>JAQOTM010000037.1:503371-583047 GCA_029168755.2 Tillandsia fasciculata | reverse complement strand
GGTGAAAGCGTCTTGCTTGAAGAATTGCTGCTCCTTGATGATGTCGTCTTGAGCGGTGTACTACCAAGGCTCTTTTCCTTCAATTGATTTGCAGTTGATTTCTGAGGAATCACCTTTTGGTAGTCATTGCAAGAGGTGCTTGAGGTGTGCGTTTGGCTTCCGTCTTGCAATTTCTCCTTATGTGCCCTGAAATGCCACAACGAAAACATACCTTAGTTCTTGACGATCCCGAGGAGGATGAAGTAGGCTTGTTGTCGTTGCTTGTCGTGAATTCCGGTGTCGGAGGAGGAGATACCGACTGAGGCACAAATACTGTCCCACTCGAACTTGGAATGTCTCCAGTTTGAGTGTATCCGAGGCCGAACTTATTTGTTTGACCAAGACCAAGAAGTCTGTCCAACTTACTCCTTCCAGAAGAAAATCTCTTTAAGTCATCTTTCAGTTGGCGTATGGTCTTGTCATTTCCAATTTTTCCTGTCGAGCCTCGCCGTAGAGCTTCAAGAAGTAATTCGCTTTGTTCACCATATCCATATAATTCTTTCTCGAGAAGCTCATTGGACTCTTGAAGGGAAACATTTGCTTTGACTAAATTATCCCTTTCCACTTCAAGATCGGTTGAGAAGAGGTTACCCTTTTTACTTCTTCTTCGAGATCCTGCAATCTCCCTTTCAACCCCTTGTTTTGCTTTGCCAGTTTCTTTGAATCCCTCAAAAGCTTATGGTAGGCAAGAGCAAAATCTTCACCTTCAGAATCATCGATTCATTGTCCGTTGCAATCTTTTCAACAGGGAGGAGTTGGACAAGGAATCGGATGTACTTGCCATTAAGCACATGAAGGGTGAAGATGTAGTGGACGCGTGGAAAGCTGTCGCGTTGTCTTCTTCATCACTTGAGGATGACTCATTTGACGTGGAGTTGTCATCCCAAGTGACGACTTGCATCGCCTTCTTCTTTGCCGGATTCTTGTTGGGACACTCCGTTGCAATGTGGCCGTAGCCTCGACATTTGAAGCACTGAACTTGTCCCTCTGAACTTTTCTTATCCTTTGAGAAGTTCTCTTGCTTTCTTGACTTGTAGCTTGAAGAACCCTTGCCTTTCTTGACTTTCCGAAGGATGGAGTTTTGCTTGAATTACCCCTTCGAAAGTTGCGGCGAAACTTCCTTGTCAAGAGAGCGAGCTGCTTCTCAAAGTCCTCCATAGAAAGGTTCTCGTCGTCGTCCGAGGAGGATGAATCCGCGTCTTCTTCCTTAGTTGTTTTCAATGCGTAACCTGAAGACTTAGAAGAGGATGCTTTTCCAGAAGAATAGTTAGTAGAAAATGTCATTTCATAAGTTTGTAAAGCACCAACTAATTCTTCTACACGCATTTCGTCCGGGTGTTTAATTGTTTCAATGGCTGCGACCTTCGGGCGAAATCGTTCAGGAAGAGTTCTTAAATCTTTCTTACAACTTTAAATTCTGGAATCTTCTCTCCCAAGTTAGCACATGAGTTTACGATGTCTTGCAATCGTGTGTAATAGTCAGTGAAAGATTCATTCTCTGCCATAGAGATAGAGTCAAACTTGCTCGTAAGCATTTGCAGTTTCTGAATCTTCACAAGGTTAGTTCCCTCATGCGTAACTTGAAGAACATCCCAGATTTCTTTCGCAGTCTCACATGCCGAGACGCGAGAGAACTCTGTTTGTGACAAAGCATTAAATAGAGCATTAATTCCTTTGCCATTGTAAGAAGATAAATCTATCTCTTCCTTGGTCCATTTCGACCTAGGTTTTAAGGTGCGAACATCAGAAATAATTTCAGTTGGATTAGACCATCCTAATTCAATTGATTGCCACACCCTTTCGTCGATGGAAATTAAAAAGGCTTTCATCCGTACTTTCCAGTACGCATAATTTGTTCCATCAAAGAAAGGGGGTCGATTGATGTTTCCACCTTCAACCATTGTTTACAACCCTATTCCCGCTCTGATACCACTTGTTGGGTTTATGTAATATGGATCTAAATAGGGGAAAAAACACCTAGAGGGGGGTGAATAGGTGTAAACAATAAACACTCAAAAAATCATTGCGCAATAAAACCCAATGCGGAAAAATAAATGAACACGCAAGATTTTTACGTGGAAAAACTCCAAACCGGAGTAAAAAACCACGGGACCGATAACACGGCGAAATCCACTAGAATTAACACACGTACAAGGTGATATAACGTACTCACAGACGACTCAACCTTTTACCATACGCTCCTAGTAGATCTTCTCCGCTCGCTCCACGACGCTTCTCGAATCCACGATCTGCGCCCAACGCTGAATCCACAGCGTCCAACGTCGAGTCCACGACGTCCGACCGAATCCACGGTCTTCACCCAGTAGCACGCTTCGAATCCACGAACGTACCTCGCTCCGAATCCACGAGAGCGGTTGCACCTTGAATCCACAAGGCCACGCGAGTCCACGCGCCGATTTGGGGTAAATTGTTGTTTTTGGGTGGTGATGATCCGCCGAATACTTAGATTAAAATAGATCGGAAATACCATCTAAGTATTCATTGATTTGATTCTACTCAAAATCTGAGTATGGAAAACCTAGAATCAAATCAATCAATATAGATGAAGAAACATAGAATTAAATCTATTGATTTCCTTTCTTCTCTATATGTGGATTTTTCTCTTTTGGAAGTATTTTTCTAATATATGCGGATACCCTAAAAAGGAATTAAAGGGTCTATATATAGGTTAGAAACCATTGGAAGAGGATAAGGATCAAAAACAAACCGTTTCTGGAAATTTTCATGACGGCGATCCGGATCGGGTTTACTGTGATCCGGATCGTCGTAACGTGATAGACGGTTTCCAGAAAAACAGGGGTTCGGGATCCGGATCGAAGTTCCTGATCCGGATCGTTCATACAGTTTCACCAAACACCAACGTTCGGGATCCGGATTGCAAAACCTGATCCGGATCGTTCACATAAAATGGTAAAACCAGTGTTCGGGATCCGGATCAAAGGATGCTGCGATCCGGATTGAACTAGTATATGAACGAACACCCTTCGGGATCCGGATTGAAAAGCCCGATCCGGATCCTGAACATGTCCCATGTCCAGTTTTTGATTTTTATGCAATTAAAAGTTCTTCCAAGTGTTTCTACACTATAAGAAGTATTCGGATCACCATAAATCTTTAGTTAAACATACCTGATCCTTTTGAATTCTTCTTTCTTGAGATTGAGGTATATGATTCAAACTTCTTTCATCTTCAATCTTCAAGACTTAACACTTTCACGAAATACGCCAAAACAAAATCCGTAACAATAGTAAAAAGCAAAACTGCATTGCACTCTCCACTGCCGAAGCGGAGTATATTTCAGTGGGTAGTTGTTCAACCCAACTCATTTGGATGAAAAGTGTGTTGAGCGACTTCCGGATTTCAGCAACTTCGATCACAATTCTTTGTGACAACACCAGTGCTATAAACATTTCTAAAAATCCTGTGTTGCACTCTAGAACAAAACACATTGAACTTAGATATCATTTCCTTAGAGAGCTAGTTGAATCAAATATTCTTCAACTTTCATATATTTCAACTGAAGATCAATTAGCTGACATTTTAACAAAACCTTTGGATCAAAAACGATTTATTCATTTGCGTAAAGCAATTGGAATGCTTTCCTTGAAATAACCTCTTTTTGAAACTTTTGCTTAGGTTAGGTTTTGTTTTGTGTTTTTGTTCATTATCTATGCTTAGACATAGAACATTAATTGAGCATGTGTTTTATTGACTTTACTTGCATCCTTTCATATATTTAGAAATTTATTATGCTTTGGATATCATAATAATTCAGTTGATGCAATGATCATTTATTTAAATTAAACCATTTTTAATTGATCAAAGTCAATTTCTCTCTCTATGATCTCTTGGTATTATTTTTATCTTATTTGACTATTTAGTCGAGTATGAATTCGAGATCAACCCTTGGTTGAATACCTTATATCTTAAATAATTGATAGCCAATTGAGGGGGAGTCAAAGAAAAGTATTATGCTCAAAAGATGTGGAAAGAGTTACATCCCAATGAGGAGTGTGAAAACTACCACCACATGGAGGAAAGAGCTACCACCTCGGTCGTCCGAGTACTGTGTGCAGCTACCACATGTATACCAAGCATGGTTTTGTCAATTTTGATTAAGTAAAATGCATGATTGAAATACTTGACTCTGTCAAATTTCAAGGTTGGTATAAGGTGGGATTTTTAATAAAAGATGCTCAAAGAGCCACTCTCTTCAACAGATTGACTAGATACATTATATAATTTATTTGGGATTTCAAACATCTATTGATCTTGGTACTTTATTTTCTTTACCATATTAATGATTTGATAAACGCCTTACTCATAAGATCATGATGGATGTGTTTGAACTTGATCAACTTTAAAGGTTATAATTTCTATAAATTTTCATGTCATTATTTGAATGTTATTGATAAATTTAACATAATCTATTTCTTTTGACATGAAACGATGATTTTGTTTAAAGTTGATACGCAAAAGTGCTTACATACTTTTTCTGGATTTTATGAAATTTTTCTAAATTTTTCTGAAGAAAAAGTTGGAGCCGATCCGGATTGGACAAGCCGATCCGGATCCCGAACGCAGGTATTTCCTGCGGGTAGCCGATCCGGATTGAATTCTCGATCCGATCCGGATCACGGCTAGGGCTTTATGAAGAACGAAAGGGTTTTTGATTTCTTTTAATGCAATCTTTTGTTCTTAAGACTCCAGAGCTTCTCTCTCTAGAATTCATCCTTTTTGGAGACTTCCAAACTCAAGTTCTTCGATTCTAAGTAAGTTTTATTGATCAAAATCTCGGTTTTTCACTGTTTTTCCTTGTTTGCTCAAAACGTGAGTAGAAATCATGGAAGTTTTTCGTTTGTGGATGGTTTTTGGTCAAATTTCTTTTGAAATAAGAACTCTGTGAACATTAGTTTTGATTTTATGCTAGGTATTCTCTTGATTAACGAATTTTTGGGCTTCGATTTCTGAAAATTCGGTTTTAGGGCATATAATAGGAATTTTTGAAAATCATGCAATTGATCTATTTTTAAAATTCTTTTTGCAAAACTAATTTGATTCCTAGTCACTCTACATGATTATGATTGTTTGGATACAATTTTTCCAAATTTTTGAAAACTAACAATTTTTCATGTTCTTGAGTTGGTCTTCACAGGACACTTCTTAAAACACAAAGAACTTGCAGCAATGGTGATTACTTGGATTATATTTCTTCTCGCTGCCATGGTTTATGCTAAAGATACTGTCAAGCCTAAAAAGGCTAAGCGAACGAAGAAGACTCAGAGTGATTCCGAGACGGAAACAGAGACAGATTCGATTGACTGGGATAACCTTGAGGTCGAGGAAACTGTCCCCATTGTCTCCAAAGGGAAGGCAACTGCTGAAGCTTCAAAGACAAAGCCTCCGCCTACTGCTGCAGAAAAAGGAAAAGCCCCTATGGATCCAAGTCCAACCGGAACAAAAAGAAAAAGCGTCGCAAGAAAAAGAGGCAGTGCTTGGGGCATTTCGATTGAAGAACCACTTGCTAGCCAGCCTCCTGCTCAAGACTTCATCAGCTCCGCAAGGATCAAAGATTTTGAGAAAAGGGAATGCATTGACGAAAGACATGTCAATGTCAAAGCAATGAAGGAACGATCTACACTCTTTGGGACTTTGTTTGACCAGGCGGGACTTGCTCCCATTTGCCATTTCCCTGAGACTACTGGGTATTGTCCTCACTCAGTACGAATGTTTTATCAAAATGCTTCAAGTCTCGTTGATCAGGACAACGAACGTCGAGAATTTCAAACATTGGTTAAAAATGTTAAGATTAAAGTGACACCTCAACTGATTGGAGAGGTGTTAGGGATGAAGGCCAGAGTTGATGGACCTCATTATCTGTAGAGTCAAATCTTCAACAACAACTCCTGGAGAGTGGTAGTTAATGGAATTTGTCTTCCAGATACTCTGTCGACAGGAAATTCCGTTTTTTCAAAAGAACTTCGACCGGAGTATCGCTACGTGAACTTCATTGTTGGCTATAACATCCTTCCAAACATGAATACAAAGGTTCTTCGATGGGATAGGATGTTATTTCTTTATCTTCTTGGAAACCCCGCAGCGTCAATGGGAGCAAACTTAAACATTCCTTACCTCATATGGTCAAGGATGGCGCGCTATGTGGAACATGCTCACCCCACAGAGAGACTCCCCTATCCTATGATAATTATGCGCATCCTTCGAAAATTTAAAGTCGACACAAGTGCGAGCTCCTACATGTACAGTCTAGGAACAATCAATGAAACAACAATAGTGAAGTCTCTCTCGACTAAACAAGATGACCCCCCTTCACCTCCTAGCCGACAAAGAGCACAACCTCAAGCAACAACTTCTGCATCACGAGCAACACCTCCAGTTCCACCTGCACAACAAGCACCTCCGTCAACCTATGATGATGATGCTTCGGTTAACTCAATC
This sequence comes from Tillandsia fasciculata, assembly GCA_029168755.2. Classification (NCBI taxonomy): domain Eukaryota; kingdom Viridiplantae; phylum Streptophyta; class Magnoliopsida; order Poales; family Bromeliaceae; genus Tillandsia; species Tillandsia fasciculata. The sequence continues at coordinate 576,531 of JAQOTM010000037.1, read as the reverse complement.
TATAAAGAACAACAGCGTCTCTCCAACGAGCAAGAACGCATGTCGAACGAGTTCGCTGAGATGAAAGAGGATCTTAGAGATGTTAAGAAAGAGCAAGCTTCAATGATTAAGGATCTTAGAGAGGTTAAGAAAGAGCAAGCTTCAATGAACAAGCGCATCAAGAAAATGTTTCAGAAGCTAGGATGCATCAGTTCTGAGGATTCTGAATAATTCTAATCTTCTCTTTTGCAGGTTTTTAAGTTTTCATTTCTTTTTGTGTTTCTTTTAGTTCTCAGGTTCTTCTTAGTATTTAAACTTTTTAACTCTCCTTACATTGTATTATTTTTGGCTGAGTTTTTGTGACAAAAAGGGGGAGAGAGTTTAGAGAACTTCGAACATTGAACATGTTCATGAAACTGGCTGTGAGAGTGAGAAGAACGTTAAACTTTGAACCTTGAAAGGTAAGTATCACAACTTTTGGTTTTATCTTGTGATTTGATGCATGTCCCTACTAACTATTCGACTAACTATTTGGATATGTATTATTACTAACAAAGCAAAGTTATGACATTTGGAATTTTATTGCTTAGAAGATATGTCAATGGTTGATTGTGATCTTATTACATATCTGAATTACTGAATGTCATGGTGAGTATAAACTCTATCTCTGCTAGGTTTTGAATGCTAAATATTCTTGAGGTATCTAACGATCTCTTCTGTCAAGAATGATTTTTTTTGCAGAGAGTACAGATGTCTAAGTCTAGAGTCTGTTTTAGGAGTTTATCTCATGTATTTAAATTTTTGGATCTCCATTGTAAATTTTTGTTGTATGGTGATAGCAACAAAAATATCCTTTTTGAATTTTCTTTAGTGGATTTGTGTTTTGTCACGAAACCGCCAAAGGGGGAGATTGTTACGGAATTTGAGTTGGCGTATTTCGTGAAAGTGTTAAGTCTTGAAGATTGAAGATGAAAGAAGGTTGGATCATATACCTCAATCTCAAGAAAGAAGAATTCAAAAGGCTCAGGTATGTTTAACTAAAGATTTTTGGTGATCCGAATACTTCTTATAGTGTAGAAACACTTGGATGAATTTTTTATTGTATAAAAATCAAAAACTGGACATGGGACATGTTCAGGATCCGGATCAGACAATCCAATCCGCATCCCGAAGGGTGCTGGTTCATATGCAAATCCAATCCGGATCCAAGCCACTTCTGATCCGGATCCCGAACATTGGTTTTTGCTGAAATTTATGAACGATCCGGATCGGGCATTTCAATCCGGATCCCGAACCCTTGTTTTTCTGGAATTGTCTGTCTCGTTACGACAATCCGGATCGCAGTAAATCCGATCCGGATCGCCGTCCTGTAAATTTCCAGAAATGGTTAGTTTTTGATTCTTATCTTCTTCCAATGGTTTCTAACCTATATATATACCCTATGATTCATTTTTAGGGCAGATCCAAAAGATCCAAAATCCAAAAAAAAAAAAAGCCGAAAAAGAGAAAAATCCACATATAGAGAAGAAAGGAAATCAATAGATTTAACTCTATGTTTCTTCATCTATATTATTAATTTGATTCGAGGTTTTCCAAACTCAGATTTTGAGTAGAATCAAATTAATGAATACTTAGATGGTATTTCCGATCTATTTCTAATCTAAGTATTCGGCGGATCATCACCACCCAAAAACAACGATTTTCCCAAAATCGGCGCGTGGACTCGCGTGGCCTTGTGGATTCCAGGTGCAACCGCTCTCGTGGATTCGGAGCGAGGTACGTTCATGGATTCGAAGCGTGCTACTGGGTGAAGACCGTGGATTCGGTCGGACATCGTGGACTCGACGTTGGACGCCGTGGATTCGGCGTTGGGCGCTGATCGTGGATTCGAGAAGCGTTGCGGAGCGAGCGGAGAAGATCTACTAGGAGCGTATGGTAAAAGGTTGAGTCGTCTGTGAGTACGGTATATCACCTTTTACGTGTTTAATTCTAGTGGATTTCGCCGTGTGATCGGTCCCGTGGTTTTTTACTCCGGTTTGGAGTTTTTCCACGTAAAAATCTTGCGTGTTTATTTTTATTTCCGCATTGGATTTTATTGCGCAATAATTTTTTGAGTGTTTATTGTTTACACCTATTCACCCCCCTCTAGGTGTTTTTTCTCCTATTTAGATCCATTAATATATATAACCCAACATAATTGACTCAAGCAAAGATGCCACTCGTGGAGTCCTATAGTGAATGCCACACATTAAAGCCTAATCTAGGTTTCCTCCTAAGTCGAGAATTTCATATGCCACAAATCACTATTACACTAACATAAAAGAAAAAATTCTAGCCACTCTATTAACATGCTTCTAAAGAAAATCAAAAGATAAGGGGAGAGGTCACCCTCGCTCGATAGAATCCCCCACCTCGATGTGTTCTCTTGGTTCTTGAAGGAGACAAATTTTGCTCTTTTGACCTCCGAGGTTTCCCTAAATTGTAAGGAAAGAAATCACGAAGCAATTGCTTTTCGTGATTCACCAAATCCATAAATATTATAAAACTAGAACCCTTTTTAGAACATAAATGGAAAAACCCCTTAATTGAGTCTCTTTTTGGATCGATTTGTAGGGAATACGGAAGAAAATCCCATTCTTGCCACGCTCGCCAAAGAGAATTTTGATCTCTTTAACTTAGGACGAAATGTCCAAAAATTGGGGGAAAAACTCAATTTGAGTAATTCTCCATCAATCGACGACATTGCTCGTTGAGAAGAAAAGAAGATAATCTCTTCTTCTTTCTGTTCCTTTCTTTTCTTCTTCTTCTTCCTTTTTTTTTTTTTTTTTTTGTTAAACCTTTGCTGCTGGCTGCAGCAGCTGCAGCAGCCCGGGCTGCTGGCTGCAGTAGCTGTCACGCCCCGGGTGTAAACCAGAACCCGGGCCCGTCTACAGATCCGCCGTGCATGCGGTATTTTCCACATACACGAAGCGTCGGTAACCTGCTCAGATAAGAGACAATAATAAAAGAGCATCATAATCAGAGCTAAAATAAAACTACTGTATCTCAGACAGATGCTGGAAGTAAAAGGTACAACAGTAAAATAAAATACAGATGTCTCTCCCAGCTCACAACTATAATACAAACAGCTGGCAGAAGCCAGTCCCCAAGAAGAAATACAAAAACACTGTCTGAGAAGTCCGGGTACCCAAAAATCTCCAGCTATGACCCTCGGTGGCTCTCTATCTAGTCCGCAATTCGCTTACCTCGATCAGTTGCTGACGGCCCAGCAACTCCCACTGAGGACTCTGCAAAACAAGGGAAAGGAAGAAACAAGAAAAACAATGGGGGTCAGTACTACTATAACCAGTAGCCTCCCCTAGTGGGTAAAGCCTCAGCTCAGATATGCCCACCAGGTGCTCAGAGGCGAAAAGGGAAAAGAGAAGAAAGGGGATGCAGATAAATAAAGCGACTGATGAAGTGCTATCCCTAATATGCCTCTATATGACCAACCAATAAGGATGGGAAAAGTGATGCATCAGAATCAAGTAGCCTGTCATAATGACCCAATCTGACAGCCAGTGAACACTGGCACTGCCTGCTCTGCTGTCGAACTCAAGAAACCAGCATGGTGCCCGGCGCTCACACCGTGGAAAGCAGCAAGGTGCCCGGCGCTCACACCGTGGAAAGCCTACTCCGGAGTGGCACTCGAGGGGAGCGACCCACACGAGTAAAATATCACTGTATCAAGCATCTCAGTAACCACTGTCTCATAATAGCAGGACTGGATCGAGACTCACAGAAGTGGGAACAACCCTCCACTAAAGAAAGCCCGATCCCCAAAACACCCAATCTGATGCGATAGTACAAACCGGTCAACCACCCAAGATCCGTGGTCGCCGCAACACCCTGCCATACCCCTAACCTGTCCCAATCCCCAATACCTGACTACACTGTCTAACAGACGCTCGAACCTGAGCGACGAAGCCGCTAGTGCCAACAATGAAAGAAGAAAAGAGCAAAAGCATGGTTTCTCCTAAGTCAAGTCCCAAATAGTGTAGCAGTAAAAAGATGACATAATCATATGACCAATTTAATCATGCAGTGTTCCAATATTTTGTCCAATTTCCAAGTATAAACAGTTTGGAGTAACATAAGCTCGGGTGACCGTTTCACATGAACAAATATCAGTTTAGCAGTCCTCTATTTCTATTTTGTCTCCAAGTATACAGTTCCAGAATCAGTAAGCAATTAAATCAAGTGATTAATCTAACAATCATTTATTAGAGATCCAATAACCAATAATTAATTTCCTAGAGCATGCAAGTCTACCAATCCACACATTTAACATTGTCATAGCAAGGGTACTCTGATATTCCTAGTGGGCATACAAAGAGAGGAGTACAACAACCACCCACCTGAAGCGCAACTGTCCAAACTCGTACAGTCAGAAAATACCAAAATTCCAAATCCTCGCTCCCACAATTTTAGCACACCCGCAACACTCCTGGTACATCAAGAAATCCACTAATTACACTAGACTCCCAAATTCAGCACTTAATCACATACAACCTCGAATTCAGAACTGCTTAATTATCACCTGCAGAAATTGCCCAGAAAATTCCAATAAAAATATCACGGCGATCCTTGCGTCGATAGCTTCGAAACGGTACCTTGCACGCCCAAATCCGAGTTCTGTACATCAAGATAAAAATTCGGCAAGGGGGCACCCACACACTAAAATCTGAATTAAGGGCAGATTACTGTTCACTGAGAAATCATTAATTCTCACCTCGAAAGAAAATTCACAAAAATCCAATAAAAATACGAGCGCGTTCCTTGCGATCCGTAGATGAAAAAGTTGTATAAGCTCGTCTCCGTCAGACGCTCGTGCGCAAAGATATGGCCAAAATACCCCGCTGCTGTCAAGGAATTCCATACAGAAAAAGGGGTCACTTACTGCCTCGAAAACTGTGCCAAAACCTCGAAACGGGAAAGCGCGACCAAAACGAAAGATGAAGTCCTACCTCTTAGGAGTCCACTGGTGCAAGAATCACAGGAAAAGGATGTCGGGGTAGCCCAGGGGAGCAAAAATACGATCGCTGCGCCGAAGAAGAACACTAGGAAGCAACGTCGCGCCGCACCGTAAAATGGGGAACCTCGGGATTCGTGCCTCCAAAACTCTTGAAACTTGGCAGGGAGATCAAGGACTTAGAGATGAAAAACTTTCATTAAGGGAGCTCGGAGAGATGATGAACAGGTTGGGAGAAAGAAGGGAAAGAAGGAGGCTCGGATTGCACTATTTATATAGGCTGAAAAAACAATTCAAGTAATTCCATCCATGTCCCCACTTTCGGGCGCATCCCAATTTTCGGGCTGCTACAGTAACGGGCCGGCCCGTTACTGTTCACGCCCGAAAGCCTCTGGGCCGGCCACGTAGCCCAGTCCACTAAGCCAATGGACCCCGCTGCACCCGGCGCACCTGAGCCAGCCACTGGTGGCTTGCCACGTGTCCCCGACCGGCCGTGCACCGCGCACGGCGCGCCGTGCACCGCGCACGTCGCCGGCTGACCCGGGCGTACGGCACCTGCCCCGGTCACCTGCCCCACCAGCCGCGTGGACCGCGTGCACCAAGACCCGCCAATCCCGAGCCGCCACGTGTCCACCCGGTCCACCGTGCACCCGGCCCAAATTCAGTGGACCGCGCCTGCTGCACCGGCCAACCGGAAAGCGCCACGTGGCCCGCCTCCGGTGCACGCCCCCCGCGGTGGACCGCGCGCCTGCCCGCGCCCTGCCCGCGCCCTGTGCCGCCGCCTGCCGCCTGCCCGAGGCCGCGCCGCCGCCCGCCGGCGCTGCCCGCCGCCGCCGGCGATCGCCGGAAACACTGTTCCGGCGTGAACAGTACCCGCGAGCTCAAAAATGACAAGTAAATAGCCCATCTTGACCGTTTTCGCGCGCTGATTCCAAAAACGAGGTCCGTTTTGCCAAATTCCGCCTCCAAAATTTGCCGGAGGCTCCCGCAAGCGCCAAAAACTGTCAAAACTTCCGGGAGTCCGCTTTTGGACATCCGGACTCAGAATTGGGCAAACAAAAAGCCAATCTCAAGTGTTTTTCCGCGCTGAATCCAAATCCACCCTCCGTTTGGCCTAAATCATTTTCTAACATTCGGCAAAAGCAGCCGAAGGCCAAAACAGCTAACCAAAGCTCACGGGGTCCATCTGTGGCATCCCTTTGATGCACTATGGGCCAGATACACCATCAACAGGTGTCTAAACAGTGGATTCACGGGAAAAACTGCATGGGGGTTCGGGGTACTACACCCTCCCCCACTAAAAAAAGTTTCGTCCCCGAAACAAAGATAAACAACGCAGACGTACCTCAAACTGCGGCCTCGAACAAGAAGGGGTAGGCATCTCTCATCTCTGTCTCCAGCTCCCATGTAGCCTCTCGCTCCTCATGATTGCTCCACAGGATCTTCACATACGGAATGGCCCGATTGCGCAATTCCCTCACCTCACGAGCAAGAATCCGCAACGGGCGCTCCTCGTAGACCAAGTCCTCGCCGATCTCCAACGAAGTGAAGTCAATCACGTGCGACGGGTCAAAAACATACCTCCTCAGAGCTGAGACGTGGAAGACATCATGAACTCCGGCCAGGCGCGGGGGTAAGGCAACTCTGTATGCCACAGGACCAACTCTGTCCAATACCTCAAAGGGTCCAATAAAGCGGGGACTGAGCTTCCCCCGTACTCCAAATCTCCGGACCCCTTTCGAGGGCGAGACCTTCAAGAAGACATGATCACCAACCTGAAACTCCAGGTCTCGCCGTCGAGTATCTGCGTAGCTCTTCTGACGACTCTGGGCTGTCTCAAGATGCCGGCGAATAATCCTGACTTTTTCCTCTGCCTCCAAAAGTAACTCCGGTCCCAAAGTCCTCCTCTCACCCACGTCACTCCAATATAAGGGAGACCGACACTTGCGTCCATACAACGCTTCAAACGGAGCCATCCGGATGCTCGCCTGATAGCTGTTGTTGTACGCGAACTCAACCAAAGATAAGTGCCGGTACCACCCTCCTCCAAAATCCATAACGCACGCTCTAAGCATATCCTCGAGGGTCTGTATGGTGCGCTCTGACTGCCCATCGGTCTGTGGGTGGAAAGCGGTGCTAAACCTGAGCTGAGTCCCCAATGCAGAATGCAAACTCCCCCAAAAGCGTGACACGAATCTCGGGTCTCGATCTGACACAATCGAAGCAGGTATGCCGTGAAGCCTCACTATCTCATCCATATATAACTGTGCCAAATGCTCCAGTGACCAAGTCATCTGAACTGGTAAGAAGTGCGCCGACTTGGTGAGTCTGTCAACAATAACCCAGATCGCATCTGCCCCGCTCTGCGCCCTCGGCAATCCAGTGACGAAATCCATAGTGATGTGGTCCCATTTCCACTCGGGAATTGGAAGACTCTGCAACTTGCCAGCAGGGACGCGATGCTCTGCTTTCACTTGCTGACAAGTTAAACAGTGAGCTACGAATCTCCCAATGTCCCGCTTCATTCCGGGCCACCAAAACTGTGCCTTGAGGTCCTTATACATCTTAGTACCTCCAGGGTGGACGGTATAAGGTGTATGGTGGGCCTCCCTCAAAATCTGATCTCTAATCTCCTGATCCATAGGCACACACACTCGGTCCCTGTACCGCAGTACTCCCGAGCTATCCACAGAAAAATCCCCTGTCTGATCCGCCTGAAGCTGCGTCCTGATCCTCGTCAAGTGGGGGTCCTCACTCTGAGTGTCCCTGATCCTCTCCAACAGAGTGGGCTGCAAGACCATAGACATAAGTCTAGCAGAGACCCCAGGGGATACTACCTCCAGCTGTAATCGCCTCATCTGCTCGACCAACGGCGCCTGCTGCGAGATCAATAAGCTCAGACTCGTCCTCCTGCTCAAAGCATCCGCCACAACATTGGCCTTGCCGGGGTGGTAAAGGATACTCAGATCATAATCCTTTAGTAGCTCCAACCACCGACGTTGCCTCAAATTCAGCTCCTTTTGGGTGAACAGATACTTCAAGCTCTTGTGATCAGTATATATCTCGCAATGCTCACCATACAAGTAATGTCGCCACAGCTTCAGAGCAAACACCACTGCTGCCAACTCCAGATCATGAGTAGGGTAGTTTTTCTCATAGTCCTTCAATTGCCGCGAAGCATAGGCAATTACCCTACCCTGCTGCATTAACACACACCCCAAACCACTATGTGAGGCATCACTGTAAATCACAAATCCTTCCCCCATAACAGGGAGGGCAAGGATTGGAGCGGTCATCAATCTCTGCTTCAGCTCCTCAAAACAGCTCTGGCAAGTCTCGCTCCAAACAAATTTAATCCCTTTTCTGGTCAGACGAGTGAGGGGAGAGGAAAGCTTCGCAAAGCCTTCCACAAAACGCCGATAGTAGCCCGCCAAACCAAGAAAGCTCCGCACCTCAGTGATAGTCGTCGGCCTCGGCCAATCTCGAATAGCATCCACCTTGGCCGGATCCACCGCCACTCCAGTAGCTGAAACAACATGACCCAGAAAGGCGACCTCCCGGAGCCAAAACTCGCACTTTTTGAACTTAGCATACAGCTTCTTCTCTCGCAGAAGCTGCAGCACGGTCCTCAAGTGCTCCTCGTGCTCCAAATCACTGCGGGAGTAGATCAAAATATCATCTATAAACACCACCACAAACCGGTCCAAAAACGGCTGGAATATCCTGTTCATCAAGTCCATGAATGCGGCAGGGGCATTTGTCAACCCGAAAGGCATCACAGTAAACTCATAATGCCCGTACCGCGATCTGAAAGCCGTCTTGGAGATGTCCTCGGCCCTCACCCTCAGCTGGTGGTAACCGGACTGCAGATCGATCTTCGAGAACACCGATGCTCCCTGTAACTGATCAAACAAATCATCAATCCGGGGGAGGGGATACTTGTTCCGGATGGTCACTTTGTTCAATTCCCTATAATCCACACACAACCGCAGTGACCCATCCTTCTTCTTCACAAACAACACAGGCGCTCCCCACGGAGAAACACTGGGTCGGATGAAGCCCCTATCCAAAAGATCCTGAAGCTGGGCCTTCAACTCCCTCAACTCAGCTGGCGCCATCCTATAGGGTGCCTTTGAGATTGGTGCAGTTCCAGGAACTACATCAATCACGAACTCAATCTCCCTCTCCGGCGGCATCGTCGTCAACTCAGGGGGAAATACATCTGGGAACTCGCGGACAATAGGGATATCCTCGAGTCCCAGTGCCGCCGTAGGCACCTCCACCACAGTGGCCAAAAAGGCAGTGCAACCCCTACTCATCATCCTCCTAGCTCTGGCCGAGGAAATGGTCGCTGCGAACAGCGTGCTCTGGCAGCCTCTGAAGATGAACTCCTCCTGTCCTGGCTCGCGAAGAGTCACCGTCCTCTCTCTGCAGTCGATAGTGGCGGAATACCGTGATAGCCAATCCATCCCCAACACCAAATCAAAATCCTGGAGCTGCTGCAAGACAAGCAAGTCTGCAGGCAAAATCCAAGGCCCCAACTGCACCGGGCAAGCCAAACAACGCTCCTCGACATGCAAACGTGATCAGGAATCCGCACCTCTAATGCATAAGACAAGGACTCTACCTCTAGACCATGCAGGGATGCAAATGCTCGACTAATGAAAGAATGAGATGCTCCAGTGTCGAATAAAGAGCGAGCCCGAATACCAAAAAGTAGAGTAATACCTGCCACCACCTGGTCTGCCGCTGAGGAATCTGCTAACTGGGCGGCATACACCCGCCCGCTCGGTGCTGGAGGTCGAGAATCTGTAGGATGAGAGGTGGACGGCCTGCTCGCTGGAGCATAAGGCCGCTGAGCTGATGGCCGCTGCTGCTGAGGGGGATATGGAGCCGACGCCGAAGAAGGTGCCGAAGAAGTAGCAAAGGGGCAAGTAGCTCGCACATGCCCTGGCTGTCCACAACGGAAGCATCGACCCCATCTCTGGTCACAAGTAATGGCGGCATGCTGACCTCCACAGAAAATACATCGGTCAGAAGCTCGGGGCTGTCTCGGCTGCTGCTGCTGCTGTCTCGAGGACTGCTGCTGAGATCTCTGCTGCCTCTGCTGCGATCTCTGCTGCTGGTGCTGCTGCTGATGCTGCTGCGGTCTCTGGGGTCCCCCAGGCCCTCTCCTATCAGATCGCCCACGGCCATAAGACTGGGACTGCGGCGGCCGTGGCGGTCTCCAAGAGCTGGCCTGTCCCCCGTCCTCTGGGGCTGGTCGCTTCCTGTCGGAACTCTGCGCGACCGCGGCCCTCCGTCTGGCCACCTCCTGATCGCCTCTCTCCACCCACTGTGCATGCTCTGCGGCTGCCTCCAAGGTCTGAAATCTCTGAGCATGCACCAGTGTAAAAATCTCTGGGCGAAGGCCTCCCTCGAACAACTCAACCTGGTGCGGACCGTCCCGAGCGACGTAGGGCACACAGTTCAGCAACTCCCGGAACTCCTGGAAATAGGCCTGGGCCGGTCGATTGCCCTGCTGCAGATTCTTCAGATCGTCCTCCAATTTCTTCTTCACACTGGTGGAGAAATAGGTGTCCAACACCATCCGTTTGAACTCCTCCCAAGGTAACTGCCGGTGATCCGGAACTCCAGTGGCTCAACTCGCTGCCACCAAAAATCAGCATCTCCGTCCAAACAGTGCACCGCCATGTGCACTCGATACTTCGGGTCGATGAAGAAGTCCCGAAAAAGCTTCTCCATTGCAGAAAGCCAAATCCCAACAGCCCGAGGCTGAGCATCCCGCCCCGAGAATCTAGGTGGTCCCCGCTTAACAAACGCAGCGAGTCTGTCCGCAAAATCCCGCTCCTCCTCCGCAGTCAAGGGCTGAAATGCCGCAGGAGCCCCGCTACTCGACGATGGCGCTGACGGCACAAAAGGTGCAACAAGAGGCACAGGGACCTCCGGAACAGCTGGGGGTGGTGCCTCCCTCTGAGCAAGCAGCTGCTCAATCCTCTGCTCCTGGCGGCGCTGACCCTCCGCCAACTGGGCCACCAAGGCCCTCAACTCAGTAAGCTCGGGTGGTGTAGGCTGCTCTGGCTCAACAGGGGGCGAAGGGACACCCCGGGTGGGAATCCGACGTCGTGGAGGCATCCTGCCACAAGAAACCAAACATCAGCAACAAAACTCCACATGACCCAATCTGGCGAAAGTCAAAAGACATCCCCCTATTTCTGTAACCTTATGTTGTCTGCAGCCAACATAATGGTTCAACAGAAATAGACTATGTCGATCCCTCTTCACTCACAGGAAGAGTTAACTATAAAAATCACCGACTTTCGCAAAAGTCACGCCACTCACGCCCTATAATCCTAGGGTCTGTCCAAAAGCCTAGGGTTTCCTAAGTCCCAACTGACCTATCCCTAAGCTCTGATACCAACTTAATCTGTCACGCCCCGGGTGTAAACCAGAACCCGGGCCCGTCTACAGATCCGCCGTGCATGCGGTATTTCCCACATACACGAAGCGTCGGTAACCTGCTCAGATAAGAAACAATAATAAAAGAGCATAATAATCAGAGCTAAAATAAAACTACTGTATCTCAGACAGATGCTGGAAGTAAAAGGTACAACAGTAAAATAAAATACAGATGTCTCTCCCAGCTCACAACTATAATACAAACAGCTGGCAGAAGCCAGTCCCCAAAAGAAATACAAAACACTGTCTGAGAAGTCCGGTACCCAAAAATCTCCAGCTATGACCCTCGGTGGCTCTCTATCTAGTCCGCAATTCGCTTACCTCGATCAGTTGCTGACGGCCCAGCAACTCCCACTGAGGACTCTGCAAAACAAGGGGAAAGAAGAAACAAGAAAAACAATGGGGGTCAGTACTACTATAAACAGTAGCCTCCCCTAGTGGGTAAAGCCTCAGCTCAGATATGCCCACCAGGTGCTCAGAGGCGAAAAGGGAAAAGAGAAGAAAGGGGATGCAGATAAATAAAGCGACTGATGAAGTGCTATCCCTAATATGCCTCTATATGACCAACCAATAAGGATGGGAAAAGTGATGCATCAGAATCAAGAAGCCTGTCATAATGACCCAATCTGACAGCCAGTGAACACTGGCACTGCCTGCTCTGCTGTCGAACTCAAGAAACCAGCATGGTGCCCGGCGCTCACACCGTGGAAAGCAGCAAGGTGCCCGGCGCTCACACCGTGGAAAGCCTACTCCGGAGTGGCACTCGAGGGGAGCGACCCACACGAGTAAAATATCACTGTATCAAGCATCTCAGTAACCACTGTCTCATAATAGCAGGACTGGATCGAGACTCACAGAAGTGGGAACAACCCTCCACTAAAGAAAGCCCGATCCCCAAAACACCCAATCTGATGCGATAGTACAAACCGGTCAACCACCCAAGATCCGTGGTCGCCGCAACACCCTGCCATACCCCTAACCTGTCCCAATCCCCAATACCTGACTACACTGTCTAACAGACGCTCGAACCTGAGCGACGAAGCCGCAAGTGCCGACAATGGAAGAAGAAAAGAGCAAAAGCATGGTTTCTCCTAAGTCAAGTCCCAAATAGTGTAGCAGTAAAAAGATGACATAATCATATGACCAATTTAATCATGCAGTGTTCCAATATTTTGTCCAATTTCCAAGTATAAACAGTTTGGAGTAACATAAGCTCGGGTGACCGTTTCACATGAACAAATATCAGTTTAGCAGTCCTCTATTTCTATTTTGTCTCCAAGTATACAGTTCCAGAATCAGTAAGCATTAAATCAAGTGATTAATCTAACAATCATTTATTAGAGATCCAATAACCAATAATTAATTTCCTAGAGCATGCAAGTCTACCAATCAATACATTTAGCATTGTCATAGCAAGGGTACTCTGATATTCCTAGTGGGCATACAAAGAGAGGAGTACAACAACCACCCACCTGAAGCGCAACTGTCCAAACTCGTACAGTCAGAAAATACCAAAATTCCAAATCCTCGCTCCCACAATTTTAGCACACCCGCAACACTCCTGGTACATCAAGAAATCCACTAATTACACTAGACTCCCAAATTCAGCACTTAATCACATACAACCTCGAATTCAGAACTGCTTAATTATCACCTGCAGAAATTGCCCAGAAAATTCCAATAAAAATATCACGGCGATCCTTGCGTCGATAGCTTCGAAACGGTACCTTGCACGCCCAAATCCGAGTTCTGTACATCAAGATAAAAATTCGGCAAGGGGGCACCCACACACTAAAATCTGAATTAAGGGCAGATTACTGTTCACTGAGAAATCATTAATTCTCACCTCGAAAGAAAATTCACAAAAATCCAATAAAAATACGAGCGCGTTCCTTGCGATCCGTAGATGAAAAAGTTGTATAAGCTCGTCTCCGTCAGACGCTCGTGCGCAAAGATATGGCCAAAATACCCCGCTGCTGTCAAGGAATTCCATACAGAAAAAGGGGTCACTTACTGCCTCGAAAACCGTGCCAAAACCTCGAAACGGGAAAGCGCGACCAAAACGAAAGATGAAGTCCTACCTCTTAGGAGTCCACTGGTGCAAGAATCACAGGAAAAGGATGTCGGGGTAGCCCAGGGGAGCAAAAATACGATCGCTGCGCCGAAGAAGAACACTAGGAAGCAACGTCGCGCCGCACCGTAAAATGGGGAACCTCGGGATTCGTGCCTCCAAAACTCTTGAAACTTGGCAGGGAGATCAAGGACTTAGAGATGAAAAACTTTCATTAAGGGAGCTCGGAGAGATGATGAACAGGTTGGGAGAAAGAGGGAAAGAAGGAGGCTCGGATTGCACTATTTATATAGGCTGAAAAACAATTCAAATAATTCCATCCATGTCCCCACTTTCGGGCGCATCCCATTTTCGGGCTGCTACAGTAACGGGCCGGCCCGTTACTGTTCACGCCCGAAAGCCTCTGGCCGGCCACGTAGCCCAGTCCACTAAGCCAATGGACCCCGCTGCACCCGGCGCACCTGAGCCAGCCACTGGTGGCTTGCCACGTGTCCCCGACCGGCCGTGCACCGCGCACGGCGCGCCGTGCACCGCGCACGTCGCCGGCTGACCCGGGGCGTACGGCACCTGCCCCGGTCACCTGCCCCACCAGCCGCGTGGACCGCGTGCACCAAGACCCGCCAATCCCGAGCCGCCACGTGTCCACCCGGTCCACCGTGCACCCGGCCCAAATTCAGTGGACCGCGCCTGCTGCACCGGCCAACCGAAAGCGCCACGTGGCCCGCCTCCGGTGCACGCCCCCCGCGGTGGACCGCGCGCCTGCCCGCGCCCTGCCCGCGCCCTGTGCCGCCGCCTGCCGCCTGCCCGAGGCCGCGCCGCCGCCCGCCGGCGCTGCCCGCCGCCGCCGGCGATCGCCGGAAACACTGTTCCGGCGTGAACAGTACCCGCGAGCTCAAAAATGACAAGTAAATAGCCCATCTTGACCGTTTTCGCGCGCTGATTCCAAAAACGAGGTCCGTTTTGCCAAATTCCGCCTCCAAAATTTGCCGGAGGCTCCCGCAAGCGCCAAAAACTGTCAAAACTTCCGGGAGTCCGCTTTTGGACATCCGGACTCATAATTGGGCAAACAAAAAGCCAATCTCAAGTGTTTTTCCGCGCTGAATCCAAATCCACCCTCCGTTTGGCCTAAATCATTTTCTAACATTCGGCAAAAGCAGCCGAAGGCCAAAACAGCTAACCAAAGCTCACGGGGTCCATCTGTGGCATCCCTTTGATGCACTATGGGCCAGATACACCATCAACAGGTGTCTAAACAGTGGATTCACGGGAAAAACTGCATGGGGGTTCGGGGTACTACAGTAGCTGCAGCCAAGTAGCTGCTGCTGCTGGCTGGCTGCTTACGCAGCCAGCAAGCAGCCTGCACAGCTGTAGCCTGGCAGCTGCTACTGCTCAATGCAGCAGCAGCTAAGCCAGCTGCAGCTGCCTGCGCTGTCACGCCCCAGGTGTAAACCAGAACCCGGGCCCGTCTACAGATCCGCCGTGCACGCGGTATTTCCCGCGTACACGAAGCGCCAAACCTGCTCAGATAAAAATAGAGATAATAATAATAGAGCAATAAAAACAGAGCTGAACTAAAACTAATACATCTCAGACTGAAGCTGGAAATAAAATACAATACATCTGTGAAAATGATACATCTGTCTCTCCCAGCTCACGAAAATAAATACAACCTGCTGGCAAAAGCCAGTCCCAAAGTAAGAGTACAATCGTCTGAGGAAACGTGGGTACACCGACAGTCCAGCTAACTCGCTCATCCTGCCTCGAGATCTACCTACTCAGCCGTCCTCTCTCCTCGACCCGTCGCTGAAAACCCAGCAGCACCCGCAGAAGACACTGCAAAACAAGGGAGAAGAAATAGAGAAAAGAAGAATGGGGGTGAGAACTACCAGTAAACCAGTAGCCTCCCCTAGTGGGTAAAACCTCAAACTCTGACACACCCACTAGGTCTACCAGAAGCAAAAGGAAAGAAGTGTGGTAAGCAATGATGACTGCTGAAGAAAGGAAACTACCACTACTATGCCTCTAAAATACAGTTCTAGACTGGAATAACCGTATGCAACAGTAACCAACCGTCCCAGATGGACCCAATCTGTACCGCCCTCATCATCGGGCAAGTAAGCCGCGCCGATGTGATAGCAAAGCTCCTGCTGCCGTCCTCATCATCGGGCAAATAAGCCGCGCTGATGTGATATCAACCCTGTCCATAACTGCCTGGCCCCGGCCTCCGGAGGGGAACTCGAGGGGAGCGACCCACTCGAGGAAAGCATCACCGGACAATAACCGCGCCGGTATAATCAGCATCAAAAGCAGGACTAGATCACAACTATAAAGCCCAGTGGAACACACCCCTCCACTAAAAGAAACACAGATCCCCAAATCTGATGCACAAATGAACATCCGGTCGATCGCCCAAATTCCGCGATCGCCGCAATACCCCACAATCCACAACCCGCTCTCACAACCGACCTCCAGTCAACCGCCCAAAATCCACGGTCACCGGAACTCTACCGACTACATCAAGTCCAACCCCTGACCTCCGGTCAACCGCCCAAAATCCGCGGTTGCCACAAAACCCTGTAGTCCATAACCATGTCCTACCACCGATGTCCTATAATCGACATCCGGTCAACCGCCCAATATCCGCGGTCGCCGCCAAAACCCATAATCCATAATCCAGGCCCCGGCTACACTAACCCAAACCCCTACTCAAACCCGAGCAACCATAACCACCTGACTAAACAATAAGGAGAATAGAAGCAAACAAGGTTTCTCCTAAGTCAAGTTCCAGCATGAAAGTGTAGCGATAAAAGATGGCCTATCTAGATGTCCATACAAGCATGCAAGTGTTCTCAAGGAAAAATAATTTAAGTCGTTGATCATTAACGGTATCCACCTATGCATGTCACCTACCCTCAAGTAGTACCATTAACAAGATAATCATATAGTCCAACATAAATATTCCATTCCACATGCAAGGTTAAACGCTATCATAGCAACCCTATCCCCACACAGGCATGCATAAACCCAACCCCGATCATGATTAATCAAGATGTCCAAATAAGGGGATCACTCTAATATTCCTAGTGAGCATGTCAAAATAGAGGTAAGCAACAACCACCCACCTCGAGCGCTAAATCCTGGTCCCAACAGTGAAGTCCACGCCCGATCTAAGCAATCACCACAACACTGCACAAAGCACCCCAAAAGGACAAGCACAAGTAACATACAATGCTCACACAAAATCTGCCCCAAACACAACAGTCCACAGTTTTGCCTCTTTCACCTGCGAGATCTGCTCGAAAAATTCCAAGAAAATACTATCACGATCCTCGCGACGAACCGGTCGAAACGAGTACCTGCACGTTCACACTCGAGTTTCCTACGCTGAGATACAAATTTGACAAGGAAACCACTCCGAAATAAACCAATCACAAAATCTGAATCGCAAGGTTCTGTAAACAGAGACTTTTCACCTTCGTAGAAATTTCAGAAAATTCCAAAAAAATTTGGGGATATTCCTCGTGATGTGTTTATGCAAAACATCTTTTGAATCACCCCAATCCGATGCCTGTGCACGAAGATATCATCAAAATACCGCAGCGCTGTCCAAAACTCTGCCCCAGAAAATGAGGTCACAAGATGATCCGAAAAGCCCATGAAAAGCTCAGAATGGGAAAAACCAGTAACACAGAAAACGTAGCCCTACCTGTCGTGAAGACGGTGGCACAAGAATCGCTGGAAAATACTGCCGGGGTAGCTCGGGAGAGTCCGCGCACTGAAATGCGACGAAGGGGATCACAAATGAACGAGCGTCGCGCCGCGCCGTAAAATCAGAAACCTCGAAGTGCGTGCCACCAAAAAATTCTCAAACTTCTCCACAAGATGCAGCAGCCCAAGAGGAAGAACTTTTGTATACAACTCTCGGAGAGAAAAACCCCAGAAGAAGCCCAAAACCAACCTTGAATTCGGCCTTATATAGACCCAGCTCAACAAATCAGAAAATACCCAACATATCCCCACTTCCGGGCGCCCGGAAATTTCCGGGCTGCTACAGTGTTGGGCCCGGCCCAACACTGTTCACGCCCGGATCTTTCCTGGGCCTCCACGTAGCCCACAAAACAGGCAACAGCGGAAGCCACCACTCCCGCTGCGCCGCATGGCCACCCCGGGAGTCGACACGTGGCGCGGTCAGCCGCTCGGTCGCGCCTGCACGCGCCTGCGCGCGCCAGCGCGCGCAGCCTGCGCCCCTGCCAGGCACGCAGCCCGAGGCAGAGCCCGCCTGTACCGTGGACCGCGCGCATGTGGACCGGCCAACGAGTGGCCGCCACGTGTCCACCCCTGTCCTCCGTACACCACCTGCCTGCTCCGTGCTCCTAGACCACAGAACCGACCAATCGAATCCTGCCACGTGTCCCATCCTCAGGTGCACGCCGGCCCGTGGACCGCGCGCCTGCCCGCGCGCCCGCGCGCTGCCCGCGCCCGCGCTCCGCCGCTGCCCGCCGCGCTCCGCTGCTGCCCGCGCCGCCGCCGCCGCCCGCCGGCAGCCGGAATCACTGTTCCGGCGTGAACAGTAGCCGGTTGCGCAAAATATCAAGTAGGTAGTCCATTTTGACCGTTTTCGCGCGCTGAATCCGAATTTGATGTCCGTTTTGCCAAATTCCAACTCTAAAAATTGCCGAAGGCACCCGAAAAGATGTTCTTAGCCCAAATTTTGTGCTGAGCCCAATTTTAATATCCGTTTCGCGCGAAACCACTTCCAGAGATCCGACGGAGTCAACCGATCACCCACGTGATCCATTTAAGCTCGGACTCCAACACTTGTGTCCAATTATGCACAAACACTTCCAATACACAGTACAGGCTCCCCAGAAGTCACCAATGACTCTACCACAGCTCTGCAGAGATCCAGGTCATCACATGCGCAGCTGCTGCTGCTTGGAGCAGCAGCAGCCCCTAATGCCCTAACAGTGGAAAAAAGAGAATAGAGAGAGAGATGTTGGTTTTTAAGGATCCACAAGGATCTAAATAGGTACTATCAAACAACTAGAGGGGGGGGTGAATAGGTGTAATACTTAAAAAACTCAATCTCAGTGCAAAATAAAAACCAATGCGGAAAATAAAAATAGCACACCGAGATATACGTGGAAACTCCAATCCAGGAGAAAAAACCACGGGACCAACACGCAATAACAATCCACTAAGAAAAGAAGAATAACAAGGTGATTACCGACTCCACGGACTCAAACCCCTCCTTCAACTTCTTCGGACCTTGCGCTCACCGATTGCACGTCCACTGCACACGTTCGAATCCACGAACGCCACTCGAATCCACGAGCACACGTTTCGAATCCACGAAACGCCTTTAGCACATCGAATCCACGATGCCACGTCGAATCCACGACGCAAATAGCCGATAAAGAATATAGGCTTCGATGGTGATCCTTTGCTTAGATTATCAATGAAGAACCGTAGAAGGAATCTCTAAGCAAAGACTAGATCAATTCGACAAAAGATATGTTCTTGAAAGAACCATCGAATTGACCTAAAAGAGGCTATAAAGAAGAACGATAAAAACCTAGCCTCTAGGGTTGCTCTCAAGTGTTTTATTAATTGATCGGTCGTTCTTGAGAAACCCTAAGTGTCTATTTATAGGTTAGAAACCTTTGGAAAGAGATAAGAATCAAAAACATACCTTATCTGGAATTTTTCAGGACGGCGATCCGGATCGGGATTACTGTGATCCGGATCGTCGTAACGTGATAGACAGTTTCCAGAAAACCAAGGGTTCGGGATCCGGATTGCAAGGTCCGATCCGGATCGTTCATACAATTCAGCAAAATCCCATGTTCGGGATCCGGATCGGAATGGCCTGGATCCGGATTGAATTTGCCAATGAACAATCACCCTTCGGGATCCGGATTGGATTGTCTGATCCGGATCCTGAACATGTCCCATGTCCAGTTTTTGATTTTTATGCAATTAAAAATTCATCCAAGTGTTTCTACACTATAAGAAAGTATTCGGATCACCAAAATTATTTAGTTAAACATACCTGATCCTTTTGAATACTTTCTTCTTGAGATTGATGTAACTGATCCACAATTTTTCATCTTCAATCTTCAAGACTCAAGACACTGAGTGTCAACTTGAGCTCTTGTTGAATCTTCTCTAAGTCTTTGATTGCTGATTGACAATTTGATCCCTTTAAGACTCCGACTCAACTCACTGACTTGACTCACGAAATATGCCAACACCAAAATGCCGTAACAATCTCCCCCTTTGGCAATTTCGTGACAAAACCCAAAAATACATAAAAACGCTCAAGTCACTCATCTTAAACCAAAAAATCGAAATTCAATGTCATCACCAAAACATTGATTTTCTTTGCGTGAAAGATCCAATAAATACAAAATTACATTTGAACCAAACAGTCCTAGAACATACTCTATGACTTAGGACTTGGAGTCTTAAAGTGATGTAATTCCTGCAAAACAAAACTCCAAACAAAATCAAACGTTAGTCGTTAGAAATTAAAATCCTACATTTGATTCGTCCTTTTGGTTCTTTTGTTTTTCGGCTCTTTCAATCTTTCTTTATCTCCCCTATCTTGAGCATCTCTAGCATGTTTTTCATGTTCTCCATGTTCTCCCCCTGTCTTGAGCATTTATGTTCTCCCCCTTTGTGATACGATCATCATTTTCCGTTCTCCCCCATTTTTCCATTTTCGTTTGTCCTCTCTTGATGATCTCATCTCCGTCATTTCTCTTCTCCCCCTTTTTGTCACAAATTGTCAAACAGGGAACATACTAGACAAAAGGAAATCTAACAACATTAGTTCATAGAGAAAGAGAGATAAAAGCTCAGTTCCGGTATATAACAAAAAATGCAGATTGCGTACCGGTACCAGAAGGCAAAAATCAAATAATTCCTTGAAACAAATCCAGATTTTAGAATCTTTTCAAATACCGATTTGTATTCCATCAAGAAATCAATTTAAGTGCTTTAACCAATGAATTAACAAGATGTCATTCAATCCAATTAATTTCACAAAATTAAAGAGATTTACTCCTAAATCATGAAAAACAAAGATAAAACATTATAAACAGTTTTTCATGTTATATTCATCAAACACAAGTCATCAAAAATAATCTTGAGATCCAAACTATATCAAGATGTAACGAATTTACAAAGATGACTTACGGAGATTTCCAAATGACATCAATCTTGAATTCTACCCGTTCATCAGAATAATTTAGAAAAATTTAATAATAACCAGAAAAAGTATGTAAGCACTTTAGCGCATCAACTTTAAACAAAAGTCATCGTTTCATGGAACAAGAAATAGATTATACCAAATCTATCAAAAATACTCAAAAATGAAACGAAAATTTATGAAAATTAAAACCCTTAAAGTTGAACAACTTCAATCACATCTAACATGATCTTATGCGTAATGCCTTTATCAAATCATCAATTTGGTAAAGAAAATGAAATACCAAGATCAATAGATGTTTGAAATCCCAGATAAGTTAGATAATATATCTAGACAATCTGTTGAAGAGAGTGGCTCTTTGAGCATCTTTCATTAAAAATCCACCTTATACCAACCTTGAAATTTGACAGAGTCAAGTATTTCAACATGTATTTTAGTTAATCAAAGTTGACAAAACCATGCTTGGTAGTCATGTGGTAGCTGCACACAGTACTCGGACGACCGAGGTGGTAGCTCTTTCCTCCATGTGGTGGTAGTTTTCACACTCCTCATTGGGATGTAACTCTTTCCACATCTTTTGAGCATTTTACTTTTCTTTGACTCCCCCTCAATTGGCTATCAATTATTTAATATATAAGGTATTCAACCAAAAATTGATCCCGCATTCATACTCGACTAAATAGTCAAATAAGATAATGACTATACCAAGAGATCATTGAGAGAGAAATTGACTTTGATCACTTAAAGATGACTTAATTAACATAAATGATCATTGCAACATCGAAATATTATGATGTCAAAAGCATAATAGATTTCTAAATGCGTGAAAAGATGCAATTAAAGTCAATATAACCAATGCTCAACTTGTGTTGTCACAAAAAATTCACACAACCGAGATAGATTAAGCATCTAAAGATCACACATGATTTCTAAAATTTGATGCTTATAACTATCAAAAACTCCTATAATGAAGTATCTTCAAGATTATGATTATGGAGTAAAGTTGATAATTCATATAAAATTAAATTGGAGTGATTGAAAGTGAAAACCCTTTTTATTCAATGACCTTGTTCGTTAAAACCCTTTTGTTTAAAAACAAAACATAAAACCAAGAGCATTGAAAAACATGTAATGCAAAGATTAAGAAAAATATGAAGGAAAAACCAATCAAAGCATTACATACAGTCAAAAGCTATTTAGAACTTAAGACAAGGAAAGATATCACCTTTCCGAATCCAAAATCGCTGGATTTTGGGTTGTCTTGATTCGTTGTGGCCGGGGGTTGTCCGCTTTGACTGTTGATCCACCTTAGGTCTTTGCCTCGCGATAATCCACTTGTATGATTGATGTTGCGGCTCGGACCTTTGGTGGGTTGAGTGAACTCCTTTGACTTGATGTGTCTTTTGATTCCGTTGAGTTCGCTCCGTAGATGAAGTTGCCGAAGGACTCTTCTTTCTCTTTTTTGGGCAATTCTTCACCAAGTGTCCTTCAAGTCCACATAGATGACAAGTTCTTCCTTTCAATTTCGTTGTGGAACTTGAAGCCTTCACAGTTTGATTCTTTTTGAATCCCAAACCAACCTTGCTTGTTTGACCTAATCCGGACATACAATCATGTTTCTTCGAACCGGTTGAAATCCTTTGTATGTCGGATTTAAGTTGATGGACTTGCTTGGTCAAAGCTTGGTTGGTGACATGAATTTCCTCAAACTGCTTTTCTAGAAAACCAATCTTGTCCATATATAATTTAGCGTTTGTCCCCGATTGGTTTAGCTTTTCTTGGAGGATTTTATTGTTATCCAATAAACGTTCTCGTTCCTCCTCGAGATCATGAAGTTTTAACTTTAAAGCATGATTCTCGTCTTGAACCTCAAGTCGTTGCTTCCTCAACTTCTTGATATGCTTGGTCATCTTCTTCGATTCCGCAAGAAGTTGTTGGTATGCCTCAACGAGTTCTTCTTCGTCCGACTCCCCCTCACTTGATGACTCTCCGCCGGATGTTGATGTTTCATGCAAAATCAAAGGAATAGAGTCAGTGATTAAAGATGATAAACACAAATTAGAAGAGGGAATTTGAGAGGCATGAAAAGCAACAACTTTTTTCTTTTCCTCTTTACTTGAGGTCGATTCATCGGAAATAGAATCGTCCCAAGTTTCTGCTTGCAAAGCCTTCTTTTTATATGATTTCTTAGAAGGACAATCCGTTGAAATATGGCCGTAGCCTTTGCATCGATAGCATCGGATTTCCCCTTCGAAATCATCCTTTTCTTTATCTTTAGAAGGTTTTGCAAAGCTTTTGAGTTTACAGGATTTAGAACCCGATGATCCTTTAGATGATTTCGTGGATGAAGATCCATCGGTTCGATTCTTCCAAAACTTCCGACGAAATTTCTTTGTGATCCGCGCCAATTGTTCTTCAAAATCAGAAAAAGAGATTTTGTGATGACCTGGATCTCTGCAGGGCTGTGGTAGAGTCATTGGTGACTTCAGGGGAGCCTGTATTGTGTTTCGGGTAGTGGTTGTGCATGATTGGACACAAGTGTTGGACCTCGAGCCTTATTGGATCACGTGGGTGATCGGCTGATCCCGACGGATGTTTAGAGGTGGTTTTGCGCGAAACGGATATCAAATTTGGATTCAGCGCGGAAAAACGCTTGGAAATGGCTTTTTGTTTGCTCAATTCTGAGTCCGGATGTCCAAAAGCGGACTCCCGGAAGTTTTGGGCAGTTTTGTTGCTTGCAGGAGCCTCCGGCAAATTTTAGAGTCGGATTTTGGCGAAACGGACGTCGTTTTTGGAATCAGCGCGCGAAAACGGTCAAGATGGACTATTTACTTGTCGTTTTGTTGCTTGCGGGTACTGTTCATGCCGGAACAGTGTTTCCGGCGATCGCCGGCGGCGGCGGCGGCGGCGGCGGGCAGCGCCGGCGGGCGGCGGCGCGGCCTCGGGCAGGCGGCAGGCGGCGGCATGCGGCGCGGGCAGGGCGCGGGCAGGCGCGCGGTCCACGGCGGCGGGCGTGCACCAGGCGGTGCCACGTGGCGGTTGGTGGTTGGTGCGGTTCTGTGCTCCTGGTCCACGCGGCAGGTGGGGCAGTTGACCGGGGCAGGTGCCGTACGCGGGCAGGTGACCGGGGAGCACGGCGACGTGCGCGGTGCACGGCGCGACGTGCGCGGTGCACGGTCGCCGGGGGACACGTGGCGCATCGCCATTCGCGGGCGCAGGTGCTCCGGGTGCAGCGGGGCCCGGGAGAGAGGTGGGCTGGGCTACGTGGCCGGCCCAGGAGGTTTCGGGCGTGAACAGTAACGGGCCGGCCCGTTACTGTAGCAGCCCGAAAATATTCCGGCGCCCGAAAGTGGGGACACAGAGGGAATTATTTCAAAAGATTTTTCTGCCTATATAAAGTCCCCAACCCGAGCCCCTTTCTTTGTTCTTTTTCTCTCAACCCTTTCACCTTCAGCCCGAGCTCCCTTAAGCAAAGATTTTCATCTCTACGAGCTTGATCTCCCTGCCAAGTTCTAGGATTTTAGGAGGCTCGAATCCCGAGGTTCCCCATTTTACGGTGCGGCGCGACGTTGCATTCTAGTGTTCTTCTTCGGCGCAGCGATAGTGTTTTTGCTCCCCTGGGCTACCCCGAGATCATTTTGCTGTGATTCTTGCACCGGCAGACTCCTAAGAGGTAGGACTTCATCTTTCGTTTTGGTCGCACTTTCCCGTTTCGAGGTTTTGGCACGGATCCCGAGGCAAACAGTGACCCCATTTTCTGTGTGGACTTTCTTGACAGCAGCGGGGTATATTGGCCATATCTTTGCGCACGAGCGTCAGACGGAAACGAGCTTATACAACTTTTTCATCTACGGATCGCAAGGAACGCGCTCGTATTTTTATTGGATTTTTGTGAGATTTATTTCGAGGTGAAAATTACTGTTTTCGCAGTAATCAGTGTACAGTTTTAGCACAGTTTTTGTATGAGTGTACCCCCCTTGCCGGATTTTTATCTTGACTTACCGAACTCTGATTTGGGCGTGCAAGGTACCGTTACGAAGCTATCGACGCAAGGATCGCCGTGATATTTTTATGGGAATTTTCTGGGCACTTTCTGCAGGTGATAATTTAACAGTTTTGGGACTGTTGTTGTATGTATTTGTAAGAGCACTAATTGGGAGCCTAAGTGTAATTAGTGAGCTTTGTACTGTACCAGGAGTATTGCGGATGTGCTAATATTGTGGGAGCAAGGATTTGGAGTTTTGGTATTTTCTTGCTGTGCGGACTTGGACAGTTTGCACTTCAGGTGTGTGGTCGTTGTTTACCTCTATTTTGAGATGCTCACTAGGAATATTAGAGTGATTCCTTTATTTGTGAGCCATCACATGAAAAGTACTATTGTGGATATCTGATAATGGTTGGGACTTAGATATGTTGTTATGGATAGAATTTTAGCACTCAACCTTACATGTGGAATTTACTTTCATGATGGGATAATATGAAATGACTTGTAGGAGAGCACCACTTGAGGATCTGTTGTACATGCATAGGTGGATGATTTATGTGAGATTAATTTGGTGGATATAGCATGTTGGAACAGGATTATTGGGACACTTTCTTTATCGCTCTTGAGAACTTATGCATGCTTGTTTGGTCACCTAGATAGGCCACCTTTTTCTGCTACACTATCATGCTGGAATTGACATAGGAGAAACCATGTTTGTTTTCTTTTCTCCTTCTTATTTAGACCCTTGAGTCTGGTTGCTCGGGTTCGAGCAGGGGTTTGGGATAGTGTAGCGAGGACCTGAGGGTCGGTGACAGGTTGTGTTTGATTATGGGTTGCGGGATTATAGCGGCTACCGCGGACAGTAGGCGGTTGACCGGATGTCGAATGTAGGACATGATTGTGATTGTGGGTATTGCGGCGATCGCGAATTTTGGGCGATCGACCGGATGTTCATTTGTGCATCAGATTGGGGGATCTGTGTTTTTTTAGTGGAGGGTGTGTTCCACCGGGGCTTTACAGTTGTGATTTACTCCTGCTTTTGGTACTTATTTTACCGGCGCGGTTATTGCCCGGTAGTGCTTTCCTCGAGTGGGTCGCTCCCCTCGAGTTCCCCTCCGGAGGCCGGGGCCAGACAGTTATGGACAGTTTTGCTATCACATCGGCGCGGCTTATTTGCCCGATGATGAGGGCGGCAGCAGGAGCTTTGCTATCACATCGGCGCGGCTTACTTGCCCGATGATGAGGACGGTACAGATTGGGTTCATCTGGGACGGTTGGTTATTGTCGCATACGGATATTTCAGTCTAGGACTGTGTTTTAGAGGCATTGTAGTGGTAGTTTCATTTCTTCGGCAGTCATTATTTCTTACCACTCTTCTTTCCCCTTTTGCCTCTGGTAGACCTAGTGGGTGTGTCAGAGTTTGAGGTTTTACCCACTAGGGGAGGCTACTGGTTTACTAGTAGTTCTCACCCCCATTCTTCCTTCTTCTTTTTCTTCTTCCTTGTTTTGCAGTGTCTTCTGCGGGTGCTGCTGGGTTTTCAGCGGCGGGTCGAGGAGAGATGACGACTGAGTAGATAGATCTCGAGGCAGGATGAGCGGGTTAGCTGGACTGTTGATGTACCTATGTTTCCTCAGACGGTTGTACTTTTACATTTGGGACTGGCTTTTGCCAGCAGGTTGTATTTATTTTGGTGAGCTGGGAGAGACTGATGTATCATTTTTACAGATGTATTGTATTTTATTTCCAGCTTCAGTCTGAGATGTATTAGATTTTAGTTCAGCTCTGTTTTTATTGCTCTTTTATTGTATTTCTTATATCTGAGCAGGTTACCAGCGCTTCGTGTACATGGAAAATTCTGTGTGCACGGCGGATCTGTTGGCGGGCCCGGGTTCTGGTTTACACCCGGGGCGTGACAGATTAGGTGGTATCAGAGCTTAGGGATAGGTCAGTTGGGACTTAGGAAACCCTAGGCTTTTCGGCGGACCCTAGGATGTTAGTGCGTGAGAGACGCGACATTTTACGAAAGTCGGTGATTTATTTGTTTGACTCTTCCTGTGAGTGAAGAGGGATCGACATATCCTATTTTTGTGGGACAGTTATGTTGGCTGCAGACAACATAAAGTTACAAAAATAGAGGGATGTCTTTGACTTTCGCTAGATTGGGTCGAGTGTTTGGGGTGTGCTGATTTGCGGTTTTGTCGTGGTGAGCGGTGTCTCCCCGACGCGGGCCCTGACCCGGGTGCACCTTGGTGCGGCAGTTGGGTCTGAGCTGGTTGTTTCGGGCCGGATACCCAGATTGGAGTCTGAGAGCTCCGGACCCGAAGGGTAGGTGTGTCGGAGGCAGATCAGCGGAGCAGTGACACAGTTGTCGGATCAGCGCAGTGGCACAGTTGTCGGAGTAGCGAGTAGCCCCCTCCGTGCCGACGTCTAGTGTTGGGGCACCGAGGCAGGGTGGATAGTTGACAGCGAGTAAGCTGTGGGATTGCGACGATCGAGTGAGCCAGTTTTGGATGAGTCATTCCGATTCGTGGGATTGAGTATGGAGCCCTTGGAGGCCTTTTATGGCAAGAGTTAACGCAGTTGCGGAACTGCACGCTCCATGTATAGAGGGACGGGGCGCATAGGATATGAGTGTCTGAGAGTGGATTGCGCCAGGATACCTTTTAACTTGTTGGGTCCCTCCAGTACGGATTAAGGACGCCTCATTGGAGTAGGCGCCGGGTATGGAGCGTGGCATTGTAGTTCCTTTGGATTGGGATCTGCCGCCTGAGGCGAGTTCTGATTGAGGCGCTTGGCGCCGGGTGATGGAGGACAGATCAGTCGGATGAGGCATTCCCGATTTCTTTTCCAGGATAGTGGATTTCTGAGACTGTCAGAGCGCATAGGTTACAGCAGTCGGTGTGGTGGTAGGTTTGAGTTGTTCCGGGCTTTTGGGTTTGTATCTTTTTGATACGGGAGTTTTCCCTCTTGGAGGGTTGTGCTTGTACTTCTCTGCTTGGGTTAGGGGTAGGACGGTTACCTAGTGTTTCGGGAGGTTCATATTCCCGATCTTTGGCACGTAGGGGCGTGTGGTTGGTCCTGCCCGGTGCAGTTGAGTCTTCGATAGTACCGGTAGACCTGATGGTCTTAACCTAGTGGCGGGACTTGGTTTGGCACTTAGGACGGGTTGGGCTGGCTCGGTTTTCTTCTTTTCGCGGCGGTTGATTATGCCGCGAGGACGGTTTTCGTGGGAAGCCAGGCCCGGAGGTTTTGGTGTACCTGGGTTGCTTGAGAGTTATCTTCGCCTCCATGGTTTTGATTTTGTGCGAGAGGCGGATGTTTCGCAGTGGTTGAGTAGCCTTTTTGGCTGGTGTGGTTGAGGGACTTACATTGGATATCGCGGGAAGAAGAGAGGTACTTGGATCGGGCTAGTGTGCCGATGGACTTGTGGCTGGATTATCTGAGGCTGAGGAGGAGCGGATGCGTGTACCGATGCGGACTACTTGGTAGCTCGAGCGGTTAGCCCAGCTGTACTTGGTTGGGGTAGTACGGATTCCTGGAGTGCCCACCTTTATTTTGTTCTTGTTAGAGACCCGAGGATTGTATCGTGTCCCTGGAGGAGGTATTTGACAGCTTTGGGAGCTTGAGTGGCGGATGATTGGATAATTACCCCCTCTACTTGGTTGAGATTCCGTGTTGAGGAACGACTTTAGTTTCGAGGACGAAACTTTCTTTTAGTGGGGGAGGATGTGATGACCTGGATCTCTGCAGGGCTGTGGTAGAGTCATTGGTGACTTCAGGGGAGCCTGTACTGTGTTTCGGGTAGTGGTTGTGCATGATTGGACACAAGTGTTGGACCTCGAGCCTTATTGGATCACGTGGGTGATCGGCTGATCCCGACGGATGTTTAGAGGTGGTTTTGCGCGAAACGGATATCAAATTTGGATTCAGCGCGGAAAAACGCTTGGAAATGGCTTTTTGTTTGCTCAATTCTGAGTCCGGATGTCCAAAAGCGTACTCCCGGAAGTTTTGGGCAGTTTTGTTGCTTGCGGGAGCCTCCGGCAAATTTTAGAGTCGGATTTTGGCGAAACGGACGTCGTTTTTGGAATCAGCGCGCGAAAACGGTCAAGATGGACTATTTACTTGTCGTTTTGTTGCTTGCGGGTACTGTTCATGCCGGAACAGTGTTTCCGGCGATCGCCGGCGGCGGCTGGCGGCGGCGGGCAGCGCCGGCGGGCGGCGGCGCGGCCTCGGGCAGGCGGCAGGCGGCGGCATGCGGCGCGGGCAGGGCGCGGGCAGGCGCCCGGGTGCGCGGGCAGGCGCGCGGTCCACGGCGGCGGGCGTGCACCAGGCGGTGCCACGTGGCGGTTGGTGGTTGGTGCGGTTCTGTGCTCCTGGTCCACGCGGCAGGTGGGGCAGTTGACCGGGGCAGGTGCCGTACGCGGGCAGGTGACCGGGGAGCACGGCGACGTGCGCGGTGCACGGCGCGACGTGCGCGGTGCACGGTCGCCGGGGGACACGTGGCGCGTCGCCATTCGCGGGCGCAGGTGCTCCGGGTGCAGCGGGGCCCGGGAGAGAGGTGGGCTGGGCTACGTGGCCGGCCCAGGAGGTTTCGGGCGTGAACAGTAACGGGCCGGCCCGTTACTGTAGCAGCCCGAAAATATTCCGGCGCCCGAAAGTGGGGACACAGAGGGAATTATTTCAAAAGATTTTTCTGCCTATATAAAGTCCCCAACCCGAGCCCCTTTCTTTGTTCTTTTTCTCTCAACCCTTTCACCTTCAGCCCGAGCTCCCTTAAGCAAAGATTTTCATCTCTACGAGCTTGATCTCCCTGCCAAGTTCTAGAATTTTAGGAGGCTCGAATCCCGAGGTTCCCCATTTTACGGTGCGGCGCGACGTTGCATTCTAGTGTTCTTCTTCGGCGCAGCGATAGTGTTTTTGCTCCCCTGGGCTACCCCGAGATCATTTTGCTGTGATTCTTGCACCGGCAGACTCCTAAGAGGTAGGACTTCATCTTTCGTTTTGGTCGCACTTTCCCGTTTCGAGGTTTTGGCATGGATCCCGAGGCAAACAGTGACCCCATTTTCTGTGTGGACTTTCTTGACAGCAGCGGGGTATATTGGCCATATCTTTGCGCACGAGCGTCAGACGGAAACGAGCTTATACAACTTTTTCATCTACGGATCGCAAGGAACGCGCTCGTATTTTTATTGGATTTTTGTGAGATTTATTTCGAGGTGAAAATTACTGTTTTCGCAGTAATCAGTGTACAGTTTTAGCACAGTTTTTGTATGAGTGTACCCCCCTTGCCAGATTTTTATCTTGACTTACCGAACTCTGATTTGGGCGTGCAAGGTACCGTTACGAAGCTATCGACGCAAGGATCGCCGTGATATTTTTCTGGAATTTTCTGGGCACTTTCTGCAGGTGATAATTTAACAGTTTTGGGACTGTTGTTGTATGTATTTGTAAGAGCACTAATTGGGAGCCTAAGTGTAATTAGTGAGCTTTGTACTGTACCAGGAGTATTGCGGATGTGCTAATATTGTGGGAGCAAGGATTTGGAGTTTTGGTATTTTCTTGCTGTACGGACTTGGACAGTTGCACTTCAGGTGGGTGGTCGTTGTTTACCTCTATTTTGACATGCTCACTAGGAATATTAGAGTGATTCCTTTATTTGGACCTGCATGCTTTAAATAATATAATTGTGAGCCATCACATGAAAAGTACTATTGTGGATATCTGATAATGGTTGGGACTTAGATATGTTGTTATGGATAGAATTTTAGCACTCAACCTTGCATGTGGAATTTACTTTCATGATGGGATAATATGAAATGACTTGTAGGAGAGCACCACTTGAGGATCTGTTGTACATGCATAGGTGGATGATTTATGTGAGATTAATTTGGTGGATATAGCATGTTGGAACAGGATTATTGGGACACTTTCTTTATCGCTCTTGAGAACTTATGCATGCTTGTTTGGTCACCTAGATAGGCCACCTTTTTCTGCTACACTATCATGCTGGAATTGACATAGGAGAAACCATGTTTGTTTTCTTTTCTCCTTCTTATTTAGACCCTTGAGTCTGGTTGCTCGGGTTCGAGCAGGGGTTTGGGATAGTGTAGCGAGGACCTGAGGGTCGGTGACAGGTTGTGTTTGATTATGGGTTGCGGGATTATAGCGGCTACCGCGGACAGTAGGCGGTTGACCGGATGTCGAATGTAGGACATGATTGTGATTGTGGGTATTGCGGCGATCGCGAATTTTGGGCGATCGACCGGATGTTCATTTGTGCATCAGATTGGGGGATCTGTGTTTTTTTAGTGGAGGGTGTGTTCCACCGGGGCTTTACAGTTGTGATTTACTCCTGCTTTTGGTACTTATTTTACCGGCGCGGTTATTGCCCGGTAGTGCTTTCCTCGAGTGGGTCGCTCCCCTCGAGTTCCCCTCCGGAGGCCGGGGCCAGACAGTTATGGACAGTTTTGCTATCACATCGGCGCGGCTTATTTGCCCGATGATGAGGGCGGCAGCAGGAGCTTTGCTATCACATCGGCGCGGCTTACTTGCCCGATGATGAGGACGGTACAGATTGGGTTCATCTGGGACGGTTGGTTATTGTCGCATACGGATATTTCAGTCTAGGACTGTGTTTTAGAGGCATTGTAGTGGTAGTTTCATTTCTTCGGCAGTCATTATTTCTTACCACTCTTCTTTCCCCTTTTGCCTCTGGTAGACCTAGTGGGTGTGTCAGAGTTTGAGGTTTTACCCACTAGGGGAGGCTACTGGTTTACTAGTAGTTCTCACCCCCATTCTTCCTTCTTCTTTTTCTTCTTCCTTGTTTTGCAGTGTCTTCTGCGGGTGCTGCTGGGTTTTCAGCGGCGGGTCGAGGAGAGATGACGACTGAGTAGATAGATCTCGAGGCAGGATGAGCGGGTTAGCTGGACTGTTGATGTACCTATGTTTCCTCAGACGGTTGTACTTTTACATTTGGGACTGGCTTTTGCCAGCAGGTTGTATTTATTTTGGTGAGCTGGGAGAGACTGATGTATCATTTTTACAGATGTATTGTATTTTATTTCCAGCTTCAGTCTGAGATGTATTAGATTTTAGTTCAGCTCTATTTTTATTGCTCTTTTATTGTATTTCTTATATCTGAGCAGGTTACCAGCGCTTCGTGTACATGGAAAATTCTGTGTGCACGGCGGATCTGTTGGCGGGCCCGGGTTCTGGTTTACACCCGGGGCGTGACAGATTTCATCGTCGGAACTCGATTCGCTATCTTCTTCCTTTGTTGATTTGAATGCAATACCTGTAAGCTTAGAAGAAGACTTGGAAGAAATTTGATTAGTAGGAAAAGTCATCTCATAAGTTTGTAAAGCACCTACTAATTCCTCTACACTCATCTCATCCGGATGACTAACGGTTTCAATGGCGGTAACCTTTGCCCTAAACCGTTCCGGAAGAGTCCGAAGAATCTTTCTTACAACTTTCGACTCCGGGATCTTTTCTCCTAAATTAGCACATGTATTGATTACATCTTGAAGTCTAGTGTAATAATCTGTAAACAATTCATGCTCTTCCATATGAATAGAGTCAAATTGACTTGTAAGCATCTGGAGCTTTTGAATTTTTACAAGATTAGTACCCTCATGTGTAATTTTGAGAATATCCCAAATTTCCTTCGCGGTTTCACACGCGGAAATTCGTGTAAACTCAGTCGAGGAAAGAGAATTATATAAAGCGTTCATACCTTTCCCATTGTAAGAAGATCTTTCGATTTCCTCTTTGGACCATCTAGAGCGAGGTTTTGGGGTAGTAGAATTTCCTACTTCCTCAACAGGATGCACCCAACCGTATTCAACGGTTTGCCAAACACGCTCATCAATTGAGATGAGAAAAGCTCTCATCCGCACTTTCCAATAAGCATAATTGGTCCCATCAAAAAGAGGAGGTCTAAAAATATTACCACTTTCACCCGACATGATAGATAAACCTAAAACCCGCTCTGATACCAATTGTTGGTTTTTAAGGATCCACAAGGATCTAAATAGGTACTATCAAACACCTAGAGGGGGGTGAATAGGTGTAATACTTAAAAAACCAATCTCAGTGCAAAATAAAAACCAATGCGGAAAATAAAAATAGCACACCGAGATTTACGTGGAAACTCCAATCCAGGAGAAAAACCACGGGACCAACACGCAATAACAATCCACTAAGAAAAGAAGAATAACAAGGTGATTACCGACTCCACGGACTCAAACCCCTCCTTCAACTTCTTCGGACCTTGCGCTCACCGATTGCACGTCCACTGCACACGTTCGAATCCACGAACGCCACTCGAATCCACGAGCACACGTTTCGAATCCACGAAACGCCTTTAGCACATCGAATCCACGATGCCACGTCGAATCCACGACGCAAATAGCCGATAAAGAATATAGGCTTCGATGGTGATCCTTTGCTTAGATTATCAATGAAGAACCGTAGAAGGAATCTCTAAGCAAAGACTAGATCAATTCGACAAAAGATATGTTCTTGAAAGAACCATCGAATTGACCTAAAAGAGGCTATAAAGAAGAACGATAAAAACCTAGCCTCTAGGGTTGCTCTCAAGTGTTTTATTAATTGATCGGTCGTTCTTGAGAAACCCTAAGTGTCTATTTATAGGTTAGAAACCTTTGGAAAGAGATAAGAATCAAAAACATACCTTATCTGGAATTTTTCAGGACGGCGATCCGGATCGGGAATTACTGTGATCCGGATCGTCGTAACGTGATAGACAGTTTCCAGAAAACCAAGGGTTCGGGATCCGGATTGCAAGGTCCGATCCGGATCGTTCATGCAATTCAGCAAAATCCCATGTTCGGGATCCGGATCGGAATGGCCTAGGATCCGGATTGAAATTGCCAATGAACAATCACCCTTCGGGATCCGGATTGGATTGTCTGATCCGGATCCTGAACATGTCCCATGTCCAGTTTTTGATTTTTATGCAATTAAAAATTCATCCAAGTGTTTCTACACTATAAGAAAGTATTCGGATCACCAAAATTATTTAGTTAAACATACCTGATCCTTTTGAATACTTTCTTCTTGAGATTGATGTAACTGATCCACAATTTTTCATCTTCAATCTTCAAGACTCAAGACACTGAGTGTCAACTTGAGCTCTTGTTGAATCTTCTCTAAGTCTTTGATTGCTGATTGACAATTTGATCCCTTTAAGACTCCGACTCAACTCACTGACTTGACTCACGAAATATGCCAACACCAAAATGCCGTAACAAGCGAGAGAGAGAGAGAGAGAGAGAGAGTAGCACCTTCTTCTCTTCCTTCTTCCTTCTTTCTTCTTTCTTCTTTCTTCTTTCTTTCTTCTTTCTTCCTTCTTCTTTCCTTCATCTTTCTCTCTTTCGTTTCTAGCTCCAACCGAGAGAGGGAGAGACAGAGAGAGAGTAAGTTTTCAAGAGAGAGGGAGAGGGCATTTATTATTCTGTAGAAGGGGTAGTTGGAGCGAGGTGGTGGTTTTACTAAAATGCCCCCAAACAAAACCATTTTCCCCAAATTGCCGATTAAATTTTGCAGTTTTTCCTGCAGTGAGCAAAATTCGGATATCTCTCTTTCTCCACGTTTTGCCGTCAACTGGGAAATCGAAACTGAAATTTTCTTCTCCCTTTTATTCTACAAAAATTTCTTAAACTCTCCACGATTTCTTTTAAATTTTCGGGCTACTCTAAGCCCTCGAAAGAGAGTCCCGAAAAATCTTCGTGATAAACTGCGTTATTAAAAACTACAGTTTCAGAATTCACGAAGCATTTTTCTTCGCTTCGTTCTTCTATTTTCCTTCAATTTCTCACCTCAGCACTTCACCTCTTTTAATCAGGAAACAGTTCTGAGACACCCCACAATTTCTTTTAAATTTTTTGATTACTCTAAGTCTTCGAAACAGGGCTCCGAAAAAGCTTCGCGATCACAAAATTCAGAATCTCTGAATTTTGCAAAGTCCTCGTGGTTCAAGTCACTTTTCGACCCGATACTCTTCGCGTCGGCCCGAAATGCACCGAACTCGACGGTAATCATATTTAAAATATGTTACAAATCTTTTCGCTGCATTTTACCATTTTGCGAATTCGGCGAACGTGGGCTTAAGTTTTGCAAATTTGAAGCTTCGACTCTCAACTACAACTCACTTTTCGACTCAACGGCTTTTGCGTCGATTCGAAATGCTTCCATCCCACTTGTAATTACATTTGAAATGTGTTACAAGTATTTTTACTGAGGTTTGCTATTTCGCAAAAATCGGTGCACTACACAGGCGCCCGCGCGGGGTGGTGCCGCGCGGGGCCGCCCGCATGCAGGCCGCGCCGCCCGGGCTGGTGCCACGCGGGGCCGCCCGCAGGCAGGTGCCCGCGCGGGCTGGTGCCGCGCGGGACCGCCCGCAAGCGGCACCCGCGTGGGCTGACGCCGCGCCGGGCGCCTGCAGGCAAGGCGCCCGCGCGGGCTGCTGCCCCGCGGGGCCGCCAGCAGGCAACGCCCGCGCGGGCTGACGCCGCGCGGGGCGCCTGCAGGCAAGGCGCCCGCGCGGGGCCGCCCGCAGGCAAGCCGCGCCGCGCGGGCGGGTGCCGTGCGGGGCTTCCGTAGGCGGCGCGCGTCTGCACGTGCTGGTGCCGTGCGGGGATTTTTGTCGCGCTGTTTTTGTTTAGCCGCCGTCGGGTTCCGAGGACCACATCGGCATTCTGGTTTCGGTCCGATGTTCGGTGTTTCTTTTTGGGTGTTCAATTTTAGTGTTACTAATACTTGTTTTTGGGGGCCTTTAGGTCCGGGAACCGTCCGGGGGACACGAGACGGGTCCGAGTGTTTTCGGTTGACGCATGCTAAGGTCGGTTCCTCTTTCGATAGTTCTTGAGTCGAAAAATGAGCGTAATTGGTAAGAGTAAAGTATTGACATGTTATAATATTGTTAACCCCTGTATAAGCTTATGTTTTATTATCATTATATTTATGTCGACTGAGGGTCGCGGTACTCGATGATACATCATGTTCTGGGTTACGATGCTCGAGGTTGCTTACACGTACACCCGCGGTTTGGCCACCGCGTGGGTGTACTTTTCTGAAAGAGTGGTACGTTGACCCGTGTACCCCACAAGGTGAAGTAGTGGGGGCCCCTATAGGTGGGGAGTTAAAGGCACCAAGGTGAGAGCGGTGTGGATTACCGAGGCAGGTGCTCGGTCTGGTTTAGCGGTGTGGATTACCGAGGCAGGTGCTCGGTCTGGTTTAGCGGTGTGGATTACCGAGACAGGTACTCGGTCTGGTTTAGCGGTGGGGATTACCGAGGCAGGTGCTCGGTCTGGTTTCGTTATAGGGGGTTATGGTTGATCGCACGATGAGGAGTGCGTATGCTCTGGGTCTTTCCGTTGGTTTTGTTTACAGTTTTTACCACTTATTACTTAACTCTATTCGTCACTGATTTCCCACATTGTGACAGATTCAGTCGGGGGTGGGATCTGGGACGACGGTGAGGCCACGACATGAGGATTATGGCCTTACTCAGGGCCAGATACTTTACTTTCCCTTTTCTTTTGGCTATTTCATTTGAGTTAGTAGTTATGTGAGTATGATTTGTTGATGTGGATGATGTGGATGTTGGGACGGTTGCATGTTCTGTGGATGAATGCTTTATTTTATTATGGTCGGCCGTTTTCAAATAATCGAAAAGGATTGCGAAAATGTTTTGAAAAACATAGGTGTCGTGTGGGTACTGTTTTAAAATCCTGTGGATTTATGGATTGCGAAAATGATTTTAAAAGTATAGGTGTCGTGTGGGCACCGTTTTAAAAACCTATGGATTTATCCTTTCGAAGTTAGTCGGCCTCTTTGATGCTTATGCAATATTGTTGTATGTACTCTTTTACTCGACTCTTGAACTAGTGTCGTTAAAGTGATAATTGTAGTTATGACGCCGTGCATATACAAAGGAGACTCCGCCCATTTGCGGAGTGAATTTGTATATGTGGCGGGTCTAGGCACGCACTGAGGGAAAGGGTTTTAAAAAAAAAATTATGCACCACATATTTGCTTTTCTTCCGCTTATTTAAACCCCGGGGGCGTGACATTCTCACAAGTCACAAATTAAACAGTACTTAGAAATACCACAATAATACTCATTTCGAAGTGTAAGGACTGGAACACCTGAACCTGATCCGCGCTCGCAACCGACTCCCAGACCTAAAAAGTCCCCAAAAGAACAGTAGGTAAGACGTAACTTGCTTGTAGAAAAAGATCGAGGTTTCGGACACACAACAGCACACGAAGACTCAACGGCGACGGCGATAGCGGCGTGCGACGGATGACGCAACCCCGACCCACGCGACACCGCACGCAGCACAGCCGCGCAGGCACCAGCCCCACGCGGCGCCGCATGCGGTGCGGCCGTGCGGGCACCTGCCCCACGCGGCGCCGCTTGCATTGCCGCTGCACAGGCACTTGCCCTGCGCGGCACCGCAAGCGACACAGCCACGCGGGCACCAACCCCGCATGGCGCCGCTTGCGGCATAGCCGGGCAGGCACCAGCCCCACGAGGTGCCGCTTGCGGTGCGGCCGCGCGGGCGCCTGCCCCACGCGACGCCGCTTGCGGCACAGCCGCGCGGGCACCAGTCCCGCGCGACGCCCCTTGAGGTGCGGCCGCGCGAGTGCCTGCCCTGCGCGGCGCCGCATGCGGCAAGCCAGACGGGCCCGCGCGGCGCCGCACGCGGTGTGGCCCAGCCGCCCGGGTGCAGCGGCGGACATAAGGGGGCCGCGGTCACATGGCAGCGGCGGTGCTCTAGGGCATCGCGGCGGCGGTGACGGCGAGACCGAAACTGAAAAAGCGAAGACTCTAAAAGCCAAAAACACCCGACGAAAATACGAAATAACGCACCGCTTACCTCGATTGATTGGAGAAGATGATTCGTTCACCCTCCCAGCTTCCGGCACTTTAATCGAAGAAGATCGGGATCTCCGCTTTCCTTTCTTTTTTTCCTCTTTTCTCTCCGGCTAGGGTTTTTTTCTTTTCTTGAATGGAAAATAATTTCTTTCTTTTTCGTGCGTACGATAAAAACCCCCCATCCGAATATTTAAATACTAAAAGAAAAATCTCAATCTCCTCGAAAAGCATGACAAATACTTAGCATGGATCCCGGTGCACACTACGGGTACCGCGACCTTCTAAATCCCATTTCTGGAGATCCGTAAGTCGGATTTCAGACCCGATCGCACTGCCATTCATCATTTTTCGGGCTCTAACATAGAAAAATACCCGCAATTCCCGACGATCAACATGAGAAAACTAGATTATACAACACCCCATGGTAGATACTTTATTAGCAAGGGAAGTAAAAGAATGCAGAAAAAGTCACGACATTACAGTTGATTTGCGGTTTTGTCGTGGTGAGAGGTGTCTCCCCGACGCTGGGTTCTGACCCGTGTGCACCTTGTTGCAACAGTTGGGTCTGAGCTGTTTGTTTCGGGCTGGATACCCAGATTGGAGTCTGAGTGCTCCGGACCCTTATGGTAGGAGTGTCAGAGGCAGATCAATGGCGTAGTGGGCAGCTGAGCGAGGTGACACAGTTGTCGGAGCAGCGAGGTGACACAGTTGTTGGAGCAGCGAGTAGCCCATCCGTGCTGACATTTAGTGCTGGAGCACCGAGGCAGGGTGGACTGTTGACAGCAGATAGGCTGTCGGATCATCGGTCGAGTGAGCCAGCTTTGGCAGATGAATCACCCCGATTCGTGGGATTTAGTATGGAGCCTTTGGAGGCAAGGTTGTGTTTGGTGGTGATGGAGAGATTACTTGAGAGTCTCCTTGGGTCAAAGAGTTTACGCAGTTGCTGAACTGCGCGCTCCATGTGTAGAGGGACAAGGCGCATAGGACATGTGTCTGGGAGTGGATTGCGCCAGGATATCTTTTAGCTCGTTGGGTCCCTCCATTTCGGATTTAGGATGCCTCAATGGAGTAGGCATCGTGTATGGAGCGTGGTGCTGCAGTTCCTTTGGATTGGGATTTGTCGCCAGAGGCAAGTGCTGGATAGAGGCGCTTGGCACTGGGTGATGGAGGACAAATCGACCGGCAGAGGTATTCCCGATTTCTTTCCCCAGGGTAGTGGATTTCTGAGACGCCAGAGGTCGGGTGGACCCCGACGACAGCATCAGCTTCAGTATCGGCAATAGCGGTGGCATGGATGTGTTATCTGCGGAGGGCCACTTTTGTCGCCCGGTGTGAGCAGAGGCAGAGGACGTGCTTCCTTTGTGGTTAGTCTTGATATTTACGGGCAAACTGAATGACGACCACCTGCATCGAGTGGTTGAGTTTGTGCCGCCCGGTTGGAGGGCGCCACGGCAGTGGGTCGAGTTGTCACAGGTATGATTTCTTTATAGCAGCCAGGATTTGAGCATTCTGCATTCCTACATGGACTAGAGGCAGACAAGAGGAGGTTGGTTTATTGAGACAGTTAGAGCACACAGGTTACAGCCGACGGTGTAGTGGCAGATTTGAGTTGCTCTGGGCATTAGGGTTCGTATTTTATTTGGTACAGGAGTTTTTCCTTCTTCATTTGTAACGCTTTTACTTCGTAGCATGG
Organism: Tillandsia fasciculata; assembly: GCA_029168755.2. Taxonomy (NCBI): domain Eukaryota; kingdom Viridiplantae; phylum Streptophyta; class Magnoliopsida; order Poales; family Bromeliaceae; genus Tillandsia; species Tillandsia fasciculata. The sequence goes on along the minus strand of JAQOTM010000037.1, from coordinate 537,212 downwards.
GTTAGGGGTAGGACGGTCACCATGTGTGTCACGCCCCGGGGTCGAAACTATGACCCGGGCTCGCTAACAGATCCGCCATCTGTACGGAAACTGCCGTACAGACGAAGCGTCTACCCTGCAAATAAATCTATAGCTAACAGATATCAGAGCATAAGTAAGTACATGCTATAGAAAGGAAACAGAACAACTGTACTAGAGTAAATAAAAATCCAAGATACAAGCTGTCCTCAAGATACATAAATAACATCTCTCAAAACCTCACTCTACAAAAGTGGAAACACAAAAGGGGTACTACTACCTCTCCACTACTAACTCGGGTAAGCGACTAGCTGGCCACGCCCTTACCTCGATCTGAAGACTCCGCACGGGAAGGAGTCGGAGCAGCTACCTCAGGGAAACCTGCACCGCAGCGGGTGTGAGAACTACTGCAAAGGTAGTTCCCAGTGGGTACCGTCCTCAAAGCATACGGTATGCCTACTAAGTCTACCGGAGGCACAGCAAATAAAAACAGATAGATAGATAGATAGATAGATAGATATGAAAGCAGGAAATCTATCTCTATACGCCTCTACATATGCTCAAAGGAAAAAATACTCATCTATGAACATGTAGTGTAACTCACTCACACATCTCACCCAAATCTCAATGACTGTCCACTTTGGATCAGTCTAGACCAAGTCAAGGTCCTGCCTGCGCTCATCTACGGCCGCACATCCCGGAGGAACGGACTTACGTAGGATGTCCCTCAAGGACTATCAGTAACACATCGCAGCCTCGTCAGGCTCGGTATCATCATCGCACCCGGGGCGTAGCTCGAGGGGAGCGACCCCACCGAACTCAAGTATCTCAAGTATCTCATAACTGGCATAACTGCCAGGCTCAGCAGGCTATAATCCTCGATCAAATAGATCGGAAACAGTGAACTGACAACTCACTCTCATGTCAAGGTCGGAGTAAACTCCACGACTCAATCTGTAGTGCTCTCATAGAACCCCCAATGACTCTAGAAAATCTCGAAAGTCATAACATGGCTCTAAAAACCAACAAATATCTCCTCGGCCCCCCGGCACGAGAGAACATGCACCCCGAACCCATGCAGCATCACTAGAACCCTTAGACATTTTAAAACCATTTTTAAAAGTCAATTTTCCAATAAAACGGGCTTTCGGATTTTTAAAACGGTTCAGGTGCTTAAGTGAGACCAACCAAGTATATCGACTAGTGTCATACAATGCCAAGAGTCCACTAAAAATATTCCGGGGTTCAGATAATTTTTCTGTAATTTTCTAGGCAACTATCAGATTATTTAACAGCTAAAATATACAGTTTTGACATGATCAAAGTGCGTTCTGAAGCATTAGAGGGCATTCCACGATTTTTGGAAGAAAAACCAACCCACCTCAAATGCTTTCCGAAGGCCGCGCCGAAATCGGTGAAGAAACGGGCGAAATCTGACGAAAAACTGAACTGAGCCCCTCGCGCGCACGCGCGCCGTCGCGCGTCTCGGAAAAATCCACGGAGCTCACAACAACCTCCACGGCTGTGGAGTACCGGGACTTCGGACAGTGCGCCGACCACATATGATGGCCTGGAGTGGTGAGATTGCCTCGGACATGTTGCATCTGAGTTTACAGTTGATGCCGGGTTGATTTGGATCAACGCAGAAGCTCCAGCTCGATTCGGGATTTTTCCGGGCTTTGTATGCCGATTGTGGATGAGATTTGGGAATTACCGACTTCACAGTGGAGCGCCGGAAATTCGGGAACACTTGGAACAAGTATATATTCAGTTTACAGCGAAGTTCGGGTGGTTCCGGACTGACGCGGAGGATCCGGGGGCAAAAAGTGAGTCAGAACTGACAGTTTCGGAGTCGGTTTTTGAACTGAGCACCCTGACTCAACGGATGAGCTTTTTGAAGAGAAAAAGCTGTGGACACGTGTACTTTCGATTTACAGCGTAGTTCGGGAGGTTCCGGACGGCGGCGGAAGGCCCGAAGGCAAAAAGTGAGTTGGAGAGGGCCATTTTGGATTATTTTAATATTATAATTGATGGATTACTATTTAGAAAGGGGTTTTTGCTTGGTGGCTGTGGGTATGAAGTTGAGGATGGTGGATTGAGAATAGTGCAATTGCTACTTTGACTAATCCCTTTCTAAGCTTAATTAAGTTTTAATTAAGCTAGGGGTTAATTGAGTTGGACTTTAGCCTTTTGGAGGTAACCTCACCCAAGGTTAGCCTCACCACCACCACCTACCTCCCACCTCCTTCCTCTGATGCTCCCACGAAGCAGAGAAAGAAACAAAGGAGAGAAAGAAAGAAAGAAGGAAAAGAGAAAAGAAAGAAGGAAAAAGAGAGGAGAGAAAGGAGGGTTTTGAGGTTTGTTCTTGGTGGAGGATCTTCGCGTGGTGGCCGTGGAGCGCGTGGGCGCGTCGTTGAGTTTGCTGTGCTGCTTTAGCTTCTGTTGTGGGCGGTTGAGCGTTTCTTCGCCGCGTGGGACCGCGGACTTGCTTCCGGTCATCCGTTGGAGGCGCGATCTTGTGGCTTCATTTTGCGTGCGGGTTTCGGCATCGTACTTCGGGTTGCGTGCGGACCTCGTGGAGACAAGGTAAGCCCGCTGAGCCCAATTGCAAGTGTCGACAAGCAATTGGGGGCGATCTGAGGTGGGTTGGTTTTTCTCTCCAAGTCTTCGGACTTCCTTCTAATTCTATTATGATAGGATTGCATGCTAGTTTAAGTGTTTCTTGGAACTTGACTAGCACCCCCGTCATATGTTGCATGTATTCAACCAGACCAATAGAGAACCTTAATCTGGGCTAGGTTCTATTATGCTTTAGACATTCCACACACTGCATTTCCTTCTGGACATAGGGTTCCTCGCCCGGGTAGTGGGCCGAGTGGTCAGAGTTTTGTGGGATGGGTGTTTCACTCGGGCCTGGGGGCTGAGTGGGGTCTGGTGGCTGTGTTAGGCCAGTGTTGGTGGTTGGGAACCGTTTAGAGTAAACGGTGGTCCCGGGTTTCTAGTTGTGACGTCGTTTCCTCGTTACTACCACGTTGTGATCGTGGAGTACGTATGCTATCAGGACCTTGAACCCAGAATGCTTTTGAATTCTCATGATTTTGGTATAACAGTGTTTTCCTTCCGTATTCCTAAGGGTCGCCGGAGCTTGTTCTTGTTTGATTGGGCGAAGGTGTCACCCTTGGGAGTTCGGGAAACAAACTCGTTTTCAACTGATTTTCTCAAGAACTAAAATCCATAAAAGCTGGTTTTTCTCAAATTAAGATAGCTTTCAAAAGGGTAAATTTTACCCTCACCCCAAGGGGGTTGAGGAGAAATGATATTTCTTTATAAAGGTCACCTTTTTACTAAATTCCCTCATCCGCCAGGGCGGGGGATCTGGGTTCTAAGGGCTGATTTCGTCTTGGGCCGAAAACAACGGGAGGCGACACCTATAGCCGGTTCTTGTTTGATTGGGGTCGTAGGTGGTAGACTCCCGGGGTTTTCGGACTCTATGCAGTTCTAGCTGTGGAGCATCTCCAGCCGTGAGTTATGAGTTTGAGTTGAGATAGTTGCCCACTTTAACCGAGAGGGGCCGAATCCCTGAACGGTAAAAGATCGAGAACTTCGATAGGCTGAGCCTAGAGTCTGTTCTTGTTTGATTGGGGTTTTAGGCACCGGTCTATCGGGATTCTCGGACCTTTGCCGCGTCAGTCGGCTCCTCTCGCTTATGAGTGGGGTGTCGTTGTGGGAGCCGTTGGGAGTGGCGGCGGTCCCAGCCTTGTGGTACTTGCAGCTGTGTAGTTAGCTCTGTGAGCTTGAGTCGTAGAGGGTTCTCCGACATAGCTGAGATAGTGTTGTGAGATTGAGTTGTGTTTGAGCATCGTGATACCGATCGGTTTGATCGTGGACTATAGCCTGCTGAGCCTGGCTTTTTGCCAGTTATGAGATACTTGAGTTACTTGAGTTCGGTGGGGTCGCTCCCCTCGAGCTACGCCCCGGGTGCGATGATGATACCGAGCCTGACGAGGCTGCGATGATGCGACTAGTTGATACTGTAGAGTACTGGGACTTCGGACAGCGCGCCGACCACATATGATGGCCTGGAGTGGTGAGATTGCCTCGGACATGTTGCATCTGAGTTGACAGTTGATGCCGGGTTGATTTGGATCAACGCAGAAGCTCCAGCTCGATTCGGGATTTTTCCGGGCTTTGTATGCCGATTGTGGATGAGATTTGGGAATTGCCGACTTCACAGTGGAGCGCCGAAAATTCGGGAACACCGGGAACAGGTATTTTATCAGATTACAGCGCAGTTCGGGAGGTTCCGGACTGACGCGGAGGATCCGGAGGTAAAAAGTGAGTCGGAACCGACAGTTTCGGAGCCAGTTTTTGATTTGAGCATCCCGACTCAACGGATGAGCTTTTTGAAGAGAAAAAGCTGTGGACGCGTGTATTTTCAAATTACAGCGGGGTTCGGGTGGTTCCGGGCGGCGGCGGAAGGCCCGAAGGCAAAAAGTGAGTTGATGGGGCATTTAATGGATTAATTATTTAATTAAATTAATTAATGGCTTGTTGTGGCCTTGGTCTGTGAGGTGATGGAATTGAGAATAAGTAAGGATTATGTAATGTGGCTTTGTGTATGCCTTTTTTTTAATTAGAGGATCAGACTTTTATTTGGGTGCATTTAATGCAGCCACCTACCCACTTAATTAGCCACTTTTAACTTGCCACGTCATCGCCCTCTTCCTCAACAAAACAGAGCAATGTGGGGATAACAGAGGAAACGGAATGAAGGAAGAAAGAAGATGATGTTGAAGAGAGTGATGGAGATGGAGAGAGTTTAGGAGGTGGTGCTTGTGGTCTGTTGCATGGGATCGAGTGGGAGCGCGACGAGCGGCGGCGCGACAGATTTTTCGTGAGAGGTTTGTGCTGTTGCTTTTCTTTTTTTTGAAGCTTGGTCTTGGTCTTTTTTGGTGATTTTTTTGGGTTTTGTTGGGACTTTTCGTCCATGCTGGCTTGGCCGCGGCAGCTGGGTGCCGCGCGGGTGCGTTTGGGCCGCGCGCTGGGCGCGCGCGCGGCATGGGCCGCGCGCTGCGGGCGCTGCACAGAGGCAGCGCCGCGCTCGCCGCGCGCGGCATGGGCCGCGCGCTGGGCGCGCTGCGGGCGCTGCACAGAGGCAGCGCCGCGCTGGCCTCACTCTGTGAGCGCGCGCGGCAGGGGCCGCGCGGCATGGGCCGCGCAGCTTGGCCGCGCGCTGTGAGCGCGCGCGGCATGGGCCGCGCAGCAGCGGCGGCAGCGCCACTCGAGCGGCGGCTGCCGGCAGCGCGCGGGCGCGCGCGGCCAGCAGCGGCGGCGCGTTCGGCTGCTGCGAGCGAGCGGCCGGCGAGCGGCGGGACTGGTTTTTGCCCCGTGCGTGTATATAATTTTATGGTTAGCCTTCACTGATGGTTTTTGTAATATTTTTCTGGTTGGTACAGCAGCTGTCTTGTGCGCGTGAACATGGTGCCGTGCAAGCTGGTGGTGCCGGCGGTGGGCGGCGCAGCGGAAACTCCATCTCAGGGTGCTGATTGGTGAGGGGTGTTTGTTTCAGAGGAGCAGTGGACTTGTGGGTGCTAGAGCTTGGAAGGGAGTGTATATGCTAAGTGTATGTGTGTGTGCTGAGGATTTTTTGTAAGTGCAATAAGGATGTTTGAGTGAAGTGTGAATGGGCTATGGACTCATGGTGAGTGCAGAGGAGTTTTGGATTATACTGAGGGATTTCATGTGGATACTTGGAGCTTGTAAATCATGTGTAAATTATTATGCTTATTTATGATGGATTTAAATTTATGCGAATTGGTAGTGTAAGGTGGAATTAAGGGATTGTGTTTGTGCTGTTGGTGCTGGGAGTAGTGGTGTGTGTAATTGTGGTTGGGTGGTGAACTTGTATGTTTGCCGTGAGTGTGTGAAGTATGTGTTTGATTATGCTGTTGGGTTATCCTTTGTTGTGGGAGCTATAGGATTGTTTATGTGAACTTTAATTAATTGTGTGCAGGTGGCTCAAGGTGTTGGAGCTAGGGAGAAGAAATCCTGTGTGATTGTATTAAGAGTTGAGAATTTGGTGAGTGCTGTGGGAATGTGTGCATTTGTTGTGGACTTAAGTGATTTATGTAAGTGGATTTATGTGGTGTACTGAGGCAATTGTGTGTGTACAACAGGAGCAAGTATTTAATGGTGCTGAGACTTTGTGGTGTGCAGATTTATGCTGGAGGTGTTTAATTATGATGGAATTAAACTATGCATGCTGTTAGTGATGAGGTGAAATTAATTAGACTATGGACTTTATTTTATTGTGTGTAATTGGAGTTGCAGTTCTGTGTAAGCCATTGGAGTTGAGGTGGACTTGATGTGGGCAGTTTTTGATGCTGGAATTTTTGTGAGGACTCAAAGGAATTTATTGGAGCTTCGAGGGGTTCTCCCGGATTTGCGGCACAATTTTCGAGGTTTCGTCAGTTCGAGGATCCGACTCTTCACCGACTTCAGCATTGCCTGCGGAAAGCGTTCCAGGTGGGTTGGTTTTCTCTCCAAGTCTACGGACTTCCTTCTAATTCTATTATGATAGGATTTGCATGCTAGTTTAAGTGTTTCCTTGGAACTTTAACTAGCACCCCCGTCACATGTTGCATGTATTCAACCAGACCAATAGAGAACCTTAATCTGGGCTAGGTTCTATTATGCTTTAGACATTCCACACACTGCATTTCCTTCTGGACTTAGGGTTCCTCGCCCGGGTAGTGGCCCGAGTGGTCAGAGTTTTGTGGGATGGGTGTTTCACTCGGGCCTGGGGGCTGAGTGGGGTCTGGTGGCTGTGTTAGGCCAGTGTTGGTGGTTTGGGAACCGTTTAGAGTAAACGGTGGTCCCGGGTTTCTAGTTGTTGCATCGTTTTCTCATCACTACCACGTTGTGATCGTGGGGTACGTGAGTTATCAGGACCTTGAACCCAGAATGCTTTTGAACTCTCATGATTTTGGTATACCAGTGTTTTTCCTTCCGTATTCCTAAGGGTCGTCGGAGCTTGTTCTTGTTTGATTGGGCGAAGGTGTCACCCTTGGGAGTTCGGGAAACAAACTCGTTTTCAACTGATTTTCTCAAGAACTAAAATCCATAAAAGCTGGTTTTTCTCAATTTAAGATAGTTTTCAAAAAGGGTAAATTTTACCCTCACCCCAAGGGGGTTGAGGAGAAATGATATTTCTTTATAAAGGTCATCTTTTTTACTAAATTCCCTCATCCGCCAGGGGCGGGGGATCTGGGTTCTAAGGGCTGGTTTCGTCTTGGGCCGAAAACAACGGGAGGCTACACCTATAGCCGGTTCTTGTTTGATTGGGGTCGTAGGTAGTAGACTCCCGGGGTTTTCGGACTCTGTGCAGTTCTTGCTGTGGAGCATCTCCAGCCGTGAGTTATGAGTTTGAGCTGAGATAGTTTCCCACTTTAACCGTGAGGGGCCGGAATCCCTGAACGGTAAAAGATCGAGAACTTCGATAGGCTGAGCCTAGAGTCTGTTCTTGTTTGATTGGGGTTTTAGGCACCGGTCTATCGGGATTCTCGGACCTTTGCCGCGTCAGTCGACTCCTCTCGCTTATGAGTGGGGTGTCGTTGTGGGAGCCGTTGGGAGTGGCGGCGGTCCCAGCCTTGTGGTACTTGCTTTGGGAGAGTTAGTGTTGTGAGATTGAGTTGTGTTGAGCATCGTGTTACCGATCGGTTTGATCGTGGACTATAGCCTGCTGAGCCTGGCTTTTTGCCAGTTATGAGATACTTGAGTTACTTGAGTTCGGTGGGGTCGCTCCCCTCGAGCTACGCCCCGGGTGCGATGATGATACCGAGCCTGACGAGGCTGCGATGATGCGACTAGTTGATACACTAGAGTTCGCTTGAGATAGTCGGACAGGACGCCCCACGTAAATCCCGTCCTCTTGTGGATGTGTGGTGGTGGGTAGGTGCGATTCCTAGTCGACAGGCGCAGGCTTGACTGGACCCTATGTGGCAGTCATAGAGATTGGGTGTTATGTGAGAGAGTATGCACATCATGTGTCATAGATCGGTTATACCTTTGAGCATAGTACTCATGACATAGTGTCAGTATTGAATGGATGCATACCATCATCTGTGTTCCTTCTCGTTGAGCATAGTAGATAGAGGCATGATAGCTGTAGACATTATCCAGCTCATCCTTTCATTATTTCAGTTTCATTCTGTTATCTTATGCCTCTAGTAGACTTAGTGGGCAGACCGTGGTTCTTGGAGACGGTACCCACTGAGAGCTACTGTAGGATGTAGTTCTCACACCCTCTGTCGGTGACAGGTTGCTGAGGCTTTCTTCCGTTCCTGCCCGAGCTGGCTTGACGGACCGAGGACAGGGAGTTGCGTGATAGTTCCCTACCAGCATTATTACTTTAGAGTGAGGTAGATGTACCATCCCGGACTGTGGGAGTTGATCATGTATTGATTTTCTAGTCTTAGCTATCTCCCCTGTGGTTTTGGTAGATATTGTATAGGTTGTTGGCTATTTGTATCATCTTGTATTCGGGAGATAGACTTGTATTTATGTTCAGCTTTTAGTAGTGTGATTTCATATTACAGCTTTTCTTACCTGCTCTGATATCTGTATAGCTGTAGTTCTATCTTTTGCAGGTTAGACGCTTCGTCTGTACGGCAGTTTCCGTACAGATGGCGGATCTGTTAGCGAGCCCGGGTCGCAGTTTCGACCCCGGGGCGTGACAGATTTAGGTGGTATCAGAGCCTAGGTTGTAGGTCGTTGAGGACTTAGAAACCCTAGGCTATTGTGGTTGGACATTAGGATGACTACGTGAGAGTCGTGACTTTAGCGAGAGTCCTGATTGAGTTTTTACCTCTCCCAAGGAATGGGATGAGTGATTTTGCTTGTTATTCGCTCAAAGTATTATGTTGGCTGCAGACAACATAATACTTTTGGAAGGATAACAAGTTCTAGACTCTTGCTGGATTGGGTCGTTTGGTTATTACGTCCTGACGTTTGTATTTGTTGCAGAGTTGCCTGTGATGCCGCCGAGACGTCGTGCAGCGACGAGAGGGCGTTCGACCTTGGATGAGGAGCCCGAGCGAAGGGAGGCCGAGCGGGCCAGGCAGATTGAGGCCCAGGAGCTACGGGCTTAGGTGGCCCAGATGACAGAGGCGTTGTAATGCCAGGAGGAGGCGTCCAGGCGCCAGGAGGAGGCGTCCAGGCGCCAGGAGGAGGCAGTCAGGCGCCAGGAGGAGGCAGCCAAGCTTCAAGGAGAAAATATGGATCGGTTGATGAGACTGTTTGAGCAAAGGACATCTTCAGCAGCGCCCCCAGCAGCGACTTCGTCGACCTCGTCACAGATCGTTCCATTGACAGAGGCAGAGCAGAGGGAGCTCATCGACAGGCTAGCTTATATCAACCAGTTCCATCCCCCGCGACTTTCAGGGCAGAGTTCAGAGCCGTGGGATGTTGAGAATTGGATCGCGGCAATGGAGAAATTATTTGAGAACCTCTTCATCAAGGATGAGCACCATGTACATTTGGGGGCGCACTATTTGTAAAAGGACGCCGAGATTTGGTGGCGTCGAGTCCGCCCAGTTGGACCGCCAGGAGTTCAGTTGATGACGTGGCCTGAGTTTCGGGCTTTGCTACGCGGGGCCTATTTTCCCGATAGTGCAAAGCAGAAACTAGAAGAGGATCTCCGACGATTGCAGCAGGGTGATCGACCACTTCAGGAGTACATTCGGGAGTTCCAGAAGTTGTTGAACAGTGTGCCACATGTCGTCCCAGATGAGGCCCAGAGGGTGGATTTGTTTGAGAAAGGACTGCACCAGGATATTTACCACCTTGTTCATTCACATCGGTCACCAACTCTAGATGCAGCGATAGAGCGTGCTCGATGGGTTTCCCGAGGGACAGCGACTATGTCAGAGAGGGACGGAGCGCCAGCGACCAGCTCCAGGGAGAGGCATTCAGTACCGCCTGCTTTTGGACAGACGAGTAGATCGAGACCCCCGAGGCCGTCACAAACCCAGTCTGAAGGCCGTGGATTTCAGAGAAGACAGAGATCAGGAGGTCCCCCACAGCCGAGGCACCAGCAGCAGTATCAGGATGAGTGTGTCATCTGCGGTGGGCCACATGCAGTGCAGCAGTGTGACTATAGGCAGGGGCGATGCTTTTCGTGTGGACAGACTGGACATTTTCAGGCAGCATGCCCTTGAGCAGTACTTACAGTGATGCCACTTGCAACAGCACCCCCGCTACCTCTTCTAGAAGAGGGAGCTCCTCCGACTTACCGCCAGCCAGATGAGGCCACGACGTCGCGGCAGCCAGGTCGACGACCACCCCCATCGAGAGGATGAGTTGGGCTACCCGTTAGGAGGGCGTCAGGATAGCAGGTCGCTTGGCACCAGATGTGATACCCCCCTTCCTAGTTGTTGAGACTGAAGTTTTTGCACCCCCTACATGGTTTGAGTGGATGGAGTGTAGTTTTGGATTGCGGCCACAGCAGGGACAGCGTCAACACCTCTCTTCTTGTTTTCTCGTTTTAACACCGAAACTGGCGAACGGGACGAAAATTTCGAAGGACTACTCCGGAAATGGAGACGATGCTGGAACCTGTTCTTGTTTGATTGGGGTGAAGGCATCGGTCCTTTGGAAATTTCGGACTTTTCGCTATTTTCGGCGGCTTTTCAAATAGAGAGTTGGGGTTGATGATGTTCCTGAGGTAGGTTTCTGGTGGTAGGGGGTGTGTTTTGGGTTTCGAGGACGAAACCTTTTGAAGGAGGGGAGAGTGTAGAGTACTGGGACTTCGGACAGCGCGCCGACCACATATGATGGCCTGGAGTGGTGAGATTGCCTCGGACATGTTGCATCTGAGTTGACAGTTGATGCCGGGTTGATTTGGATCAACGCAGAAGCTCCAGCTCGATTCGGGATTTTTCCGGGCTTTGTATGCCGATTGTGGATGAGATTTGGGAATTGCCGACTTCACAGTGGAGCGCCGAAAATTCGGGAACACCGGGAACAGGTATTTTATCAGATTACAGCGCAGTTCGGGAGGTTCCGGACTGACGCGGAGGATCCGGAGGTAAAAAGTGAGTCGGAACCGACAGTTTCGGAGCCAGTTTTTGATTTGAGCATCCCGACTCAACGGATGAGCTTTTTGAAGAGAAAAAGCTGTGGACGCGTGTATTTTCAAATTACAGCGGGGTTCGGGTGGTTCCGGGCGGCGGCGGAAGGCCCGAAGGCAAAAAGTGAGTTGATGGGGCATTTAATGGATTAATTATTTAATTAAATTAATTAATGGCTTGTTGTGGCCTTGGTCTGTGAGGTGATGGAATTGAGAATAAGTAAGGATTATGTAATGTGGCTTTGTGTATGCCTTTTTTTTAATTAGAGGATCAGACTTTTATTTGGGTGCATTTAATGCAGCCACCTACCCACTTAATTAGCCACTTTTAACTTGCCACGTCATCGCCCTCTTCCTCAACAAAACAGAGCAATGTGGGGATAACAGAGGAAACGGAATGAAGGAAGAAAGAAGATGATGTTGAAGAGAGTGATGGAGATGGAGAGAGTTTAGGAGGTGGTGCTTGTGGTCTGTTGCATGGGATCGAGTGGGAGCGCGACGAGCGGCGGCGCGACAGATTTTTCGTGAGAGGTTTGTGCTGTTGCTTTTCTTTTTTTTGAAGCTTGGTCTTGGTCTTTTTTGGTGATTTTTTTGGGTTTTGTTGGGACTTTTCGTCCATGCTGGCTTGGCCGCGGCAGCTGGGTGCCGCGCGGGTGCGTTTGGGCCGCGCGCTGGGCGCGCGCGCGCGGCATGGGCCGCGCGCTGCGGGCGCTGCACAGAGGCAGCGCCGCGCTCGCCGCGCGCGGCATGGGCCGCGCGCTGGGCGCGCGCGCGCGGCATAGGCCGCGCGCTGCGGGCGCTGCACAGAGGCAGCGCCGCGCTGGCCTCACGCTGTGAGCGCGCGCGGCAGGGGCCGCGCGGCATGGGCCGCGCAGCTTGGCCGCGCGCTGTGAGCGCGCGCGGCATGGGACGCGCAGCAGCGGCGGCAGCGCCACTCGAGCGGCGGCTGCCGGCAACGCGCGGGCGCGCGCGGCCAGCAGCGGCGGCGCGTTCGGCTGCTGCGACAGGCGCAGGCTTGACTGGACCCTATGTGGCAGTCATAGAGATTGGGTGTTATGTGAGAGAGTATGCATATCATGTGTCATAGATCGGTTATACCTTGAGCATGGTACTTATGACATAGTGTCAGTATTGAGTGGATGCATACCATCATCTGTGTTCTTTCTCGTTGAGCATAGTAGATAGAGGCATGATAGCTGTAGACATTATCCAGCTTATCCTTTCATTATTTCAGTTTCTTCTGTTATCTTATGCCTCTAGTAGACTTAGTGGGCAGACCGTGTTTCTTGGAGACGGTACCCACTGAGAGCTACTGTAGGATGTAGTTCTCACACCCTCTGTCGGTGACAGGTTGCTGAGGCTTTCTTCCGTTCCTGCCCGAGCTGGCTTGACGGACCGAGGACAGGGAGTCGCGTGATAGTTCCCTACCAGCATTGTTCTATTAGAGTGAGGTAGATGTACCATCCCGGATTGTGGGAGTTGATCATGTTTTGATTTTCTAGTTTTAGCTATCTCCCCTTGGATTTGTAGATGTTGTATAGGTTGTTTCTATTTGTATCATCTTGTATTCGGGAGATAGTCTTGTATTTATGTTCAGCTTTTAGTAGTGAGATTTTATATTACAGCTTTTATTACCCGCTCTGATATCTGTATAGCTGTAGTTCTATCTTTTGCAGGTTAGACGCTTCGTCTGTACGGCAGTTTCCGTACAGATGGCGGATCTGTTAGCGAGCCCAGGTCGCAGTTTTCGACCCTGGGGCGTGACAACGGCACCCAGCTAGGTCACCATAAAAATCTCAGCTCAATCCGATCACTCCACATCAAGAATTTAAGCATGCGATGTTGCGGATTTGCACAGTGACTTCCCTGCTTGCATCCGAGAGCACAGGGAGAGAGGGAGAGAAAGGATGGAATTAAAGCTCAAATCTCAACCAATTCCAACAATAAAACCCAAGAGGAGAACAAACAAATCCAAATCCACAATCTCCGATGATCAATTTACCTCAATTTGCTCCTCGCGCGCGCACGTTGACTCGGTCAACTCTCACAAGCAGCACACTCCACAGCCACCTTCACTTCTCCCTCTACTTCCTCTTCTTCTTCTCCTCTGGCAGCAAGAAATGGAGAGGATGGATAAGGATGAGATGTGGGTGAGGGAGCAGATGGCTATGTGTACAAATATCACGTTGGGAGTGGTTGAAACAGAGAAGAAGGCCATACCTCTTACTGTGCAAAAACCGAGCCCAAATCGGGCTTCCTGGTGATTGTGTACCGGTACCAACAAGTGGGTACCGGTACACCCCCCCTGGTTCCGGAACCAAACACCTGGTTCCGGAACCAAGTCTCCCAGGAGCCCAAAAACTGCCAGAAGCTTCAGTCCTTGCGCCGCCGACTCACTTTCTCGCCTCGGAACCTCCGCAACACCTCAAAACCAAACGAACACCTCTGTAAATACATACTACACATGTCCCAGGTGTTCAACTCACAAGAAAACCATCCAAGAAGCCACTGCTCAACCCGCAAGCTCCAAAGCCGACGCTAACTCACTTTTCTACAAAAATACCTCCGCGTCGCTCCGGGACCACCCGAACCTCTCTGTAAATACAAATAGAGTCTGCTGAAGGTATTTCCACAATACCAGGCTGCCACGTGGAGTCGGCACACTGCCCGAAGCTCCGGTACTCTACACTCTCCCCTCCTTTAAAAGGTTTCGTCCTCGAAACCACAAAAACCACAACTCAGGAGGGCGGCTCAAATAAGTGGGGATATGAAACTCTCAGCTCATCCTCAGGCTCCCATGTGGCCTCTCGCTCCTCATGATGACTCCATAAAACCTTTACAAAAGGTATGTTCCGGTTGCGCAATTCTCTCGTCTCTCGAGCAAGAATCCGCACCGGTCGCTCCTGGTAGCTCAAGTCCTCGTCTAACTCCAAGGAGGTGAAGTCCAAAATATGTGTGGGATCAAACACATATTTCCTCAAGGTGGATACGTGGAATACATCGTGGGTGCCTGCCAACCGCGGCGGTAGCGCAACTCGATAAGCCACTGACCAATGCGCTCTAGCACCTCGAATGGACCGATAAACCGCGGACTAAGCTTTCCGCGTACTCCAAATCGGCGAATACCTCGAGATGGCGAGACTTTCAAAAAAACATGGTCTCCCACCTGAAACTCCAAGTCTCGCCGCCTCCTGTCTGCATAACTCCTCTGACGGCTCTGAGCGGTCTCTAAATGTCGCCGAATGATCCTGACCTTTTCCTCAGCTTCAACAAGCAAATCTGGCCCCAAGGTCTTCCTTTCACCCACATCACTCCAAAATAGAGGCGATCGACACTTCCGACCATACAATGCTTCGTAGGGCGCCATCTGAATGCTCGCCTGGAAGCTATTGTTATACGCGAACTCGGCTAATCTCAAGTGTCGATCCCAACTGCCACTGAAGCTCAGGATACATGCTCTCAACATATCCTCCAGAGTCTGAATGGTCCTCTCCGACTGTCCATCAGTCTGTGGGTGGAAGGCGGTGCTAAACTGAAGCTGGGTCCCCAAGGCTTTGTGCAAACTCCTCCAAAACTGTGAAGTAAACCTCGGGTCCCTGTCAGACACAATCGATACCGGCACCCCATGTAGTCTCACAATCTCATCCATATATAACTGTGCTAACCTCTCCAGAGACCAACTCATCTCTATCGGCAGAAAGTGGGCTGATTTGGTCAAACGATCCACAATCACCCATATGGCATCAGAACCACTCTGAGTCCTCGGTAAACCCACAATAAAATCCATAGTGACATGGTCCCATTTCCATTCAGGTATTGGAAGGCTCTGCAACTTGCCAGCTGGAACCTGATGCTCAGCTTTAACTTGCTGACAAGTTAGACAACGAGCCACGAACCTTCCAATATCTCTCTTCATGCCGCGCCACCAAAACTGTGCCCTCAAGTCCCTATACATCTTAGTTCCTCCAGGGTGGAGGGTGTAAGGTGTATAGTGAGCTTCCCTCAATATCAGCTCTCTAATCTCAAGATCCCCGGGCACACAAAAGCGGTCCCTGTACCTAAGTACTCCCGCTGAGTCGACCGAAAAGTCCCCACTCTGACCATGCTGAAGCTGATCTCTAATCCTCACGAGCTCGGGGTCCTCACTCTGTTTCTCTCTAATCCTGTCCAACAGAGTGGGCTGCAAGACCATAGACATAAGTCTTGCAGAAACCCCAGGGGACACCACCTCTATATCCAAGCGCCTCAACTGCTCTCTCAGGGGCATCTGCTGGGTAATCAACAAGCTCAAAGACTGCCCCACTCGCCTGCTCAAGGCGTCAGCGACCACATTGGCTTTGCCGGGATGATACTGAATGCTCAGATCGTAATCCTTTAGCAGCTCTAGCCACCGGCGTTGCCTCAAGTTGAGTTCCTTCTGGGTGAACAAATACTTCAAACTCTGGTGGTCGGTGAAGATCTCACAATGCTCCCCATAAAGATAGTGCCGCCAAAGCTTCAAAGCAAAGACAACAGCGGCTAGCTCCAAGTCATGCGTAGGGTAATTTTTCTCATAGTCCTTTAGCTGACGCGAAGCATAAGCAATTACCCTACCATGCTGCATCAATACACATCCTAGGCCGCTGTGGGAGGCATCACTATAAATCACGAATCCCTCTCCCATGACTGGTAGTGAAAGGACTGGTGCTGTAATCAACCTCTGCTTCAACTCCTCGAAGCTCTGCTGACACTGCTCTGTCCACACAAATTTGATCCCCTTCCTAGTCAACCGAGTGAGGGGAGTAGAAAGCTTCGCAAAGCCTTCTACAAAACGACGGTAATACCCAGCAAGGCCCAAGAAGCTGCGCACCTCTGTCACCGTCGTGGGTCTAGGCCAATCCCGAACTGAATCAATCTTCGCCGGGTCCACTGCCACTCCTGCGGCTGAAACTACGTGGCCTAGAAAAGAAACCTCCCGAAGCCAAAAAGCGCACTTCTTCAACTTGGCATACAACTTCTTTTCTCTCAGAAGCTGCAGCACTATCCTCAAGTGCTCCTCGTGCTCCGTGTCACTTCGGGAGTAAATCAGAATGTCATCAATAAATACCACTACAAAACGATCCAAGTAGGGCTGAAACACTCGGTTCATTAGATCCATAAATGCGGCTGGGGCATTAGTCAAACCAAAAGGTAGCACTGTGAACTCATAATGCCCATACCGAGTCCTGAAAGCTGTCTTGGGCACATCCTAGGCCCTCACCCTAAGCTGGTGGTAACCGGACTGAAGGTCGATCTTTGAGAAGACCGTAGCTCCCTGAAGCTGATCAAACAAATCATCAATCCTGGGGAGAGGATACTTGTTTCGAACGGTCACTTTATTCAACTCTCGATAATCCACACACAATCTAAGTGAACCGTCCTTCTTTTTCACAAAGAGAATCGGCGCTCCCCACGGAGAGACACTAGGTCTGATGAACCCTCGATCCAAAAGATCCTGCAATTGAGCCTTCAGCTCTCTCAACTCTGCTGGGGCCATCCTGTAGGGCGCTTTAGAGATTGGGGTAGTTCCAGGGACTACGTCAATCACAAACTCTATCTCTCGATCCGGCGGCATAGATGATAACTCCGAGGGAAAAACATCCGGGTACTCGCAGACAACAGGGATGTCTTCGAGTCCGGGCATCGCCGTAGGCGCCTCTACTACAGTCACAAGAAAAGCAATACAACCTCTGCTCAACATCTGTCGGGCTCTGGCGGAAGATACTGTCACTGCGAACAATGCACTCTGACATCCCCTATAGACATACTCTTCCTGACCCGGCTCCCGAAGGGTCACAGTCCTCAATCTACAATCAATATGTCACGCCCCGGGTGTAAACCAGAACCCGGGCCCGTCTACAGATCCGCCGTGCACACGGTATTTCCCGCGTACACGAAGCGCCAAACCTGCTCAGATATATAAGAGATATAATAAAAGAGCAATAAAAACAGAGCTGAACTAAAACTAATACATCTCAGACTGAAGCTGGAAATAAAATACAATACATCTGTATAAATGATACATCTGTCTCTCCCAGCTCACCAAAAATAAATACAACCTGCTGGCAAAAGCCAGTCCCAAAGTAAAAGTACAACCGTCTGAGGGAACACGGGTACACCAACAGTCCAGCTAACACGCTCAACCTGCCTCGAAGTCTATCTACTCAGCCGTCCTCTCTCCTCGACCCGTCGCTGAAAACTCAGCAGCACCCGCAGAAGACACTGCAAAAGAAACAAAGGGGAAGAGAAAAGAGAAAGCAGTGGGGGTGAGAACTACTGTAAACAGCAGCCTCCCCCTAGTGGGTAGACCTCAACTCAAATGTGCCCACTAGGACTACAAGAGGCGAAAAAGATGAACAAGGGTGGTAAGCTGTAAATATGCCAACTGATGATGTAGGAAGCTACCACTAAATGCCTCTAAAATGCCAGCTAGGAATGTAGCTAAATATATGCATCAGAATGTAAATGCCTGCCTGCCTGGACCCAATCGATACACCAGTAAACACTGGTACTGCCTGCTCTGCCTGCCTGCCTGCCAAATCGGGTATGCTGGCCAACGCATAACACCGATAGGAAAAGAGAGTCCCGAGGACTCGAAGCCTGTAAAAACGCACACTCCGGAGTGGCACTCGAGGGGAGCGACCCACACGAGTATAATGCCTGGGTAACAAGTACCAAATCAGCAGGACTGGATCATGACTCTGACCAAAGTGGGAAAACCCATCCACTAAGAGAAAGCCCAAAGCCTCTATCCCAATCTGATGCAATGACCACTGTCCGGTCAACCGCCAAAGATCCGCGGTTGCCGCAATGCCCTGTCCTCACAGCCTGCCTGTCCCAAAACCCACAACCGTCTGACTACACTATCCCAGCCCCTGCTCGAACCCGAGCGCACTATCCCCCAAAAACATAGACAAAAGAAGAGAAAAGCATGGTTTCTCCTAAGTCAATGCCATCATGATAGTGTAGCAGAAAAAGGTGGCCTAACTAAGTGTCCATACAAGCATGCAAAGTCCTTTATCATTATTAAACATGATTCAAGTGTTCTAGTTCTCACAAAGTAGAGATATGCCGTTTAAATAGTCTTCCATTTTACAAGTTGCCCCAAAATAGCTTAGGTATATGTAAAAGAGGTCCCATCATGCATATGCCACATAACCAATTTAACAAAGCCCTTCCCATGGTTTTAAGCCACATATTAATTACCATAATTAACCATTAGTCAACACTTAGTCCTTTTGAAGTCACAAGCTCTAGTGATAAGTCCAATCCCCAATTTAGCATGCCATATTCATTTTACCGGTTCATTTAGCCATATAACATATTAGCACTCAAATAGGCCTAGTGGGGACACCACAAGTAGGAGGTTAAACAACGGTACCCACCTCGAGCGCTAAATCCAAGTCCTGACAGCGAAGTCCGCGCCCGATCCTCAACCGTCCCCGCAAAACTGCGCCATAACTCCCAAAGGATACACACACACAATTATTATCCAAGTTAATCCCAAAATCTGTCCCCAAAACCAGATTTACAGTTCAGCCATTTTTACCTGCGAAATGTGCCCACAAAATTCCCAGAAAAATACCACTGCGATCTACGCGACGAACCGGTCGAAACGAGTACCTGCACGTTTTCCCACGATTTTTCTATGCTGAGAACCAAAATCGACAAGAGGACCACCTCGAACAAGATTTTTACCCAAAAACTGTGCTACATGGTTCTGTAAAAAGGGGTTCTCACCTTCAGGGAAATTCCACGAAATTCCACAAAAATTCAGAGAGATTCCTTGTGATGCGTAGATGCAAATCCCCTTTTGAAT
The DNA here is from genome assembly GCA_029168755.2 of Tillandsia fasciculata. Classification (NCBI taxonomy): domain Eukaryota; kingdom Viridiplantae; phylum Streptophyta; class Magnoliopsida; order Poales; family Bromeliaceae; genus Tillandsia; species Tillandsia fasciculata. The sequence continues at coordinate 518,229 of JAQOTM010000037.1, read as the reverse complement.
CGCCTCAATCCGATGTCCGGTTGCGGAGATATCACCAAAACAATCCAGCGCTGTCCAAAACTCCACCCCAGAAAATGGGGTTACAAGATGGTCCGAAAAACCCAGGAAAACCTCGGAATGAGGGAAAACCAGTAGAAATAAGAAATGTAGCCCTACCTGTTACGAAGAAGATGGCGCAAGAATCGCTGAAAAATACTGCTTGGTTAGCTCGGGGGAGCTAAAACACTGTCGCTGCGCCGAAGAAGAATCCAGGAATGCAACGTCGCGCCGCGCCGAAAAATCCAAATCTCGGGATCCGTGCCTCACAAATTCCTCAAACTTGACAGGAGTGTTCCTCTCTTCATGATGAAGATTTCATCTTCTCACCTCTAATGGAGATGGAGCCTCTATGATGGAGATAAACCCCTTTGATTGAGCCTCGGATGGATTAATAGGAAAAAACCAAAAAAACAATTCAGATAATTCCCTCTGTGTCCTCCGAACACGAAACACCAATATGGACCAATAGGATTGCGACACGTGGCCCTCCCAACAGTTGCTGCCGCGCGCAGTCTGCCGCCCAGTGCACAGTTGACCGACCAATGAGGGCGTGCCACGTGTCCACTCCCAATGTTCAGTGCACCCGGTGCACAAAATCCCGTGGACCGCACCAATGAAATGCTGCCACGTGTCCAAGCCGGTGCACCATACACCCTGAGCCAGCCCGAAATCCCCGTAGACCGAATGCCGTGCGCCGACCTATCAGATGATGCCACGTGTCCACTCCGGTCCACCGTACACCATGAGCCATCCCAACTACTCCATGAACCGAGTGCGGTGAGCCACCCTGTAGTAGCCTGCCACGTGGCACCGCCCAGGTGCACGCCCGCGCGGTGGACCGGCCGCCTGCCCGCGCCCCCGCCGCTGCTGCCCGCGCCCTCAGCGCCTGCCCGCGGCCGCGCGCCGCCTGCCCGAGCGCCTCCGCCGCCTTCCGCCGCCGCCCGCCGCCGCCGGCCGCCGCCGGCGATCGCCGGAGTTACTGTTCCGGCATGAACAGTAACCCGAAGCCCAAAAATGCCGTAAATACTCCGTCTGAAGCGTTTTCGCGCGCTGAATCCGATTTTGACGTCCGTTTCGTCAAATTCTCGCTCTAAAAATTGCCGAAAGCCCCCGGAAAAGTATTCTTGGTCCAAATCTCGCGCCGAGCCCAATCTCAATATCCGTTTTGCGCGCAAACACCTCAAAACCCCCGACGGGGTCCCCCGATCACCCACGTGATCCATTTGAAGCCCGGAGTCCAACACTCGTGTCCAAATTGGCGCCCGAACACCGCCAACATGCCCCGTAGGCCTCCAGAAGCTGCTGGTTACCCTGTAAAAGCCCCAAATACCTCCCGCACACTGCGTAGACCCCCAGTAGCCACCTCAAAGCACCGCAACAGCTCTGCGGAGATCCAGGTCATCACATCCTCCCCCACTAAAAGAAAGTTTCGTCCTCGAAACTAAAGCAACTCCCTAGGAGTCTCAAAAATCAGGGGCCAATACTCAACACCGCCGTCTCCAGCTCTCAAGTCACCAATCACTCCCCGTGATTACCCCACAGCAACAACAACAACAACAACCAGAACGGCATAGCCCGATTGCGTAATTCCCTCACCTCACGAGCCGGAATTCGCAACGGGCGTCCCTCGTACACTAAACTCTCAAAAGGCACGAGTCAATGACGGGCGAGAGATCCAAAATATAACACTCCTGAGCTGAGACGCAGAAAAACCTCAAAACTCCAACAAAAGACTGGGGAAAGGAACGAACAGCCCGAGCAACACGCTCTAAAATCATTACCAAGAGCGAACTCAACCAAAGCGACCCAAAACACATCCACACAACACCTGCACAGAAAAGGGGCCCCAATAAGCAGGGGTTCACACACGGTCGCCCTCAAAACTCAACCACCCAAGTGGATTGCTCAGCCGCAGCCTCAAATCAAAAGATATCCTCTAGGACACAACTCAAACCCTGTACACCAAGATGGCCTCACACAGCGCCAATTAGAGAATCAACAAACTCAAACCCAAAGCTCTTCCGCTCCAGGTATCCGCCACCTCAGCGGCCCTATCGGGGTGATACTGGATGCTCGACAAAATCCAATGATAGCTCTACAGCCACTATGGGAGGTATCACTATAACTCACAAATCCATCTCCCACCACTGACTAGGTTAAAATCGGCGCTCGTACCAAACTCGTCATCTGATCATCAGGCTCTGCTAGCACTATCCGGTCCAAAAGCTCCTCACCCCAACAATAACCGTCGATCTCGGCCAGTCTTAAATAACATCCATTTTGGCTGGATTTCCACAGTCGCCCCTATGGCTTGAATAGGCAATCCAGGAAGACATGCTCTCGAAGCTAAAACTTGTACCGCAACGACTTGGCATAAAGCTTCTTCCTCACAGACCTTGCCATAGCATCTACAAATGCTCCACAAGCTCAGAATCATTCGGGAAGGGGGTAAAGCCAAAATATCCCAAGAGAATGCCGCTATCAATCCGTTCAAGTCCCACTGGAAAACAGAGTTCCTCAATCTTAAAGGCAACGAGGCATTAATCATTCCATTGGCTTCACAGTACTCGTAATGCCCCTAGCGTCTCTTGTACGCCATCTTGGCGAAATACTCAGCTGTAAATCCAAACTGGTGCAGGCATCATAATCGATTAACTGCCGGGGCAGAACTCCATCGAAAGGCCTTAATAATACCTGGACCTGCCTGGGCTCCAATCACAAAGGACTCTCACCGTCGTGTATCAGCGACGTAGCACTAGGTCCAACAGACCCTCGATCCATCAGATCCCCGCACCTATGCCATCAACTCCCGCATCTCTAAAGGCGATATCCAACGAGGTGCTATGAAGTTGGCGCGGTTTCCAGAACCACGTCAACCACAATCTTAATCTCCCTTTCTGGCGGCATAATCATCGGCTCAGGTGGTCTCACACCCGGGATCTCACGAGCAATAGGGATATCCTTAAGTCCCGCTGTCGCCGTAGGCACCTCTCACACTAACGCTGTAACCTGTGTGCTCAAACAGTCTCAAAAATAAAATGCCTCCCATTATCTGCCTTGTAGAAAGTTAAAGTCCTTTATCTCAGCAGTCAATCATCCTGTGGCACTACGCCAACCAATCCCAAGCACTGGGTCAGACACCAAGCTGCCACAAACACCAATAAGTCTGCCGGCATAACTCACGGCCTCTGCTACACTGGACATGATCCACAAGCCTCCCCCACTTGCACCATGCCAACAGTAACCTGTACCTCAAGCGCATGCGGTAACGACTCTACCTCTAGTCCATGCAGGAATGCAACCTGCTCTAACTCCGACTGCTGTGATGGAATCACACCTGCGACAACTCGAACCACTACCGTGGCGCCCTCCAACCGGGCGGCACAGATTCATCCGCTCGATGCAAGTGGTCGTCGCTCAGCCTGCCAAAATATCTAGACCAATCACAAAGGGGGCACGACCTCTGTCCATGCTCACACTGAGGTGCCGAATGTGGTCTCTCGCAGACAGCCAATCCACGCTACCGCTGCACTATTCTGATAAAAGGGCTGTTGCTGTCATCGGGGTCCACCCAACCCCCGATGTCTCAAAAATCCACCCGGACATCATCGTCATACGACCAAGCACAATTGATTCATGCAATTCTTTATGCAATTATCCTTACTAAGCTCACCCCTCAATCACATATATTGCACCCCAAACATGCCCATTATCACTCAAACAGGGTAACATCCCCCTTGGGTAAGCTTTACATAATCCATCCACAAGGATATCCACCATCCTGGAAGAAAACGAACATGTCTCTACCGGCCGATCTATCCTCCATCATCTGGTATCAAGCGCCTCTATCCAGAACTTGCCTCTGACAGCAGATACCCATCCAAAAAAAACTGCAGCGCCAGCTCCATAAACACTGCCTCCACCATCGAAGCACCCCAAAGTCCAAAACCTGCAAAAGATGGTCCGAACAGACGGAAAGGCATCCTGGCGCAATCCACTCTCAGCCACGCATATCCTATGCGCCTCGGCACTAAACATTGGCACAAAGGGGCTACTCACTCAACTACGAGACATCCGCCTCGCACACAAGGTCAAAACCAAAGAGGCGAAGATACTCTCAAGCAAACCAAGTACACCAACACCTCCAGGCCTGGCTCCCACGAAAACCGTCCTCGCAGCATAATCAGCTGCCGCGAAAAGAAAAAGAAAACCGAGCCAGCCTAACCGTCCTAAGTACCAAACCAAGCCCCACAACAAGGTCAAGACCATCAGGCCTACAGGTACAACCAAGGACTCAACCGCACCGGGCAGGACCCACGACACTCCCCCCAGGTGCAAAAGATAGGGAATACGACCTCCCGAACACCGGGTAACCGTCCTATCCCTAACCCAAAACAATGAAGCCAAACACTACCCACCAAGAAGGGGAAAACCTCTCGTATCGAAAGATACGAACCCAAGAGCCTGGAACAATTCAAACCTACCGCCACACTGGCCGCTGGAATCTACGTGCTCTGACGGTCTCAAAAATCCACTATCCAGAAAAAGAAACCAGGAGTGCCTCATCCGACTGACCTGTCCTCCAACACCCGGCGCCAAGCGCCTCAATCAGAACTCGCCTCAGGCGGCAGGTCCCAATCCAAAGGAACTGTAATGCCACGCTCCATACCCGGCGCCTACTCTAATGAGGCGTCCCTAGAACTCTCAATCCCCTACCGAACAAGACCCTGCCACCAAAGGCTCCATACACAATCCCACAAATCGGGGCAACTCATCCGCCAAAACTGGCTCACTCTTTCAATGCAATCCCACAGTTTTCCCTGCTGTCAACTGTCCATCCTCCCTCGGTGTCCCAGCACTAAACGTCGGCACGGAGGGGCTACTCACTAGTCCGACAACTGTGCCACTGCACTGATCCGACAACCGTGTCACCGCGCTGCTCCGACAGCTGCACCACTGTGCTGATCCGACAACTGTGTCACCGCGCTGCTCCGACAGCTGCACCACTGTGCTGATCCGACAACGTGTCACCGCGCTGCTCCGACAGCTGCACCACTGTGCTGATCCGACAACTGTGTCACCGCGCTGCTCCGACAGCTGCACCACTGTGCTGATCCGACAACTGTGTCACCGCGCTGCTCCGACAGCTGCACCACTGTTCTGCCTCCAACACTCCTACCCTTCGGGTCCGGAGCCCCAACGTCGGGGAGACACCGCTCACCACGACAAAACCGCAAATCAGCACACCCCAAACACTCGACCCAATCTAGCGAAAGTCAAAGGCATCCCCCTATTTTTGTAACGTTATGTTGTCTGCAGCCAACATAACTGTCCCACAAAATAGGGTATGCCGATCCCTCTTCACTCACTGGAAGAGTCAAAACCAAATCACCGACTTTCGCTAAAAGTCACGCCTCTCACGCCCTAACATCCTAGGGTCCGCCCAAAAGCCTAGGGTTTCCTAAGTCCCAACTGACCTATCCCTAAGCTCTGATACCAACTTAATCTGTCACGCCCCGGGTGTAAACCAGAACCCGGGCCCGTCTACAGATCCGCCGTGCACACGGTATTTCCCGCGTACACGAAGCGCCAAACCTGCTCAGATATATAAGAGATATAATAAAAGAGCAATAAAAACAGAGCTGAACTAAAACTAATACATCTCAGACTGAAGCTGGAAATAAAATACAATACATCTGTATAAATGATACATCTGTCTCTCCCAGCTCACCAAAAATAAATACAACCTGCTGGCAAAAGCCAGTCCCAAAGTAAAAGTACAACCGTCTGAGGGAACACGGGTACACCAACAGTCCAGCTAACACGCTCAACCTGCCTCGAAGTCTATCTACTCAGCCGTCCTCTCTCCTCGACCCGTCGCTGAAAACTCAGCAGCACCCGCAGAAGACACTGCAAAAGAAACAAAGGGGAAGAGAAAAGAGAAAGCAGTGGGGGTGAGAACTACTGTAAACAGCAGCCTCCCCCTAGTGGGTAGACCTCAACTCAAATGTGCCCACTAGGACTACAAGAGGCGAAAAAGATGAACAAGGGTGGTAAGCTGTAAATATGCCAACTGATGATGTAGGAAGCTACCACTAAATGCCTCTAAAATGCCAGCTAGGAATGTAGCTAAATATATGCATCAGAATGTAAATGCCTGCCTGCCTGGACCCAATCGATACACCAGTAAACACTGGTACTGCCTGCTCTGCCTGCCTGCCTGCCAAATCGGGTATGCTGGCCAACGCATAACACCGATAGGAAAAGAGAGTCCCGAGGACTCGAAGCCTGTAAAAACGCACACTCCGGAGTGGCACTCGAGGGGAGCGACCCACACGAGTATAATGCCTGGGTAACAAGTACCAAATCAGCAGGACTGGATCATGACTCTGACCAAAGTGGGAAAACCCATCCACTAAGAGAAAGCCCAAAGCCTCTATCCCAATCTGATGCAATGACCACTGTCCGGTCAACCGCCAAAGATCCGCGGTTGCCGCAATGCCCTGTCCTCACAGCCTGCCTGTCCCAAAACCCACAACCGTCTGACTACACTATCCCAGCCCCTGCTCGAACCCGAGCGCACTATCCCCCAAAAACATAGACAAAAGAAGAGAAAAGCATGGTTTCTCCTAAGTCAATGCCATCATGATAGTGTAGCAGAAAAAGGTGGCCTAACTAAGTGTCCATACAAGCATGCAAAGTCCTTTATCATTATTAAACATGATTCAAGTGTTCTAGTTCTCACAAAGTAGAGATATGCCGTTTAAATAGTCTTCCATTTTACAAGTTGCCCCAAAATAGCTTAGGTATATGTAAAAGAGGTCCCATCATGCATATGCCACATAACCAATTTAACAAAGCCCTTCCCATGGTTTTAAGCCACATATTAATTACCATAATTAACCATTAGTCAACACTTAGTCCTTTTGAAGTCACAAGCTCTAGTGATAAGTCCAATCCCCAATTTAGCATGCCATATTCATTTTACCGGTTCATTTAGCCATATAACATATTAGCACTCAAATAGGCCTAGTGGGGACACCACAAGTAGGAGGTTAAACAACGGTACCCACCTCGAGCGCTAAATCCAAGTCCTGACAGCGAAGTCCGCGCCCGATCCTCAACCGTCCCCGCAAAACTGCGCCATAACTCCCAAAGGATACACACACACAATTATTATCCAAGTTAATCCCAAAATCTGTCCCAAAACCAGATTTACAGTTCAGCCTTTTTACCTGCGAAATGTGCCCACAAAATTCCCAGAAAAATACCACTGCGATCTACGCGAGAACCGGTCGAAACGAGTACCTGCACGTTTTCCCACGATTTTTCTATGCTGAGAACCAAAATCGACAAGAGGACCACCTCGAACAAGATTTTTACCCAAAAACTGTGCTACATGGTTCTGTAAAAAGGGGTTCTCACCTTCAGGGAAATTCCACGAAATTCCACAAAAATTCAGAGAGATTCCTTGTGATGCGTAGATGCAAATCCCCTTTTGAATCGCCTCAATCCGATGTCCGGTTGCGGAGATATCACCAAAACAATCCAGCGCTGTCCAAAACTCCACCCCAGAAAATGGGGTTACAAGATGGTCCGAAAAACCCAGGAAAACCTCGGAATGAGGGAAAACCAGTAGAAATAAGAAATGTAGCCCTACCTGTTACGAAGAAGATGGCGCAAGAATCGCTGAAAAATACTGCTTGGTTAGCTCGGGGGAGCTAAAACACTGTCGCTGCGCCGAAGAAGAATCCAGGAATGCAACGTCGCGCCGCGCCGAAAAATCCAAATCTCGGGATCCGTGCCTCACAAATTCCTCAAACTTGACAGGAGTGTTCCTCTCTTCATGATGAAGATTTCATCTTCTCACCTCTAATGGAGATGGAGCCTCTATGATGGAGATAAACCCCTTTGATTGAGCCTCGGATGGATTAATAGGAAAAACCAAAAAACAATTCAGATAATTCCCTCTGTGTCCTCCGAACACGAAACACCAATATGGACCAATAGGATTGCGACACGTGGCCCTCCCAACAGTTGCTGCCGCGCGCAGTCTGCCGCCCAGTGCACAGTTGACCGACCAATGAGGGCGTGCCACGTGTCCACTCCCAATGTTCAGTGCACCCGGTGCACAAAATCCCGTGGACCGCACCAATGAAATGCTGCCACGTGTCCAAGCCGGTGCACCATACACCCTGAGCCAGCCCGAAATCCCCGTAGACCGAATGCCGTGCGCCGACCTATCAGATGATGCCACGTGTCCACTCCGGTCCACCGTACACCATGAGCCATCCCAACTACTCCATGAACCGAGTGCGGTGAGCCACCCTGTAGTAGCCTGCCACGTGGCACCGCCCAGGTGCACGCCCGCGCGGTGGACCGGCCGCCTGCCCGCGCCCCCGCCGCTGCTGCCCGCGCCCTCAGCGCCTGCCCGCGGCCGCGCGCCGCCTGCCCGAGCGCCTCCGCCGCCTTCCGCCGCCGCCCGCCGCCGCCGCCGCCGCCGGCGATCGCCGGAGTTACTGTTCCGGCATGAACAGTAACCCGAAGCCCAAAAAATGCCGTAAATACTCCGTCTGAAGCGTTTTCGCGCGCTGAATCCGATTTTGACGTCCGTTTCGCCAAATTCTCACTCTAAAAATTGCCGAAAGCCCCCGGAAAAGTATTCTTGGTCCAAATCTCGCGCCGAGCCCAATCTCAATATCCGTTTTGCGCGCAAACACCTCAAAACCCCCGACGGGGTCCCCCGATCACCCACGTGATCCATTTGAAGCCCGGAGTCCAACACTCGTGTCCAAATTGGCGCCCGAACACCGCCAACATGCCCCGTAGGCCTCCAGAAGCTGCTGGTTACCCTGTAAAAGCCCCAAATACCTCCCGCACACTGCGTAGACCCTCCAGTAGCCACCTCAAAGCACCGCAACAGCTCTGCGGAGATCCAGGTCATCACATCCTCCCCCACTAAAAGAAAGTTTCGTCCTCGAAACTAAAGCAACTCCCTAGGAGTCTCAAAAACCAGGGGCCAATACTCAGCACCGCCGTCTCCAGCTCTCAAGTCACCAATCACTCCCCGTGATTACCCCACAGTAACAACAACAACAACAACCAGAACGGCATAGCACGATTGCGTAATTCCCTCACCTCACGAGCCGGAATTCGCAACGGGCGTCCCTCGTACACTAAACTCTCAAAAGGCACGAGTCAATGACGGGCGAGAGATCCAAAATATAACACTCCTGAGCTGAGACGCAGAAAAACCTCAAAAACTCCAACAAAAGACTGGGGAAAGGAACGAACAGCCCGAGCAACACGCTCTAAAATCATTACCAAGAGCGAACTCAACCAAAGCGACCCAAAACACATCCACACAACACCTGCACAGAAAAGGGGCCCCAATAAGCAGGGGTTCACACACGGTCGCCCTCAAAACTCAACCACCCAAGTGGATTGCTCAGCCGCAGCCTCAATCAAAAGATATCCTCTAGGACACAACTCAAACCCTGTACACCAAGATGGCCTCACACAGCGCCAATTAGAGAATCAACAAACTCAAACCCAAAGCTCTTCTGCTCCAGGTATCCGCCACCTCAGCGGCCCTATCGGGGTGATACTGGATGCTCGACAAAATCCAATGATAGCTCTACAGCCACTATGGGAGGTATCACTATAACTCACAAATCCATCTCCCACCACTGACTAGGTTAAAATCGGCGCTCGTACCAAACTCGTCATCTGATCATCAGGCTCTGCTAGCACTATCCGGTCCAAAAGCTCCTCACCCCAACAATAACCGTCGATCTCGGCCAGTCTTAAATAACATCCATTTTGGCTGGATTTCCACAGTCGCCCCTATGGCTTGAATAGGCAATCCAGGAAGACATGCTCTCGAAGCTAAAACTTGTACCGCAACGACTTGGCATAAAGCTTCTTCCTCACAGACCTTGCCATAGCATCTACAATGCTCCACAAGCTCAGAATCATTCGGGAAGGGGGTAAAGCCAAAATATCCCAAGAGAATGCCGCTATCAATCCGTTCAAGTCCCACTGGAAAACAGAGTTCCTCAATCTTAAAGGCAACGAGGCATTAATCATTCCATTGGCTTCACAGTACTCGTAATGCCCCTAGCGTCTCTTGTACGCCATCTTGGCGAAATACTCAGCTGTAAATCCAAACTGGTGCAGGCATCATAATCGATTAACTGCCGGGGCAGAACTCCATCGAAAGGCCTTAATAATACCTGGACCTGCCTGGGCTCCAATCACAAAGGACTCTCACCGTCGTGTATCAGCGACGTAGCACTAGGTCCAACAGACCCTCGATCCATCAGATCCCCGCACCTATGCCATCAACTCCCGCATCTCTAAAGGCGATATCCAACGAGGTGCTATGAAGTTGGCGCGGTTTCCAGAACCACGTCAACCACAATCTTAATCTCCCTTTCTGGCGGCATAATCATCGGCTCAGGTGGTCTCACACCCGGGATCTCACGAGCAATAGGGATATCCTTAAGTCCCGCTGTCGCCGTAGGCACCTCTCACACTAACGCTGTAACCTGTGTGCTCAAACAGTCTCAAAAATAAAATGCCTCCCATTATCTGCCTTGTAGAAAGTTAAAGTCCTTTATCTCAGCAGTCAATCATCCTGTGGCACTACGCCAACCAATCCCAAGCACTGGGTCAGACACCAAGCTGCCACAAACACCAATAAGTCTGCCGGCATAACTCACGGCCTCTGCTACACTGGACATGATCCACAAGCCTCCCCCACTTGCACCATGCCAACAGTAACCTGTACCTCAAGCGCATGCGGTAACGACTCTACCTCTAGTCCATGCAGGAATGCAACCTGCTCTAACTCCGACTGCTGTGATGGAATCACACCTGCGACAACTCGAACCACTACCGTGGCGCCCTCCAACCGGGCGGCACAGATTCATCCGCTCGATGCAAGTGGTCGTCGCTCAGCCTGCCAAAATATCTAGACCAATCACAAAGGGGGCACGACCTCTGTCCATGCTCACACTGAGGTGCCGAATGTGGTCTCTCGCAGACAGCCAATCCACGCTACCGCTGCGCTATTCTGATAAAAGGGCTGTTGCTGTCATCGGGGTCCACCCAACCCCCGATGTCTCAAAAATCCACCCGGACATCATCGTCATACGACCAAGCACAATTGATTCATGCAATTCTTTATGCAATTATCCTTACTAAGCTCACCCCTCAATCACATATATTGCACCCCAAACATGCCCATTATCACTCAAACAGGGTAACATCCCCCTTGGGTAAGCTTTACATAATCCATCCACAAGGATATCCACCATCCTGGAAGAAAACGAACATGTCTCTACCGGCCGATCTATCCTCCATCATCTGGTATCAAGCGCCTCTATCCAGAACTTGCCTCTGACAGCAGATACCCATCCAAAAAAAAACTGCAGCGCCAGCTCCATAAACACTGCCTCCACCATCGAAGCACCCCAAAGTCCAAAACCTGCAAAAGATGGTCCGAACAGACGGAAAGGCATCCTGGCGCAATCCACTCTCAGCCACGCATATCCTATGCGCCTCGGCACTAAACATTGGCACAAAGGGGCTACTCACTCAACTACGAGACATCCGCCTCGCACACAAGGTCAAAACCAAAGAGGCGAAGATACTCTCAAGCAAACCAAGTACACCAACACCTCCAGGCCTGGCTCCCACGAAAACCGTCCTCGCAGCATAATCAGCTGCCGCGAAAAGAAAAAGAAAACCGAGCCAGCCTAACCGTCCTAAGTACCAAACCAAGCCCCACAACAAGGTCAAGACCATCAGGCCTACAGGTACAACCAAGGACTCAACCGCACCGGGCAGGACCCACGACACTCCCCCCAGGTGCAAAAGATAGGGAATACGACCTCCCGAACACCGGGTAACCGTCCTATCCCTAACCCAAAACAATGAAGCCAAACACTACCCACCAAGAAGGGGAAAACCTCTCGTATCGAAAGATACGAACCCAAGAGCCTGGAACAATTCAAACCTACCGCCACACTGGCCGCTGGAATCTACGTGCTCTGACGGTCTCAAAAATCCACTATCCAGAAAAAGAAACCAGGAGTGCCTCATCCGACTGACCTGTCCTCCAACACCCGGCGCCAAGCGCCTCAATCAGAACTCGCCTCAGGCGGCAGGTCCCAATCCAAAGGAACTGTAATGCCACGCTCCATACCCGGCGCCTACTCTAATGAGGCGTCCCTAGAACTCTCAATCCCCTACCGAACAAGACCCTGCCACCAAAGGCTCCATACACAATCCCACAAATCGGGGCAACTCATCCGCCAAAACTGGCTCACTCTTTCAATGCAATCCCACAGTTTTCCCTGCTGTCAACTGTCCACCCTCCCTCGGTGTCCCAGCACTAAACGTCGGCACGGAGGGGCTACTCACTAGTCCGACAACTGTGCCACTGCACTGATCCGACAACCGTGTCACCGCGCTGCTCCGACAGCTGCACCACTGTTCTGATCCGACAACCGTGTCACCGCGCTGCTCCGACAGCTGCACCACTGTGCTGATCCGACAACCGTGTCACCGCGCTGCTCCGACAGCTGCACCACTGTGCTGATCCGACAACTGTGTCACCGCGCTGCTCCGACAGCTGCACCACTGTGCTGATCCGACAACTGTGTCACCGCGCTGCTCCGACAGCTGCACCACTGTTCTGCCTCCAACACTCCTACCCTTCGGGTCCGGAGCCCCAACGTCGGGGAGACACCGCTCACCACGACAAAACCGCAAATCAGCACACCCCAAACACTCGACCCAATCTAGCGAAAGTCAAAGGCATCCCCCTATTTTTGTAACGTTATGTTGTCTGCAGCCAACATAACTGTCCCACAAAATAGGGTATGCCGATCCCTCTTCACTCACTGGAAGAGTCAAAACCAAATCACCGACTTTCGCTAAAAGTCACGCCTCTCACGCCCTAACATCCTAGGGTCCGCCCAAAAGCCTAGGGTTTCCTAAGTCCCAACTGACCTATCCCTAAGCTCTGATACCAACTTAATCTGTCACGCCCCGGGTGTAAACCAGAACCCGGCCCGTCTACAGATCCGCCGTGCACACGGTATTTCCCGCGTACACGAAGCGCCAAACCTGCTCAGATATATAAGAGATATAATAAAAGAGCAATAAAAACAGAGCTGAACTAAAACTAATACATCTCAGACTGAAGCTGGAAATAAATACAATACATCTGTATAAATGATACATCTGTCTCTCCCAGCTCACCAAAAATAAATACAACCTGCTGGCAAAAGCCAGTCCCAAAGTAAAAGTACAACCGTCTGAGGGAACACGGGTACACCAACAGTCCAGCTAACACGCTCAACCTGCCTCGAAGTCTATCTACTCAGCCGTCCTCTCTCCTCGACCCGTCGCTGAAAACTCAGCAGCACCCGCAGAAGACACTGCAAAAGAAACAAAGGGGAAGAGAAAAGAGAAAGCAGTGGGGGTGAGAACTACTGTAAACAGCAGCCTCCCCTAGTGGGTAGACCTCAACTCAAATGTGCCCACTAGGACTACAAGAGGCGAAAAAGATGAACAAGGGTGGTAAGCTGTAAATATGCCAACTGATGATGTAGGAAGCTACCACTAAATGCCTCTAAAATGCCAGCTAGGAATGTAGCTAAATATATGCATCAGAATGTAAATGCCTGCCTGCCTGGACCCAATCGATACACCAGTAAACACTGGTACTACTGCCTGCTCTGCCTGCCTGCCTGCCAAATCGGGTATGCTGGCCAACGCATAACACCGATAGGAAAAGAGAGTCCCGAGGACTCGAAGCCTGTAAAAACGCACACTCCGGAGTGGCACTCGAGGGGAGCGACCCACACGAGTATAATGCCTGGGTAACAAGTACCAAATCAGCAGGACTGGATCATGACTCTGACCAAAGTGGGAAAACCCATCCACTAAGAGAAAGCCCAAAGCCTCTATCCCAATCTGATGCAATGACCACTGTCCGGTCAACCGCCAAAGATCCGCGGTTGCCGCAATGCCCTGTCCTCACAGCTGCCTGTCCCAAAACCCACAACCGTCTGACTACACTATCCCAGCCCCTGCTCGAACCCGAGCGCACTATCCCCAAAAACATAGACAAAAGAAGAGAAAAGCATGTTTCTCCTAAGTCAATGCCATCATGATAGTGTAGCAGAAAAAGGTGGCCTAACTAAGTGTCCATACAAGCATGCAAAGTCCTTTATCATTATTAAACATGATTCAAGTGTTCTAGTTCTCACAAAGTAGAGATATGCCGTTTAAATAGTCTTCCATTTTACAAGTTGCCCCAAAATAGCTTAGGTATATGTAAAAGAGGTCCATCATGCATATGCCACATAACCAATTAACAAAGCCCTTCCCATGGTTTTAAGCCACATATTAATTACCATAATTAACCATTAGTCAACACTTAGTCCTTTTGAAGTCACAAGCTCTAGTGATAAGTCCAATCCCCAATTTAGCATGCCATATTCATTTTACCGGTTCATTTAGCCATATAACATATTAGCACTCAAATAGGCCTAGTGGGGACACCACAAGTAGGAGGTTAAACACGGTACCCACCTCGAGCGCTAAATCCAAGTCCTGACAGCGAAGTCCGCGCCTATCCTCAACCGTCCCCGCAAAACTGCGCCATAACTCCAAAGGATACACACACACAATTATTACCAAGTTAATCCCAAAATCTGTCCCCAAAACCAGATTTACAGTTCAGCCATTTTTACCTGCGAAAAGTGCCCCAAAATTCCCAGAAAAATACCACTGCTATCTAC
>JAQOTM010000037.1:465955-503271 GCA_029168755.2 Tillandsia fasciculata | reverse complement strand
CTCCGACACCGGAATTCACGACAAACAACGACAACAAGCCTACTTCATCCTCTTTGGGATCGTCAAGATCTAAGGTATGTTTTCGTTGTGGTTTTTCAGGGCACATAAGGAGAAATTGCAAGACGGGAGTCAAACTCTCACCTCAAGCACCTCTTGCAATGACTACCACAAAGGTGACTCCTCAGAAATCAATTGCAAATCAATTGAAGGAAAAGAGCCTTGGTAGTTCACCGCTCAAGACGACTTCATCAAGGAGCAGCAACCGCTCTAACAAGACGCTTTCGCCTAGGCAAATAACTTCACGATCATTACCGACGCATTCCAAAAAGGTTTGGGTGCGCAAAGGTGAAATTTTCCCTTGTCTTGTTACTAATGTTTCCTTGCATGCATATTGTGATGACCTGGATCTCTGCAGAGTTGTGGTAAGGTCATCGGTGACTTCGGGGGAGCCTGTTCTGTGTTTCGGGAGGTGTTGGTGCATGATTAGATACAAGTGTTGAACCTCGAGCTTTATTGGATCACTTGGGTAACCGGAAGACCCCGTCGGATGTTTAGAAGTGTTTTCGCGCAAATCGGATATCAAATTTGGACTCGGTGTGGAATTCGGATTGAAAATACCTTTCCGGGAGCCTCCGGCAAATTTTAGGATTGGAATTTGGCAAAACGGACGCCGGATTTGGAATCAGCGCGCGAAAACGGTCAAGATGGGCTATTTACTTGAATTTTTCGGAGCTTGCTATAGTGTTTTTACTGTTCACTGCCGGAACAGTAGCTCCGGCGATCGCCGGCGGCGGCGGGCAGCACCGTCGGGCGGCGGCGCGGCCTCGGGCAAGCGGAACAGCGGCGGCGCGCGGCGCGGGCAGGGGCGCGGACAGCGCGCAGGGGCGCGGGCAGGCGCGCGGTCCACGGCGGTGGCCGTGCACCAGGGCGGTGCCACGTGGCGGATGGTGAGTGGAGGGCTCACAGTGCGCGGTCCACGGAATATTTCGGGTGCACGGTGGACCGACTGTGGGACACGTGGCGGAATGTGATTCGTTAGTGTTGTGGATCCGGTCCACGGGGGAAATCTTGGTGCACGGTGGACCGATGGACTCGTGGCAGAATTTGTTTGGCTCGGTGTTGTGCTCCCGGTCCACGCAAGCCGTGGAGCAGGTGCCGTACGCGACTTGCGGGCTGGTGCGGCGTGCGCGGTGCACGGTAGTTGGGGCCACGTGGCGCTCTGCCAGTGGCGGGTTCACGTGCTGCGGGCGCAGCGAAAAAATTTAGGGGACTTGTTGGGTATTTTCTGAAATGATTTTCTGGTTTTTCCCTTAAGTGCAACCCGAGGGCTCTTCAAGGGGGATTTTCGACCCCTTCGAGACCTCAGCTCGAAGGGGAGGTGAGAAGGAGATTTCTTCTCCTTCAAGTGAGGATTACACCCGCCAAGTTTCAGGATTTTAGGAGGCTCAAATCCCGAGGTTTTGGATTTTACGGCGCGGCGCGACGTTGCATTTCCTGTGTTCTTCTTCGGCGCAGCAGCAGTGTTTTAGCTCTCCTGGTCTAACGACAGGTAGGGCTTCATCTTTCATTTTGATCGCGCATTCTGATTTTAACTCCTTGGCACGGATCCCGAGGCATTAATGTGACCCCTTTTTCTGTGAGGATTGTGAGGACAGCATCGGAGTATTTTGGCCATATCTTCGCGCACGAGCGTCTGACGGAGACGAGCTTATACAACTTTTTCATCTATAGATCGCAAGGAACGCGCTCGTATTTTTCTTGGAATTTTATGAGATTTATTTCGAGGTGAAAATCACTGTTTTCTCAGTGTACAGTGCGCAGTCTTTTTCCACAGTTTGTTGTTTGGATCACCACCTTGCCGGATTTTTATCTTGACTTACCGAACTCTGATTTGGGCGTGCAAGGTACCGTTACGAAGCTAGCGACGCAAGGATCGCTGTGATATTTTTCTTGGAATTTTCTGGGCACTTTCTGCAGGTGATAATTTAACAGTTTCGAATCCGAGGTTGTATGTGGTTATAAGAGCATTAATTGGGAGCCTAAGTGTAATTAGTGAGCTTTGTATTGTATCAGGAATATTACGGGTGTGCTAAAATTGTGGGAGCAAGGATTTGGAGTTTTTGGTATTTTCAGCTGTACGGATTGGGACAGTTGCACTTCAGGTGGGTGGTTGTTGTTTACCTCTATTTTGACATGCTCACTAGGAATATTAGAGTGATCCCTTTATTTGGACATGCATGCTTAAAGTAATATAAAATTGTGAGCCCTTCATATGGAAATTACTATTGTGGATATTTGATAGTGGTTGGGACTTATACATGTTGGTATGGATGGAATGTTAGCGTTTAACCTTGCATGTGGATTGGATTATTTATTTTGGACTATATGTTTATCCTGTTAGTGGTTGGTACTATTTGAGGATTTTATGACATGCATAGGTGGATAGTGATGCTTTATCATGGAACATGGATTATAGACATGTGTGGTTGGATAATGTTTTAGCATGATGGTTATATCTATGCGGAGTTATTAATTGTTACACATGTGGAACCACTATTGGACACCTTTTCCTTTATTTCCTTGAGAACACTTGCATGCTTGTATGGACATCTAGATAGGCCATCTTTTATCGCTACACTTTCATGCTGGAACTTGACTTAGGAGAAACCTTGTTTGCTTCTTTTCTCCTTTTCGTTAGTCAGGTGGTTCTTGTTGCTCGGGTTTGAGCAGGGGTTTGGGATAGTGTAGCCGGGGCCTGGATTGTGGATTATGGGTTTTGTGGCAACCGCGGATAGTAGGCGGTTGACCGGATGTCGGATGTGGGACATGATTGTGATTGTGGGTTATTCCGGCGACCGCGGATATTGGGCGGTTGACCGAAGGTCGGTTGTGAGACCTGGTCGTGGGGTATTGCGGCAATCGCGAATATTGGGGTATTGCGGCAATCGCGAATATTGGGCGATTGACCGGATGGTTACTTTTGCATCTGATTGGGAATCATTTTCTTTTAGTGGAGGTTGTGTTCCACTGGGGCTTTATAGTTGTGAACCAGTCCTGCTTTTGATACTTATTACACCGGCGCGGTTATTGCCCGGTGATGCTTTCCTCGTGTGGGTCGCTCCCCTCGAGTTCCCCTCCGGAGGCCGGGGTCAGACAGTTATTGACGGTTTTGCTATCACATCGGCGCGGCTTATTTGCCCGATGATGAGGGCGGCAGCAGGAGTTTTGCTATCACATCGGCGCGGCTTTCTTGCCCGATGATGAGGGCGGTACAGATTGGGTTCATCTGGGACGGTTGGTTATTGTTTCTTACGGTTATTCCAGTCTAGGACTGCATTTTAGAGGCATAGTAGTGGTAGATCTCCCTTTTTCAGCAGTTTCATTTCTTACCACTCTTCTTTCCTTTTCGCCTCTGGTAGACCTAGTGGGTGCGTCAGAGTTTGAGGTTTTACCCACTAGGGGAGGCTACTGGTTTACTAGTAGTTCTCACCCCCATTCTTCTTTCCTCTTTTTCTTCTTCCTTGTTTTGCAGAGTCTTCTGCGGGTGCTACTGGACTTTCAGTGGCGGGTCGAGGAGAGAGGACGGCTGTGTAGATAGATCTCGAGGCAGGATGAGCGTGTTAGCTGGACTGTTGGTGTACCCAGGTTTTCCTCAGACGGTTGTACTTTCACTTTTGGGACTGGCTTTTGCCAGCAGGTTGTATTTTTTTATTGTGAGCTGGGAGAGACTGATGTATCATTTATACTGATGTATTGTATTTTATTTCCAGCTTCAGTCTGAGATGTATTAGTTTTAGTTCAGCTCTGTTTTTATTGCTCTTTTATTGTACCTTTTTATCTGAGCAGGTTGTTGACGCTTCGTGTACACGGGAAATACCGTGTACACGGCGGATCTGTAGA
The DNA here is from genome assembly GCA_029168755.2 of Tillandsia fasciculata. Classification (NCBI taxonomy): domain Eukaryota; kingdom Viridiplantae; phylum Streptophyta; class Magnoliopsida; order Poales; family Bromeliaceae; genus Tillandsia; species Tillandsia fasciculata. Next base: position 499,371 of record JAQOTM010000037.1, on the reverse strand, counting down.
CGGGCCCGGGTTCTGGTTTACACCCGGGCGTGACACAATATGTTAATTCGTCTTGGTATCTGGACAGCGGTTGTTCCCGTCACATGACCGGTGACAAAAATTTTTTTCAAAATTTTGAGAAAATCTCCGAGGACTTGTAGTTTTTCGGAGACGGTCGGTCTTCCAAAATGTTGGAAAGGGAACGGTAGCTATTCCAGATGGCCCGATTTTGAAAAATGTGTTATTTGTTGATGGCCTAAAGACTAACCTCATTAGCATAAGTCAACTTTGTGACAATGGTTATTCAGTTAATTTTTCATCTGTTGAATGTATTGTCACGCCCCGGGGGTCACGATCAGCGGAAAGGAAGAGTTAAAGGGTTGAGTCTCTATTTATTTTTTTTTTTTGTTTTAAAAGTCAGTCCTCCCCGGCGCGTGCCCAGACCCGCCGCATATACAGATTTACTCGAAAATCGGGCAGAGTCTCCTCTGTATATGCACGGCGTCGCGGCTATTCCAACATCTCAACACAAGTATTCGATTAATCACAACAGTCAGAACATTCAAACAACAGTGTAAACTAAACAGAGTGCCCGTCGGCGATCAAGTTGAAAGCATAAACTCACGGTTTTGAAAACGGGCCCACACGACCCAAGGTTTTGAAAACGTTTTGGAAAGATGCCATAAATCCACATGGTTTAGAAACGGGTCCACCCGACCCGAGGTTTTGAAAACAAGTTTTCGAAGCTCTTTTTGTTTCGCTTTGGAAAGAATTAGCCAGACGGGAATAAATAAAACAGTCCATAATGCCAAACCGAAACACCAGTAGTCAACATCCACATCGACCCCACGAGGGTATCGCGAACCACACTGTAGTCTACAGTACCAAATAAAAGTGCAGGGAAAAGTAAAGTAAAGGAGATACAAACTAGGGCTCCTCACAGCCCGACTACTCTCGTCCCGTCCTCACCGCCGCCTATCGCTCACCCCTGGATGGACCTGTCACGGAGTGGGTAGTCAGCGACATGCGATAGTAATAATATGCAGAAAAGAAAACCAAACCTAAAGTAAAACTATCTGGAGCAACCACTCGACTCCCAGGGAAGTGAAACGCGAACATGTATATCACCTGCAACCTCTGTACCGCCGGTAACACCTATACACCTTGATCTCGTCGGGCACCTACCCCGACAGATCCAACCGCTCACACCTTGGGGCACCTGACCCCGTCGGACACCCATCCCGACGGATCGCACCTTTTCCCCCACCTTTGATGCCTCAAACCCCACACCTACGGGGGCCCCCACCACTACACCTTGTGGGTTAACACGGGTCGAAGACCGCTTTCCCGGAAAAGGGCACCCTTTGCGGTGGCCAGACCGCGGGTGCGCGTGTCGCAACCATGAGCACAATGTCCAAGATACAGGATAATATCGCAATCATAAGGACCATCAGCGTTAGTTCCAATAATATGCATTTAATAACTCATCCAAGAATACCGAGTCTATACTTAGTCTCAAAGGAAAACCCACCTTTGCTGTAAGGGATCAAAGCTCGATCTCCCCCGCGTCCCGGCACGCTCCCCGAAGCTATAAAAGGACACCCGGGTAGATGGTCAGTACTCACCAACCGGAAACAACGAACAGTAACACACCGACGACCCACGGCTCACGCGGCTCTCCCCGCGCGACGCTCGGCCCCGTGCGGCCGTACGGGGCGCCGCCCGCACGCACGGGTGCACGCGCGCGCGGGCCCTGCGCGGCCGCGCGGGTGCGCCACCCGCGTGAGGGGCTGCCCGCATGCGCGGGTGCCACGCCCAGCCCCTGCGCAGGCCGCGCGGGCGCGCCACCCGCGTGCGGTGCCGCCCGCATGCGCGGGTGCGCACGCGCCCGGCCCCTGCGCAGGCCGCGCGGGCGCGCCACCCGCATGCGGTGCCGCCCGCACGCGCGCCCGGCCCCTGCGCAGGCCGCGCGGGCGCGCCACCCGCATGCGGTGCCGCCCGCACGCGCGGTACACCCGCATGCCGAAATCCGGCGAAGCCGTCATCCTCCCCCTCGTCCGCTTGATAAACCAAACAAGAAAGCAAGAAAGAAAACAAGAACGATCTAAAATCGTGCTCACCTCGATTTCGTCGCTTAGGGTTGAACGAAGGGGGAAAGAGGGGTCGTCCCGTTCTTGCGCTCTCGATTTCGAAAGGTGCACGATCGTCCCTTCCTCGGTCGCACCGCTGGGATCACCACGCCGATCGTTGGGAAGGGTAGCGTTGGGGTGGGAAAAAGGTTCCTCGTCCGCGCTCGGGCTACGCACGCCTAGGGTGAAAGAAGTGGGGAAAAAGTGGAACCCTAACCCCAAAACGCTAAAATAAGCCGGGCGGTCCCAAAGGGCACCGGGGATGAACCCGCTATCAAAACAACAGAGATTTACTAAGTCAGATGCGAACCTGGGTCCGGTTCGCCAGATAACCCGCGTTGATCGCCTGAACCGCCCGCCACCTTCCGGAATTTATTCCGGGAGATTCCGGAGTCGGAATCCAAAACCGATTTCGCCGGCGGTCTCCGTTTCGCGAGCTTTATTGACTAAAAATACTCGCGAGCCCCGACGATCTGTCCCGAAACACAGAATTATTAGACCCCCCTTCCCGGACCCCTGAACGGAACGCGAAAAATAAAATAAAGAAGGTAATCAAAAGTAGACCCAAGAATGGAACCACAATATTTTAAACCAGCGGATACTACACCACTCACCTTTTAAAAACGAGCTTCGTCCTCGAAGCTCAATCCTGGATCTCGGTGAAAAGATAGGGATAGCCCTCCCTCATCTTGGATTCCAGCTCCCACGTCGCTTCCCGCTCCTCGTGGTTGTTCCAGAGTACCTTTACGTAGGGGATGACTCGGTTTCGGAGCGTCTTGTTCTCTCGTGCTAGAACTCGCACCGGGGCTTCCTCGAAGCTTAGGTCCTCCTTCAGTTCGAGTATCGAGGCGTCCAGGACGTGCGATGGGTCGGGGAGGTATTTCTTGAGCATCGAAACATGGAACACGTCGTGCACCCGGCTGAGGGTCGGCGGTAGGGCGAGGCGGTAAGCCACTGGGCCAATGCGCTCCAGGATCTCGAACGGCCCCACAAACCGTGGGCTCAGCTTGCCCTTCAGTCCGAAGCGCTTGATTCCTCTGGACGGCGAGACCCGCAGAAACACGTGTTCTCCCACCTGGAATTCTAGGTCCCGGCGTCTCCGATCCGCGTAGCTCTTTTGCCGACTTTGGGCGGTCAGCAGGCGTTTTCTGATAAGGCGAACCTTCTCTTCGGTTTCTTCCACTAAGTCGGGTCCCAAAAACTTCCGTTCTCCCAAGTCGTCCCAACAGATCGGGGATCGGCAGCGTCTGCCGTACAAGGCCTCGTAGGGTGCCATCTGGATGCTGGCCTGGTAGCTGTTGTTGTAGGCGAATTCGACGAGGGGTAGGTAACGCTCCCAACTGGTCCCCCAGTCTAGCACACAGGCTCGCAGCAGGTCCTCCAGCGTCTGAATCACTCGCTCCGACTGTCCGTCCGTTTGGGGGTGGAAGGCCGTGCTGAACTGTAACTTGGTCCCCAAGGCCTGCTGTAGGCTCTGCCAAAACTTCGAAACAAAACGTGTGTCTCTATCCGATGTGATCGATGCCGGCACTCCATGCAGTCTCACGATCTCGCTGAGGTAGACTTGGGCTAAACGCTCTCTGGTCCAGGTTGTGTGAATGGGTAGGAAGTGTGCCGACTTGGTTAGCCGGTCAACAATGACCCAGATCGTGTCGTGCCCCTGCTGTGAACGCGGAAATCCAGTGACGAAGTCCATGGTGACCTGATCCCACTTCCACTCTGGTACCGGTAATGGTTGTAGCTTTCCCGCCGGCCGCTGATGCTCCGCCTTTATCTGCTGACAAACCAGGCAATGCGCCACGTGACGAGTCACATCCCCCTTCAGCTTGGGCCACCAGAAAGTCTGTTTGAGGTCCCTGTACATCTTTGTACCCCCCGGATGTGCCGCATAAGGGGCGCGGTGTGCCTCAGCTAGGATTTCCTCCTTCAATTCCGGGGTATCCGGCACGCAGATCCGCCCGCGGAATCGTAACATGCCGTCGTCTTCTACGGAAAAGTCCCCTCCTGGATTCGACGAGATTTTGTCTCGTATGAGCTGCAAACACGAGTCCGCTTGCTGTCCTCCTCGAATTCTCTCGAACAGTGTCGGTTTTACCACCAAAGCTAGCAGTTGTGCGACTGTGCCCATTGGTACCACTTCCAACCTCATTCGGGAGAATTCCGCGATCAAGGTGCTCTGCTCAGTTATCGCGCGCGCCGTCGCCTCTTCTGGTTGCCCCTTCCTGCTTAAAGCGTCCGCCACTGCGTTTGCTTTCCCGGGGTGGTACTGGATCGTTAGATCGTAGTCCTTCAATAATTCCAGCCACCGTCTCTGCCGCAGATTTAGTTCCTTCTGGGTGAACAGGTACTTGAGGCTTTGGTGGTCAGAGAAGACGTTACAGTGGACACCAAAGAGGTAGTGTCGCCATAACTTCAAAACAAAGACCACTGCGGCCAGTTCCAAATCGTGTATCGGATAGTTCTTCTCGTAGTCTTTCAGCTGCCTGGACGCATAGGCTATTACTTTCCCCTGTTGCATCAACACACCCCCCAGACCGATCCTCGATGCGTCGCAATACACATCATAATCCTCTCCGGGTATTGGTAGTACGAGAATTGGTGCCCTGGTTAGTCTTCTTTTAAGTTCTTCGAAGCTCTCCTGGCATTGTGTCGACCACACAAACTTTTCTCCTTTCCTAGTCAGCCGGTTTAAGGGGGCCGCAATCTTCGAGAAACCCTCTATAAAGCGTCTGTAATAACCCGCCAGTCCCAAGAAGCTGCGAATCTCCGTCACCGTCGTTGGCGGCTGCCAGTCGATCACCGATTCCACCTTCTTGGGGTCCACGGCGATTCCCTTCGCCGAGATCACATGCCCCAGGAACCCCACTTCGCGTAGCCAGAAGTCACACTTTTTGAGCTTGGCAAACAGCTTCTGCTCCCTGAGGGTTTGGAGAATCGTTCGTAAGTGGTCCTCGTGCTCCTCGTCGGTGGGTGAATAGATCAGTATGTCGTCGATGAAGACCACCACGAACCGATCTAGGAATGGTCTGAAGATCCGGTTCATCATATCCATAAAGACCGCGGGGGCGTTCGTAAGCCCGAACGGCATGACCGTGAACTCGTAATGGCCATACCGGGTCCGAAAGGCGGTCTTTGGAACGTCCTCGTTCCGAACCCGGAGCTGGTGGTAGCCCGACTGCAGATCGATCTTTGAAAAGACCGTCGCTCCTCGCAGCTGGTCGAAGAGGTCGTCAATTCTGGGCAGGGGGTACTTGTTTTTCACCGTGACCTTGTTTATCCCCCTGTAGTCGATGCAGAGACGCAGGCTTCCGTCCTTCTTCCGTACAAAGAGTACCGGTGCGCCCCAGGGCGACACACTCGGCCTGATAAACCCTTTGTCTAAAAGGTCCTCCAGTTGCGCCTTTAGCTCTTTTAACTCCGCGAAGGCCATTCGGTAAGGCGCCTTTGTGATAGGTTGAGTACCCGGTATGAGTTCAATAGGGAACACCACCTCTCTCTCTGGGGGTAACCCGGGCAGTTCCGCTGGGAAAACGTCGGGGAAGTCCCTCACTATTGGGATGTCTGAAGGTGCCGTCGAGGGTCGGGTAACCAAATCCACCGATGCCAAGTAGGCCACACACCCACCCTCTACCAGTCTCCTGGCTCGAGCCGCTGAGATGACTGCCGGGAAGGAGGTACTCTTGTACGCCAGGTATGCATTCTTTGGGAAACTTGGTTCTTGCAGTTGCACCATCCGCTTCTCGCAGTCGATGAGCACTTGGTACTTTGAGAGCCAGTCCATGCCCAAGATAACGTCGTACTCCTTCAGGGGAATCACCACCAAATCCCAAGGGCAAGCCAGTCGCCCTAGCCTAATTGAGCAGGTAGCCACCAAACTGGTCGCCTCCAGTGTCCCACCCGCCGTCTGGACCGTCATAAGGCTTTGGAGAGGTGTCTCCTCGAGGTCATGCATAAACACGTAATCGCGAGAAATGAACGAGTGGGTTGCTCCAGTGTCAAAGAGGGTTCTAGCACGGGAATTTGAAACAGAAGTAATACCTGCTAGCATGTCCACCGGTGGGTCGGTCTCCTGGCGGGTCATTGAGTAGACTCGCCCGCCCGATTGAGGCTGCCTCGCCTCCTCGCGCCGCGGTGCCGGGGGCCTAGAGGTCGACCCCATGGGGGCTTTCCCCCGCCCGGAGAGTTGTGGTGAAGGCGTGGATGCGGCAGAAGAAGCTGGTCCCATGGCAAGGGGGCAGTTGCGGCGAAAGTGCCCCTGTTTGCCACAGCGGAAGCAATGATCGACTCTCTGAGGACAGTCCAACACCTGGTGCGCCCCTCCGCAGATCACGCAAGGCCTGTCTCCTAGCCTCGGCCCTCCGGTGGGCGCGCTCCGTGGTCCAGATTGGGGTCTCCACCGCTTGGGGGGTCTGCTTCCACTAGAAGAACTCCCTCCGTAGCTCTGCTGTTGCCGCTTCCTATCCTCGTGCTGTGTCGGGGCCTCCCTCTTGGCGCGTGTCACCGCGAACCCGCGCTCGACCACTGTGGCCCGATCGACCACTTTCTGGAACGTGTGCAAGTCGGCCGCCTGCACCACTTGGAAGATGTCACTCCTCAATCCATCCACAAAAAGCTGCGCCTTGTGGGCCTCGTCCCTTATAACGAACGGGACGCAGTTTGCTAATCTCACGAACTGGCGCTGGTACTCCATGACCGTCTTGCTCCCTTGTTGGATGTGGTTCAGATCATCCTCCAGCTTCTTTTTGACGCTGCTTGTGAAGAAGGCTCCAAACAGCTCTTGCTTGAATGTCGTCCAGGATGGAAGCGCGGCGCCCGTGGCGGGATCGGGCCGCACCGTCTTCCACCACAAGCGAGCGTTCCCCCCCAAACAGTGGACCGCTAGGGGAACCCGCTCCCAGTCCTCCATAAGTAGATCCTCAAACAACTTTTCCATTGATCCTACCCAGTCCTCGACGACCCAGGGATCGGTCGTTTCTCCCTCGAAGACGGGTGGATCGTATTTCTTGAAATCAGCCAGATTGGCTCGAACCCGCTCCCGCTCTGACAATGGCACCGTCCCCTCTCCCGCGGTGGCGGCTGCCACGGTGGGGACGGGTGCCACCAGGGTCTCCCCCGAGGTACCCCCGCCTAGGGCCCCCGGTGCCGGTCCCGTGCAAGCTGTCGCGGGTGCTGTCGCCGGTGTCGTGGCCTGGGCTGATGCTGTCCCGGCCGCTGTTACCGGTGGAGGGGCCGCCCCTTCCCCAGTCTCTGCCACCTGTGGCACTGCTGCTGGCGCGGCTGGTCCCTGCGGAGGGGCCGGGACGACCGTTGCCGTCGCGGCCGGAAGCCGCTGCGTCAGCTGACGCACATGATCAGTGAGGGCCGCCAGCTGCCCCGCCATTTCTCGTAGTTGCTGCCGCAAGAGTTGGTTCTCCGCGGCCGCCGATGCCGTCGCATCCGCCCCCTCGTCCCCGGCCGACGCTCTGGTTCGGACCATTGTCTTTGCTGACACACCAACAGAACAAACAAAACTTAGCACTCAAATCCGCTAGCAAGAACCACCTTAATATCGAGAGGGAAAAGAAAACATTTCCTACACACCCCCTCCCCGATCTCTCACGTCCTAACCCTTAAGCCCTGCACCTTTCATTTACTCGTAGATAAGTGTGGCACTACTGTGGATGTTGGACCTTCACTGTTGTGATTAAAAGAAAAAATTTTCTCTTTTGTTTTTCTCTGATACCATCTTAATCTGTCACGCCCCGGGGGTCACGATCAGCGGAAAGGAAGAGTTAAAGGGTTGAGTCTCTATTTATTTTTTTTTTGTTTTAAAAGTCAGTCCTCCCCGGCGCGTGCCCAGACCCGCCGCATATACAGATTTACTCGAAAATCGGGCAGAGTCTCCTCTGTATATGCACGGCGTCGCGGCTATTCCAACATCTCAACACAAGTATTCGATTAATCACAACAGTCAGAACATTCAAACAACAGTGTAAACTAAACAGAGTGCCCGTCGGCGATCAAGTTGAAAGCATAAACTCACGGTTTTGAAAACGGGCCCACACGACCCAAGGTTTTGAAAACGTTTTGGAAAGATGCCATAAATCCACATGGTTTAGAAACGGGTCCACCCGACCCGAGGTTTTGAAAACAAGTTTTCGAAGCTCTTTTTGTTTCGCTTTGGAAAGAATTAGCCAGACGGGAATAAATAAAACAGTCCATAATGCCAAACCGAAACACCAGTAGTCAACATCCACATCGACCCCACGAGGGTATCGCGAACCATACTGTAGTCTACAGTACCAAATAAAAGTGCAGGGAAAAGTAAAGTAAAGGAGATACAAACTAGGGCTCCTCACAGCCCGACTACTCTCGTCCCGTCCTCACCGCCGCCTATCGCTCACCCCTGGATGGACCTGTCACGGAGTGGGTAGTCAGCGACATGCGATAGTAATAATATGCAGAAAAGAAAACCAAACCTAAAGTAAAACTATCTGGAGCAACCACTCGACTCCCAGGGAAGTGAAACGCGAACATGTATATCACCTGCAACCTCTGTACCGCCGGTAACACCTATACACCTTGATCTCGTCGGGCACCTACCCCGACAGATCCAACCGCTCACACCTTGGGGCACCTGACCCCGTCGGACACCCATCCCGACGGATCGCACCTTTTCCCCCACCTTTGATGCCTCAAACCCCACACCTACGGGGGCCCCCACCACTACACCTTGTGGGTTAACACGGGTCGAAGACCGCTTTCCCGGAAAAGGGCACCCTTTGCGGTGGCCAGACCGCGGGTGCGCGTGTCGCAACCATGAGCACAATGTCCAAGATACAGGATAATATCGCAATCATAAGGACCATCAGCGTTAGTTCCAATAATATGCATTTAATAACTCATCCAAGAATACCGAGTCTATACTTAGTCTCAAAGGAAAACCCACCTTTGCTGTAAGGGATCAAAGCTCGATCTCCCCCGCGTCCCGGCACGCTCCCCGAAGCTATAAAAGGACACCCGGGTAGATGGTCAGTACTCACCAACCGGAAACAACGAACAGTAACACACCGACGACCCACGGCTCACGCGGCTCTCCCCCGCGCGACGCTCGGCCCCGTGCGGCCGTACGGGGCGCCGCCCGCACGCACGGGTGCACGCGCGCGCGGCCCTGCGCCGGCCGCGCGGGTGCGCCACCCGCGTGAGGGGCTGCCCGCATGCGCGGGTGCCACGCCCAGCCCCTGCGCAGGCCGCGCGGGCGCGCCACCCGCGTGCGGTGCCGCCCGCATGCGCGGGTGCGCACGCGCCCGGCCCCTGCGCAGGCCGCGCGGGCGCGCCACCCGCATGCGGTGCCGCCCGCACGTGCGGGTACACCCGCATGCCGAAATCCGGCGAAGCCGTCATCCTCCCCCTCGTCCGCTTGATAAACCAAACAAGAAAGCAAGAAAGAAAACAAGAACGATCTAAAATCATGCTCACCTCGATTTCGTCGCTTAGGGTTGAACGAAGGGGGAAAGAGGGGTCGTCCCGTTCTTGCGCTCTCGATTTCGAAAGGTGCACGATCGTCCCTTCCTCGGTCGCACCGCTGGGATCACCACGCCGATCGTTGGGAAGGAGGTAGCGTTGGGGTGGGAAAAAGGTTCCTCGTCCGCGCTCGGGCTACGCACGCCTAGGGTGAAAGAAGTGGGGAAAAAGTGGAACCCTAACCCCAAAACGCTAAAATAAGCCGGGCGGTCCCAAAGGGCACCGGGGATGAACCCGCTATCAAAACAACAGAGATTTACTAAGTCAGATGCGAACCTGGGTCCGGTTCGCCAGATAACCCGCGTTGATCGCCTGAACCGCCCGCCACCTTCCAGAATTTATTCCGGGAGATTCCGGAGTCGGAATCCAAAACCGATTTCGCTGGCGGTCTCCGTTTCGCGAGCTTTATTGACTAAAAATACTCGCGAGCCCCGACGATCTGTCCCGAAACACAGAATTATTAGACCCCCCTTCCCGGACCCCTGAACGGAACGCGAAAAATAAAATAAAGAAGGTAATCAAAAGTAGACCCAAGAATGGAACCACAATATTTTAAACCAGCGGATACTACATGTATTGTAACTGATAAGGACCATGTTTTCTTTTTAAAAGGGGTTAGATCTGAAAACAATTGTTATGTTGTTCCTAGTAAAATTTCTGAAAATTGTAACTTAGCCACTTTGAATAATGAAACACTTTGGCATGAAAGGCTAGGTCACATAAACTTTAAGGAACTTGCTAGAATTTCAAACAAAGATGTGGTCAAGGGGGTTCCAAAATTGGCACTTAAACAAAACATTGTGTGTGGTGGTTGCCAAAAGGGAAAGCAATCCAGGACTGCACACAAGAACTTGAACCACATTGGTACAAAACGGCCTTTGGAACTGTTGCACATGGATTTAATGGGGCCAACTCGTCAACCATCTTTGGGAGGTAAATGGTATATTTTCTTGATGATTGATGATTTCTCTAGATATTCTTGGGTAGCATTTTTAAAAGAGAAAGCTGATACTTTTGATTCTTTTCACGAGATTTGCCATCGTATTATGATTGAAAAGAATGAAAAGATTACTCGTGTTAGAAGTGATAGAGGTGGAGAATTCATAAATTCTAAATTCATTGATTTTTGCACTTCAAACGGCATTAAACATGAATTCTCAGCACCCTATACACCTCAACAGAATGGTGTAGTCGAGCGCAAAAACAGGGTCGTACAGGAGATGGCACGTGTTATGCTTCATAGCCGGAACCTACCGTTATATTTTTGGGCTGAAGCGGTGAACACTGCTGTCTATGTTATTAACCGCGTTTATTTGCGCCCGGGGACTTTAAATACACCATATGAACTATGGTTTTGTAGAAAACCGAACATCAAATATTTTCGTATCTTTGGGAGTCGGTGTTATATTTTACGTGACCGCGAAAATCTTGGAAAATTTGACTCTCGAAGTGACGAAGGGATTTTTATGGGTTATTCTACAAACAGTAGAGCATATCGAGTATTTAACTTAGAATCTAAGACGATCGTAGAATCGATAAATGTTAAGGTAGATGAAGCTTTTCACTTTGAATCTGAAAAATCTACCCTCGATATCTCTCTTGATGATGATACACCTGCTAATGCATCTTCTAATAACAATTCTTTCGATAATAATGATGCATCTAACGGTTCTTCAAGTTTATCTGATGTGCAGGAATCATCTCATGTACCTCCGAGTACTCCTTTACCTCAAACGTTACGCATCTCCAAGGATCATCCTGAATCGAACATCATTGGAGATCCACAAGAAGGAGTTAGAACTCGGAGACAGTTGGTTTGCGGATTCGCTTGCTACGTATCTTTAATCGAACCAAAGGACATCGATGAAGCTCTTCAGGATGACTACTGGATTGAAGCAATGCAGGAAGAGCTCCATCAATTTGAGCGAAACAAAGTCTGGGAATTAACGAAGCCTCCGAAGCAACACAATGTGATAGGTACCAAATGGATTTTCAAGAACAAGAAAAATGAGGAAGGTACTATCATCAGGAACAAAGCAAGATTAGTTGCTCAAGGCTACTCTCAAGTAGAAGGTATAGACTTTGATGAAACTTTCGCCCCTGTAGCTAGACTCGAGTCCATTCGTATTCTATTTGCTATTGCTTGTCATTTTAAAATCAAATTATTTCAAATGGACGTTAAGAGCGCATTTTTAAATGGGTTTTTAAATGAGGAAGTTTATGTAGCTCAACCGAAAGGTTTTGTGGACCATAAACTACCTAACCATGTTTTTCGTCTGAAAAAGGCTCTTTACGGTCTGAAACAAGCACCGCGAGCATGGTACGAAAGGTTGACAAAGCACCTTTTGGAAAAGGGCTATACTCGAGGGGGAGCTGACAGGACTCTCTTTGTGAAGCATTATCAAAACAATTTCATTGTAGCACAAATCTATGTCGATGACATTGTATTTGGTGCAACAAGAGATAATGATGCTTCTAAATTCGCGGAAACCATGGAAAGCGAATTTGAGATGTCCATGATGGGCGAATTGACTTATTTTCTTGGATTACAAGTTAAACAAAATGATGAAGGTATTCACTTGTGTCAATCCAAGTATGCAATGGAGTTGGTCAAAAAGTTTGATCTAGAAAATTCTAAGGATTTTCCGACTCCAATGGGAACTAGCCATAAGGGACTTGGAAGTGAATCACACAGTGAGAATGTAGACGAGAAACTTTATCGTAGTATGATTGGAAGTCTACTTTATCTCACGGCTAGTCGCCCGGATATATCCTTCAGTGTTGGGATTTGCGCGAGATATCAATCAGCACCGAAGGAGGTTCACCTGAAAGCGGTGAAAAGGATCATCCGGTACATCAAAGGTACAGTAAATTTCGGAATTTGGTATCCTATGGGAACAAGTTTGGATATAGTTGGATACTCAGATGCCGATTGGGCTGGATCAGTGGATGATCGGAAAAGCACGAGTGGTGCATGCTTCTATCTTGGCCATTGCCTTGTTGCATGGCACAGTAAAAAGCAGAATTGCATAGCACTCTCGACTGCCGAAGCGGAGTACATTTCAGCGGAGTTGTTCAACCCAACTCATATGGATGAAAAGTGTGTTGAGCGACTTCCGGATTTCAGCAACTTCGGTAACCATTTTATGTGACAACACTAGTGCTATTAACATTTCCAAAAACCCTGTGTTGCACTCTAGAACAAAACATATTGAACTTAGATATCATTTTCTTAGAGAGCTAGTTGAATCAAATATTCTTCAACTTTCATATATTTCAACTGAGGATCAATTAGCTGATATCTTAACAAAACCTTTGGATCAAAAACGTTTTATTCATTTGCGTAAAGCAATTGGAATGCTTTCCTTGAAATAACCTCTTTTTGAAACTTTTGCTTAGGTTAGGTTTTGTTTTTATGTTTTTGTTCTTTATCTATGTTTATACATAGGACATTAATTGAGCATTAGTTCTATTGACTTTAATTGCATCTTTTCACATATTTAGAAATTTATTATGCTTTTGACATCATAATATTTCAATGTTGCAATGATCATTTATGTTAATTAAGTCATCTTTTAAGTGATCAAAGTCAATTTCTCTCTCAATGATCTCTTGGTATAGTCATTATCTTATTTGACTGTTTAGTCGAGTATGAATTCGAGATCAATGGTTTGGTTGAATACTTTATATATTAAATAATTGATAGCCAATTGAGGGGGAGTCAAAGAAAAGTAAAATGCTCAAAAGATGTGGAAAGAGTTACATCCCAATGAGGAGTGTGAAAACTACCACCACATGGAGGAAAGAGCTACCACCTCGGTCGTCCGAGTACTGTGTGCAGCTACCACATGTATACCAAGCATGGTTGTTCAATTTTTGATTAAGTAAAATGCATATTGAAATACTTGACTCTGTCAAATTTCAAGGTTGGTATAAGGTGGGATTTTAAAGAAAGATGCTCAAAGAGCCACTCTCTTCAACAGATTGTCTAGATATATTATCTAACTTATCTGGGATTTCAAACATCTATTGATCTTGGTATTTCATTTTCTTTACCAAATTGATGATTTGATAAAGGCATTACGCATAAGATCATGTTAGATGTGATTGAAGTTGTTCAACTTTAAGGGATTTAATTTTTGTAAATTTTCGTTTCATTTTTGGATATTATTGATAGATTTGGCATAATCTAATTCTTGTTGTATGAAACGATGATTTTTGTTTAAAGTTGATACACAAAAGTGCTTACATACTTTTTCTGGATTTTATGGAATTTTTCTAAATTTTTCTGAAGAAAAAGTTGGAGCCGATCCGGATCGGGCAAGCTGATCCGGATCCCGAACGCAGGCTTCTTCCTGCGGGTAGCCGATCCGGATCGAAATCTCGATCCGATCCGGATCACGGCTAGGGTTTTTAATAAGAATGAAAGGGTTTTGATTTCTTTTACCCTAATCTTTTGTTCTCAAGTCTCTAGAGCTTCTCTCTCTAGAATTCTTGCATCTTGGAGCTTTCCTAACTCAAGTTCTTCGAATCCAAGTAAGTTTTATTGATCAAAATCTCGTTTTTCACAGGTTTTCTCTATTTTCTTCAAAACGTGATGAGATTTTTCTATCTTTTTCGTTTGTGAATGGTTTTTGGTCAAATTTCTTTTGAAATAAGAACTCTGGGTAGATTAGTTTTGATTATATGCTGGGTTTTCTCAAGATTAACGAATTTTTGGGCTTCGATTTCTGAAAATTCTGTTTTAGGGCATATAATAGGAATTTTTGAAAATCATGCAATTGATCTATTTTTAAAATTCTTTTTGCAAAACTAATTTGATTCTTAGTCTCTCTACATGATTATGATTGTTTGGGTACAATTTTTCCAATTGTTGAAAACTGAAAATTTTCATGTTCTTGAGTTGTTCTTCACAGGATTTCAATCTTTTTCAAGCACTTGACAGCAATGACATTCTCTTGGATCATCCTTTTGTTAGTCTCAATGGTGCACACACATGCATCTGTCAAAAAGGAACAAGATGATTCAACTCGAAACAAGACAAAAGAAGCAGATGTAGACAGCTCAGATTTTGATGAAGAGGAGTGGGACGAATTCCTCAGGTTAAATCAACAAAGAATTGATGAGGAGGACAGACAATATTTGAAGAACAAAAAGCTGATGAAATCTACCTCAACAACCAAAAATTACACAAGACGGAGAAATGTCAAAAGAAGCGAACTTCAGCTTAATGAGCCTCTTACAAGAGCACGCTCACTTTCTGGAATTCAACAAAGTGAATCTCCATGGATTGAGGGACTGGATGCACCATCTGCATCTACACAAAAACCATCAACCTCCAAGAAGACGACTGCAGACACAGATGTATTGGACTCGATTCGACAGGAACAGCGAAAACTCTCCTCTGAACATGAAAGACTGTCGAAAGAAATTCAACAGATTTCCGCTCAACATAAGAAGATCAGAAAGAAATATTCCAATATTTCAAAGATGCTTAAGGGGATTTTAAGCAAACTGAGCTGCACCAGTTCAGACACTTCAGACTAAGCAGAACTTCCTAACGTTCTTTTTCATCTTTTTGTAGAATTTTAATCTTTTGTGCAGGATTTCAGTTTTTAGGTGTTTAATGTTTAGTGTTAGTCTCTCTTTTAGTTTTAGTTCTCAAGTTTTTCTTGATTTGGAACTGTTAACTCTCCTTATTTTTGTAATTTTGGCTCGTTTCTGTGACAAAAAGGGGGAGAGAGTTTAGAGAGAACTTGAACAATGACATGAACAATGATGATGTGAAAACTGTGTGAATGTGTGAACATTAAGGTAAGTATGTCTTCAACTTCAACTTTGCTTTTATCTTGTGATTTGTTGCATGTCCCTACTAACTATTCGACTAACTATTTGGGCATGTAATATGACTAACAAGTTGATGTTGGACTAACATTTTGTGACATTTGGTTTTTGAATGTGTAGTGCACCGATTTCTGCGAAATAGCAAAACTCGGTAAAAATACTTGTAACGCGTTTCAAATATGATTACAAGTGGGTTTGAAGCGTTTTGAATCAACGCAAAAGCCGTTGAGTCGAAAAGTGAGTTGTGGTTGAGAAACGAAGCCTCAAGTTGCAAAATTGGGACTCGTGTTCGCCGAGTTCGCAAAATGGCGAAATTCGGCGAGAAGACTTGTAACATGTTTTAAATATGATTACAGTCGAGTTCGGTGCGTTTCGGGCTGACGCGAAGGGCATCGGGTCGAAAAGTGACTTGAACCCGAGGACTTAGCAAATTCTGGAATTTCCAGAAATTTGTGATCGCGAAGCTTTTTCGGAGCCTTGTTTCGGAGACTTTGAGTGCCCCAAAAATTTAAAAGAAATCGTGGGGTGTCTCACAAAAGTTTTTTGATTAAAAGGGGTGAAAAACCTAGGTGGGCGATTAAGGAAAAATCGGAGAACGAAGCGAAGAAAAATGCTTCGTGAATTCTGAAACTGCAGTTTTTGACAGTGCAGTTTATCGCGAAGCTTTTTCGGAGCCCTGTTTCGGAGACTTTGAGTGCCCCAAAAATTTAAAAGAAATCGTGGGGTGTCTCACAAAAGTTTTCTAATTAAAAGGGGTGAAAAACCTAGGTGAGCGATTAAGGAAAAATCGGAGAACGAAGCGAAGAAAAATGCTTCGTGAATTCTGAAACTGCAGTTTTTGACAGTGCAGTTTATCGCGAAGCTTTTTCGGAGCCCTGTTTCGGAGACTTTGAGTGCCCCAAAAATTTAAAAGAAATCGTGGGGTGTCTCACAAAAGTTTTCTGATTAAAAGGGGTGAAAAATCTAGGTGAACGATTAAGGAAAAATTGGAGAACGAAGCGAAGAAAAATGCTTCGCGAATTCTGAAACTGCAGTTTTTGGACAGTGAAGTTGATCGCGAAGCTTTTTCGGGGCTCTCTTTCAAGGGCTTAGAGTGGCCCAAAAATTTAAAAGAAATCGTGGAGAGCTTAAGAAAAATTTGTAGATTAAAGGGGAGAAGAAAAATTACAATTTTGATTTCTCAGATGACGGAAAAACGTGGTGAAAGTGGGGTATCCGAAATTGTTCACTGCAGGAAAAACTGCAGGAAAAAGGGGCAGTTTTGGAATATTTTTGAAATTAAGGGGCAAAACAGTAAATTTCTTTCCCCAACCACCACCTGCAGAGATTTAATGCTCTCTCTCCCTCCCACACTCACTCCCTCTCCCTCTTCCTCTGTGAGCAGGAAACGAAGGAGAACAAGAGGAAGGAGAAAAAGAAGAAGGAAAGAAAGAAGAAGGAAAGAAGAAAGGAGAAAGAAGGAGGAAAGGAGGAGAAGAAGGTATTCTCTCTCTCTCTCTCTCTCTCTCTCTCTCTCTCTCTCTCTCTTCGCTCTCTCTCTCTCTCTTTCTCTCTCTGCCTTCAGCAGCAGCTTAAGCTGCTGCTGCTATGGGCTCTTGGCAGCAGCAGCTCATGCTGCTGCTGCCATGCGCAGCAGCAGCTGAGGCTGCTGCTGCCAGCAGGCTTGGCAGCAGCAGCTCATGCTGCTGCTGCCATGCGCAGCAGCAGCTAAGGCTGCTGCTGCCAGCTGACTAGGCAGCAGCAGCCTGCTGCCTGCCATGATGCCCAGCAGCAGGGGATCAACACAAGAAAAAAATAAATAAATAAATAAATAAAAGGGGAGAAAAGGGAAGGAAAGAAGAAAAGAGAAGGGAAAAAGAAAGAAAAGAAAAGAGGAAAAGAAGGAGGATAAAAACTCCTCTTCTCTTTTCTCCAATGCAAAATTTCAAATTCTCGATTTTTGCAAAATGCAAAATTGAGGAATTGGGGGTGGGGGAATTGCTTAAATTGAGCTCCTCTAAAATTTAGAGAGCATTAGGCTTTCTTCCAATATAACAAATGAAATTCTCGATTTGCATAAATGCAAAATCGATAAATTGGGGGGAGATTGCTCAAATTGAGCTTTTCTCGAGATTTTTAGGGCTTTTTGACCCCGGATCGAGTTGAGCAAGTTCCTTTTTGGCAATAGGCCATGGGATGATCAATTTTCTCCTATTATTGTAAACCAATCAAAAAGTAGCCTTTTTGTGCGAGAAAAGTGACCTAATTGGAGTTTTTCTCCTTTCTTGCGAAAAAGGGGTAGTTTTACCGCCTTATTGAATTTAGAGAAATCATGTTAAGGCAATTGCTTTATCTTTGCCTTCCTTACAATGTAGGGAAGCCTCACGGATCAAAGGAGTTGGAATTGTCTCCTGCAAGGACCAAAAGAACACACCGAGGTGGGGGATTCTATCGAGCGAGGGTGACCTCTCCCCTTATCTTTTGCTTTTCTTAGAAGCATGTTAATAGAGTGGCTAGGATAGTATTTTCATGCTTGTACAGAAGTGGTTTGTGGTATATGGAAATTTTGACTTAGGAGAAAACTTAGATTAGGCTCTAATGTGTGGCATTCACTATAGGACTTCACGAGTGGCATGTTTGCTTGAGTCAATTAAGTGTGTAGATGGAATTAGGGCCTAATTTAGAGTTATGTCTCTAAGGGAAGCATAGTTTAGTTGAGGTTAAAATCCAAAGTATTTGAAATCCCTAGAGTTGTCATAGGGAGTTGGGTTAATATACCTACACTTTAACTTCAACTTGAGCATAATGAAAGTTAAGAATTGAGTCTAAGGGACTTATGTACCTTGAGGCATGGACCTAGGGTAAATGTATGAGTATATTAAAAGACAAGCTAAAAGCTTAATTGCAAAGAAAGACAAGGGCCAAGAGGCAATGTGAGCTATAAGCTCGAATGAGATGGAAGCTAAGTGCTAAAGAGCAAAAGAAAGGCAAAGGCTTAAAGAGCAAAGAGGCTAAATGCAAAGTAATAAAAGAGATAATAAAACGAGCGTACCTACGGGGTGAAACGCGGCCCATGTTGGAGTAGCAGGCAGTGTCCCTCTCCCGGGTAGAGACCCGTTCGGGACGTTTCTCCCGTAGGGCGGGGTAACACTTGCGGGTGTTATCGGCAACCTTAGAGGACTTGTCTTATGGCAGCATGTCTGCCGGGCTAGGGCCCGTTGGGCAAGCTTCTCCGAGGGTTTAGCAACTTGAACTGAAACACAAAGAAAGGTAATGAAAGTTATTTGACAAGGGACAGGTTGGTTAGTTTGGCATCCTACAGCGACATAGAGCTATGTCATGGCAAAGGTAAAAGTATTAAGCATGCTAGCTAAGATTTACAGCTTTTATTTACTGTATTTCGTTCTCTATTATATTGCTTCCATTAGACTAAGCGGTGCAGGGCATTTTCTCTCGGTGGTTGAACCCACTGGGAACTTGGTTGTAGTTCTCACACCCTTTGGGTGACATCCCCACAGGTCCAGGTACATCGAGCGAGGCACGCGACAGGGGCAAGAGCCCAGCAGAGTAGCGACCTAGCAGTCTAGAGTCGCCAGTACCATTTTGGAGTTTTATTTTCTTGAGCGAACTTTTGTATGTGAGCAACAATGTAATCTTTAAATGTTCAAGTTTCATGTTGGAAAAAGAAAAAAAAAATATGGATGTAATTTGTATTGTAGTTGCATGTTAAAAGAGAGTTGTATTATAAACAAAAGTATTTGTTTTCGCTCAAGTGATGTACTTTCATTTCTTCTAACTATTTGTTTGAATGATTGGAAGTTTAAATTCATAGATCTCTCCTCTGATTGCTTACTCTTCCGCTATATTGAATTAGAATTGTTGGAATAAACCGTTCCTTTCGGGTCTTGAAAGGTCATGCCCGATTGGCGGGTCTGTTGGCGCGCCCGAACTGTTCAAATTGACGGTCTCGGGGCGTGACAGAATGCATAGAAGATATGTTGGTTTTTGTCTATGATTCTCTTACATATCTGAATTCTCAAATGTCATGATGATCATATAAACTCTATCTCTGTATTTGGTTTTGTATGTTTCAATTCTTGAGGTATCTAACGGTTTCTTTTGTCAAGAATGATTTCTTTGTGCAGAGAGTACAGATGTCTAAGTCTAGAGTCTGTTTTAGGAGTTTATCTCATGTTTTTAAAATTTTTGGATCTCCATTGTAAATTTTTGTTGTATGGTGATAGCAACGAAAATATCTTTTTGAATTTTCTTTAGTGGATTTGTGTTTTGTCACGAAACCGCCAAAGGGGGAGATTGTTATGGAATTTGAGTTGGCGTATTTCGTGAAAGTATTAAGTCTTGAAGATTGAAGATGAAAGAAGTTTGGATCATATACATCAATCTCAAGAAAGAAGAATTCAAAAGGATCAGGTATGTTTAACTAAAGATTTTTGGTGATCCGAATACTTCTTGTAGTGTAGAAACACCTGGAAGAATTTTAATTGCATAAAAATCAAAAATTGGACATGGGACATGTTCAGGATCCGGATCAGACATTCCAATCCGGATCCCGAAGGGTGTTCGTTCATACACTGGTTCAATCCGGATCGCAGCATCCTCTGATCCGGATCCCGAACACTAGATTTACCTTTTTACTTGCACGATCCGGATCAGGATTTGCAATCCGGATCCCGAACGTTGATGTTTGGTGAAACTGTATGAACGATCCGGATCGGGAACTTCGATCCGGATCCCGAACTAGTGTTTTTCTGGAAACCGTCTTTCTTGCTACTGCAATCCGGATCGCCCAATTCCAATCCGGATCGCCGTCGTGAAAGTTCCCAGAAAAGGCTGTTTTTGATCCTTATCTTCTTCCAATGGTTTCTAACCTATAAATAGACCCTATGATTCATTTTCTAGGGTATCCGCATACATAGAAAATACGGAACATAATAGAAAATACTTCCGAAAGAGAAAGATCCACATATAGAGAAGAAAGGAAATCAATAGATTTAATTCTATGTTTCTTCATCTATATTGATTGATTTGATTCTAGGTTTTCCAAACTCAGATTTTGAGTAGAATCAAATCAATGAATACTTAGATGGTATTTCCGATCTATTTCTAATCTAAGTATTCGGCGGATCATCACCACCCAAAAACAACGATTTACCCCAAATCGGCGCGTGGACTCGCGTGGCCTTGTGGATTCAAGGTGCAACCGCTCTCGTGGATTCGGAGCGAGGTACGTTCGTGGATTCGAAGCGTGCTACTGGGTGAAGACCGTGGATTCGGTCGGACGTCGTGGATTCGACGTTGGACGCTGAGGATTCGGCGTTGGACGCAGATCGTGGATTCGAGAAGCGTCGTGGAGCGAGCGGAGAAGATCTACTAGGAGCGTATGGAAAAGGTTGAGTCGTCTGTGAGTACGTTATATCACCTTGTACGTGTGTTAATTCTAGTGGATTTCGCCGTGTTATCGGTCCCGTGGTTTTTTACTCCGGTTTGGAGTTTTTCCACGTAAAAATCTTGCGTGTTCATTTATATTTCCGCATTGGGTTTTATTGCGCAATGATTTTTTGAGTGTTTATTGTTTACACCTATTCACCCCCCTCTAGGTGTTTTTTCCCCTATTTAGATCCTATATTAGTATAACCCAACAGATCCCTTTTGAGGTTAGCCTGCAGTTGAGTAGTCCACTCGGGTGGTTTTGGATCGGGAAGTAACCGAGTGAAGACCCCAGCTTATTGGATGAGTGTGCGGGTATGCTTCGGGACGCCTTGTTGAGGTTGGCACCATGTTGTGGTTTGGTGCGTGTTACACTTGTGGTTATTTCAGTTTCCCCCAGCCTTTTAGTGGAGCCCTTTGGTTTTTCACGTCTCAGCTCAGTAGTGATGTGTATTTCCTCGCTCGTGATTTACTTGCCCCTTTGAGATCTGTGATTATTGGAGTACGAGGGACGCCCGTTGCAATTTCTGGCTCGAGAGATGAGAGAATTGCACATCGGGTCATACCGTACTTGTTGTTGTTGTTGCGGAGTAATCACGAGGAGCGAGTGGGGTTTAGGGAGCTGGAGGCGTATTGTTAGATACCTAGCCGTGGTATTCTTGACTCCTGATGGGCTCGATCTAGTTTCGAGGACGAAACTTTCTTTTAGTGGGGGAGGATGTGAGGTCCCGGAATCCCCCGCGTAGGGTTTGCTGGTTGTTGGGCAGCTTTCGGTCGCCGTTGGGGGTGTTGGTGCGCGTGTTGGGGCCCAGAAATGAATTTGTGGTGCAATTTGGGATTTGTGTTGCATCACTGGAGGCCTGCGTGGTGTGTCGGTGATGTTTGCGCGCAATTTGGGCACATTTGGTGGACTCCGGGCTTAAAATGAGACCCCGTGGGAAATTGGAGGACCCGTCGGGTGTTTAGAAGTGATTTCGCGCGATTCAGATGTCAAAATTAGACTCCGAGTGAAGTCCGGATAAAAGTTTACCTCTCCGGTCGCCTTCGGAAATTTTTAGAGTTGGAATTTGGCAAATCGGACTTTAAAAATGGACCCGGCGCGAAAATCGAATCAAGTGGGCATTCGGCAAATTTTCGGACGAGAATTTAGGAAAACAGACATCGTTTTTGGATTCAGCGCGCGAAATCGCTAAGAATGGACTATTTACTTGTTTGATTTGGAGCCCAGATGACGTGTGCGTTTTTCGAGGCATCGCGACACGTTTTTCGAGGTGGCGTGCGGATCCCGAGGCTTTGGCGGCGCGCGGATCGAGGCGGGCGTACTGACGCGACAGGGCAGACGCGCCCTCGGCGCGGGTCACGCGGGGGCCGCCACGTGGTGGGCCCCCGTTGGCGGCCGTGCGGGCGCGGGTGCGCGCGCCCGTGTGGCGCGCGCGTGTCCCGCGCCTGACGCGGGCGCGGTGTAACGCGCCCGTGTGGCGGGCGCGTTACCGCACGCCGCGTGGCACCCGGGGCGCGTGCGTGGACCCGGTGCACGCGCCCCGGCCTGGTGAACCGGGGAGGGTGGCTCCCCATTGGGTGGTCCACGGTGGACCCGAGCCCGTGGACCACTCCCTTTTCCTCTTTTTCTTCTTCTTCTTCCTTCTCCCCCGCAAGCCTTTCTCCTCCATTTTCTTTTCTTCCTTCTTCAACCGAGCGAGAGAGGGAGTGAGGAGGGGGTTTGTGGGAGGTGCGGCGGTGCGTCGTGGACCTCGTGGAGCGTGCGCGGGGTTCCGATAGGAGCGTTTTGGACAGCGGCGACGCGTCGAGGTAAGTCCCGCGCTTGTTTTTACGGTGTTTTTGGCACGGTTTTGGGGCGTTCGTTTGGACTGTAATTGACCCTCTTGCTCTTTTCTGTGTTGGGCACCGTGCACCGTTTTGCGTGCGGATTCTGGCACCGTGCACCGTTTTGCGTGTGGACTCCGGCACCGTGCATCGTTTTGCGTGCGGACTCCGGCACCGTGCACCGTTTTGCGTGCGGACTCCATTTTGCGTGCGGATCCTGGCACCGTGCACCGTTTTGCGTGCGGATCCTGGCACCGTGCACCGTTTTGCGTGCGGATTCCGGCACTGTGCACCCTTTTGCGTGCGGACTCCATTTTGCGTGCGGATTCCGGCACCGTGCATCGTTTTGCGTGCGGACTCCGGCGTCGTGCACCGTTTTACGTGCAGACTCCGTTTTTGGTGCGAACTCCGGCGACGTGCTCCGTTTTGCGTGCGGACTCCAGCGGCGTGCCCCGTTTTGCGTGCGGACTCCGGCAGCGGGCATCGTTTGCGTGCGGATCGCGTGGAGGCCAATTGCAAGTGTCTACGAGCAATTGGTGGCAAATCGAGGTGGGTGGCCTTATCTCCAAGTTTTATGGACTGTACAGTAATTCTACTGATGTAGGACTATGCATGATAGTTTATTTCCTTGTGTAGCATGCTAGATTTGTTGGAATGGTTATTCCTTTATCATCTGTTAACATAGTTATCTTGGAACTTGACCTAGCACCCCCGTCATATGTTGCATGTGTAACCAGACCAGTAGAAAACCCTCACTTGGGCTAGGGTTATTTTATGCTTAGACATCCACACTGTTCTTTCATTCCTGGACATAGTGTTATCCTCGCCCGGATAGTGGGCCGAGAGGTTGGGACTTGCTTTTAGTGTAGGATGCCTTTGCACTCTTGCTTGGGAGCAGAGTGGAGTCTGGTAGTTGTAGCGGGTTGCTTATCTATGCCGGGAGCCGTTTGGGTAAACGGTAGTCCCGAGAGGTCTTGTTTCCCTGTTGCACTGTCATGGAAGGGAGCCGTTGAGCAGACGGTAGTCCCGGGCCGTCGAGTATCTTCCGGTCAGTGTTTTTGGGAACCGTTGAGGTTAACGGTGATCCCAGGTCGTTGAGTGTTGTCCGACCAGTATTGTTAGCCTGAGTTGTGGGTCGTACCTGGCTGTGGAGTACCTCCAGCCAGTGTGCTTGTGCTGCGGGCTGTTGGAGAGGCTAGTGTCTCGTGTTTCGGGTTGGCCGATCAGCTGAGTCGTCGAGAGTGCTCCGACTGTTGTGCGAGATGTTTGGGGGTCTTAAGTCTTACCGTTCTGAGAGTGAGCGTGGTTTTGACTATAGCCTGCTTTTGCCAATGTTTGATACTCTATGCCGCGCCGTTTTTCCTCAGTTGGTGTCGCGCCCCTGAGATGCCGCTGTGGATACGATGGTTGTCCTGTTGAGGCAGTCTTCCGCAGTGGAGGCAACGATGGGCCTGTTGAGGCAGTTTTGCGCGAGGGATGAGTTAGTTGGACAGGACGCCCCACGTAAATCCCGTCCTCATGTGGATGTGTGGTAGTGGGCAGGTGCGTTCCTAGTCGACAGGCGCAGGCTTGGCTGGACCCTTTGAGGCAGTCAGTTCGATTGGGTCGATTGAGCACCTTGGGTGCGAGTGGTCTCTTTTACTTTCATCTGTTCCACTTTTGAGTATCTAGATAGAGGCATGGTAGCTGTAGAGTAGTTCCAGCTTTTCTTGTTCAGATTTCTTTGCCTGTTATCTTTTACCTCGGGTAGACTTAGTGGGCAGACCGTTGGACTTGTTGACGGCACCCACTGAGAACTACTGTGGGAAGTAGTTCTCACGCCCGTCGTGGTGTCTTATCCCCAGGGACTTCTTCTCCTGTTCCTGTGCTCCTGTTGTTGATCCTTCGGACCGAGGCGAGGGAGTCGCGAGCTAGTTCCCTACCCGTCGTTGGAGTGTAGCGGTACCCCTCCAGAGGAGAGCTTCAGTAGTTTAGTTTACTTTTTCCCTCTGTTGAGAGACCTTTGTTGTGAGGTATAGAGTTGTATTTACTTTTACAGTTTGAGAGATTGTTGTAGTGAGGATATTCTTGTATCGAGAGTCTGTACACTGATGTATTTATTGGAGATATCTCCCTTTTGAGTTTTGTATCAGAGGACTTTGTATACGATCGTATTTGGGAGATGGATATGGTATTATTTTCAGTTGTACAGGGTTTGGTTTTCAGTCTTTTAGTGGTTTACTTTCAGCTCTGATATCTGTATACTGTAGTTGATTCTTTTTGCAGGTTAGACGCTTCGTTTGTACGGCAGTTTCCGTACAGGTGGCGGATCTGTTAGCGAGCCCGGGTCGCAGTTTCGACCCCGGGGCGTGACAAATAATCTCAACAAGCAAGCCTCTTCTTGTCCGCTTTGCCGAAGGTCAAAGTCCTTTCTCGCCGCAGTCAAACATTCTGCGGTATTGTGCCAATCAATCTCAAGCACAGGGTCAAAATACCGAACTGCCACAATCCCAATAAGTCTGGCGGTAACTCGCAACCTCAGCTGCACTGGTCATGATCCAAAAGCCTCCTCCATATGCACACACTAACAGGAACCCGTACCTCCAGTGCACGTGGTAACAATTCTGCCCCTAGTCCAAGCAGGAATGCAACATGCTCTAACTCCAACTGCTGTGATAAAATCACACTTAAAACACTCGATCCACCGCTGTGGCGCCCTCCAACCGGGCGGCACAGATTTATCCGATCAATGAAAGTGGTTGTCGCTCAATCTGCAAGGAAAATCGAGATTATCCACCTAAGGAGCACGACCTCTGCCTCTGCTCGCCTTGACATGGCGAATAAGGTCCTTCGCAGATAACAGATCCACACTACCGCTGCGCCACTCTGATCAACATACTGATGCTGCCATCGGGGTCCACCCGATCTCTGGTATCTCGGGAACTCGTTATCCTGGAAAAAAAATTAGAAATGCCCCTGCCGGTTGATCTGTCCTCCATCACCCGGCGCCAAGCATCAAAATCCAAAACTCGCCTCTGGCGGCAGATCTCTATCCAAAGGAACTGCAACGCCACGCACCAAACACAACACCCACTCCAACGAGGCGTCAAAATCCAAAATCCGTATAGGAGGGACCGAATAAACTGAAAGGTATCCTGGCGCAATCCACTCCCAGTCTCACATATCCTATGTGCCTCGTCCCTCGAAACCTGGAGCGCACAGTTCAACAACTGTATAACCTCTCTAACACAGGGGGCTCTCAATTAATCACTCCATCACCACCAATCACGATTATGCCTCCAAGGCTCCAAACTCAATCTTATGAGTCGGAGTGATTTAACTACCGAATCTGGCTCAATAGATCGATCATGTCTCACAGCTCCTCTGCTGTCAACTATCCACCCTGCCTCGGTGCCTCGGCACTAAGCCTTGGCATAGAGGGGGTTACTCAGTACTCCGACAACTGTGTCACTAAAACCAGCTACTCACTCTGCCGCTGATAAGCCTCTGACAATCCTGTCATCTGGGTCCGAAATTCTCTGACTTCAATCTAGGTATCCAGCCCAAAACCAACCGCTCCAGCTCAACTGCTATGACAGGAAACACACGGGTCAAAATCCAACGTCGGGGAGACACAGCTCGCCCCGACGAAACCGCAAATCAGCACTCAAAAGCCACTCGACCCAATCCAGCGAAAGTCTAAGGCATGTCACCCGTTCCACAGCATTATGTTGTCTGCAGCCAACATAATCACTTAGGAGAATAAACATGCCAATCCCTCCTCCCGTCCCTTGGGAGAGGTATAAAACTCAATCAGGACTCTCGCCAAAAGTCACGACTCTCACGAAGTCAACCAAGGGTCAAACCATAAGACTAGGGTTTCTAAGTCCCAATCGACCTATCCCTAAGCTCTGATACCACTCTAATCTGTCACGCCCCGGGGTCAAAACTGCGACCCGGGCTCGCCAACAGATCCGCCACCTATGCCAACCTGCATAGGCGAAGCGTCCTACCTGCAAGAAAAGTACTACAGCTAAACAAGTTATCAGAGCTAAAAATAAAAGATCTGCTGTATAACTAAAATCGATCACTGTACAACTGGAAATAATACAATAAGTCTGTCTCCCCAAAAAAAATGATAACGATACAATATCCTCAAATACAAGCTCAGAACTCAACCGGGAGATATCTCCAATAAATACAACAGTGTACAGTCTCTCGTTACATAATAAATCCTCACTACATCAGTCTCTCAAAAGAGGAAAAAGTAAAACAACTAATCTGCTATAGATCTCCTCTGAAGGGGGTACCGCTACTCTCCAACGACGGGTAGGGATCTATCTCGCGACTCTCTCGCCTCGATCAACAATCGCAGAATCAGCAACATCCGCTAGGACTCTGCAAAACAGAGGAGAGGAAAGAAAATGAGGGGGGAAACCTCCAGAGGTTGTGAGAACTACACCAAAAAGGGAGTTCTCAGTGGGTACCACCGCCAGACCCGACGGTCTGCCCACTAAGTCCTCAAAATATAAAAAAACTAACCAAAGCCGTAAAGACTGAAAAGGAGGGAAGCTGGAGACTCTCAACAGCTATCAAGCCTCTAAGCCTGCTAAACCTGCCTATGCCTGCCATGCCTGCTATGCCTGCCATGCCTGCCATGCCTGCTAAGCCTGCCTATTCCTGCTATGCCTGCCATGCCTGCCTATGCCTGCCATGCCTGCTAAGCCTGCCTATGCCTGCCATGCCTGCTAAGCCTGCCTATGCCTGCCATGCCTGCCATGCCTGCCATGCCTGCTAAGCCTGCCTATGCCTGCCATGCCTGCTAAGCCTGCCTATGCCTGCCATGCCTGCTAAGCCTGCATATGCCTGCCATGCCTGCCTATGCCTGCCATGCCTACTAAGCCTGCCTATGCCTGCCATGCCTGCCATGCCTGTCTATGCCTGCCATGCCTACTAAGCCTGCCTATGCCTGCCAAGCCTGCCTATGCCTGCTAAGCCTGCCTATGCCTGCCATGCCAGCTACGCCTGCCATGATCAACAACTCACAATGACCCTGGGACCACCGTATCCCCAAACGATTCCCAACAACACTAGCACTGGTCTAAACACAGCTACTAGACTCCACTCGGTCCCCCTGACACGAGTGCAACTAAAAAGCAAATGTCTGTAATAAACCCAATCTAATGCCACCAGTAAAACTGGTACTGCCTGCTGTGCCTGCCAAATCGGGTATGCCAGCCTACGCATAACACCGATAGGGGATGGGAGTCTCAAGGACTCGAAGTCTGTAAATCGCACACTCCGGAGTGGCACTCGAGGGGAGCGACCCACACGAGTAAAGTGCCTCTGTAACAAGTATCATAAATCAGCAGGACTGGATCATGACTCTGATCAAAGTGGGAAAGCCCAACCACTAAAGAAAGCCTTGGTCCTCAATCAGATGCAAAAATACTCATATAGTGGGAAAACTCTGTCCACTAGAGAAATCAGATACCCAATCCGGTGCATAAATAAAAGTCCGGTCAACCGCCTAGTATCCGCGGTTGCCGCAAAGCCCCACAACTAATCCAACCTGTCCCAGACACCAAGTCCCGACTACACTACCCAGCACCCCTGCTCGAACCTGAGCAACACCGACCACCTGACTAACAAAGAAGGAGAAAAAGATAACATGGTTTCTCCTAAGTCAAGTTCCAAAAGTAGTGCAGCAGTAAATGATGGCCTAACTACATGTCCATGCAAGCATGCTTTGTCCTCAGAAACAATAAAAGTGGGTAAAACATATATTAATAAAGCATGCTAAAATATTCCTACTATGGTATGCCAATCTCACCAAGTAGGTCATTCCTTACTTACCTCTCGCTCATGTCGGTTGTACAACAATATGCCTGTTATCATTCATAGAGGGGTGATATCCCCCCATGTTCACTTACATTCACCATGATATAAAAAAACCTATACAGTTACCAAATTAAGCTTACCCACCTGAAGTGCTTAAACCAAGGCAAACCTGAGGTCGGTCAAGAGTGTCGACGCTCACAGTCCAAAATCTGATAAAACTGCTCCCTCGGTACATGTCGCGCAAGCCTCGGCTCTAAACAGCTGACAACATCCGGAATTCACTATCTCTAATTTCCTCCAGTTCCAACAGGTTCAGACACAGTCGCGAACCTTCCTGGGTTCAACAATAAGGTTTAAGATCACACTTGTATTCCAAAATATCCAAGTACATACAATTCTATTGGAACAGTCCCAAAGATGTGGATTTTTCACCTGCAGCAAGAACTCAGAAAAATCCAACAAAAATATAGTCGCGTTCCTCACGTCGATACCTTCGAAACGAGTACCTGCACGCCAAATTCCGAGCCCCATAGGCCGAGTTACAAATTCCACAACATAGGGCGCTCACAAACACACAACCATACATCTGTATTTCCTTGTACAGATAAAGGAGAAGAATCTACCTCTGGGAAAGCCTCAGAAAAATCCAATAAAAATACGGTGAGAATCCTCGCGTCGAGTAGATGAAAAAAATGTATAGGCACGTTTCCAACCGATGCCCGGTTGCGGAGATAAAAATCCGGCAAGGTGTCGCTGTCCAGAAATTCCAACAGAAAATGGGGTCCCAGTAAGCATGGAAAAACTCCTCGAAAAGTGTGAAACCAGGGGAAGAAGAAAATACCAAGATCATAGCTATGTCTGTCGCAGATCCAACGGCGCGAGAATCGCCTGAAAAGAAGGTCCGAGTAGGCCGGGGGAGCTCGTGGACCGAAATGTGACGAAGGGGAACACAAATGGACCAACGTCGTGCCGCGCCGCAAAAATGGAAACCTCGATAAGCGTGCCACCAAAAATCTCCAAACTCTGCAGATGGATGCAGCACAGGGAGAGGAGGAAGGTTACTGAAGGGCACTCTGCCAAAATCCGCGCGGAGAAGAAGTTATTAGAGCTGGAACAGAGGCATTTATATAGGCTGAAAAATCATTTGGAATAATACCCACCATGTCCAACTTTCGGGCGCCCGGACGTTCCGGGCTGCTACAGTGTTGGGCCGGCCCAACACTGTGCAGGCCCGGATCGTCCACGGGCCTCCACGTAGTCCGCCACACAGGCAACACCGAGGGCAACTGCTACGCGCGCGACACGTGGCCAACTCCATCGCCGACACGTGGCCTGGCCGAGGGTCGGCGTGCGCCTGGCGCGCGCACATACGCGTGTCAGCGCCGCCTGCGCACTGTGCACGTACGCACCCCGAGGCGGCCTGCACCCGCTCCGTGGACCGCGCGCAGGAGAACCAACCAACCAACAATCGCCACGTGTCCTTCCTCGGTCCACCGTGCACCTGCTTGTTTTCCCCGTGAACCGCGCCCACAACGCCAACAAACCACGAGCTGCCACGTGGCCCGCCTCCGGTGCACGCCCGCACCGTGGACCGCGCACCTGCCCGCGCCCATGTGCGCCTGCCCGTGGCCCTGCGCGCCTGCCCGCGGCCGCGCGCCGCCTGCCCGGGCCCGCGCCGCCGCTGCCAGCCGCCGTGCCGGTGCCGGCCGTACGCCGGAACAGTACCTTGTGCCTCGAAAATCGTGCCAAGTCATCCGGGCTCCGAAAAATACAAATAAATAGTCCATTTTGATCGTTTTCGCGCGCTGAGTCCAAATCCGATGTCCGTTTTGCCAAATTCCAACTCTAAAAATTGCCGAAGGCATCCGGAAAAATATTCTTTTGTCCAAACTTCGCGCTGAGCCCAATTTTAACATCCATTGTGCGCAAAACCACTTCTAAGAATCCGACGGGGTCACCAAACTACTCTCGTGATCCATTTAACACTCTGAGTCCAACACTAGTGTCCAATTGGTGCACAAACACCACCAACGCGCCACATAGGCCTCCAGAA
Organism: Tillandsia fasciculata; assembly: GCA_029168755.2. Classification (NCBI taxonomy): domain Eukaryota; kingdom Viridiplantae; phylum Streptophyta; class Magnoliopsida; order Poales; family Bromeliaceae; genus Tillandsia; species Tillandsia fasciculata. The sequence continues at coordinate 468,792 of JAQOTM010000037.1, read as the reverse complement.
GCTGCTGGTCAACCAGTATTCTTGTCGTGGGAATTCGGGTCCTCACAGCGGCCGCGCACGTCGCGCGGCGTGGGCTTTGACCGGGGCGACGTGGGGGCGCCACGTGGCGCCCCGGGGTTGGTCGGGCGCAGCGGTGCACGGCACTTTGTCGGGACACGTGGCGTCGTGGGGTTCGTCGGGGCGCGTGCGCCGGGTGCGGGGAGCAGCAGAGGGACACGTGGCGGCCCGTGAGGGTTTTGGGCTGCTACAGTAACGGGCCGGCCCGTTACTGTAGCAGCCCGAAGCTTTTCGGGCGCCCGAAATCCTTTGGCCAAAATCCGAAAGTGCTGTTTTGGGCTGATTTTCGGGAAACCTCTATATAAAGGCCTTTTGGGGCTGAATTTTGAGGTGCTTCCCGGGAGAATTAGCCCTTGCTTCCCTTACCAAATTTCTTTCTCTCCCTCTTGAGCATCTCCTGGTGAGATCTCGGATTTTTTGGAAGCTCCGGCGACGACGTTTCTGGCATCATAGCGCAGTGCGACGATTTACAGTTGGAGGCCCGTTATTGTCACTTTTCGGTCTGAAAATTCCACAGAGCTACCCCGACAGTCTTTTTCGGCGATTTTTGCGGCGTTGGATTCACGAGAGGTATATCTTCAACTTTTTTGTTGAGTGTTTTTTCTAGATATGGATTTTTGGCACGGTTTTCGAGGCCTTACTGAGCCTCTGTTTTGCTGTGAGGATTCCTGGACAGCACCCACTTGTCGGATTTTTATCTCATCATCCGGACATCGGTTTTCGACGATTCAAGAGCCTATCGACATCTACACTTCGCGAGGATCGCCGTGGTATTTTTATCGGAATTTCTAAAAAAGATTTTCAGGTGAAAATTTTGTGATAAAATGGACTGTTCATGCAAGATTTTGAAAATTGGAATTTTTATGGATTTTAAGTGTAGTTTTGGTTTGTGATTGTATCCAGGACGTTGTGAGCACTACTACAGTGTTGTTTGCTTGGAGGATTTTGTGCTTTGGCTGTTTCTGGACTCTCTTATCTGTGTGACCCTGGACAGTTGTACTTTCAGGTGGGTGGCCCTGTCCTCAAGACTTATGGAATGTTCATTAAATCTGCTTTAGTAGAACCATGCATGATAGTGTTACTCATGTGTAGTATGTTAGAATGTGATGGCTGATAATTCTAGTGCTATCTGATGATCCTGTAAATTAATGTTATCTTGGAACTTGATCTAGCACCCCGGTCATTTATATCATGTCCAGCCAGATTTTAGAAAACTGCAACCTGGGTTAGGTTTCATCATTGCTTTAGATTTTTCCACATTACTTGTTACCTCTGCCCTTCTGAGCATAGTGCTTTACTCACCCGAGCAGCAGGCTGAGAGGTCGGGTTTCTTTTAGCGTGGTTCACTCGTGCTTGGGAGCCGAGTGGAGTCTGGTAGAGGTAGTTGACCGTTCATCTATAGCGGGAGCCGTTTGGGGAAAACGGCGGTCCCGAGATGTTTTATTTGTCGCGATTGGGTTAGTGGCAGTTGTTTACCAGTGTCAGAAGGACCTAGGACCCAGACTTTTTAGACACACATGATTTCGGAAAATTAATGTTTTCTTCCAAATCTCGAGGGGTCGCCGGAGCCTGTTCTTGTCTGATTGGGTGATGGCAATAGCCCTTCGGGGTTTAGAAAAATCCATTTATTTAAACCAATTTTCTAAAAGAAAGTAAAATATGCTAAATTTAGTTTTCCCAAGATTAAATAATTTTCAATAGCAACTGTCTTTTATTTATTACAACTTCCTCACCCGAGAGAGTTGGGTGATCTGGGTTCTAGGGGCCGTTCCTATCTTCGGGACGAAAGCCACGGGGGCCGAGCCTAGGACCTATTCTTGTTTGATAGTGTTGTAGGTGTTGGTCTTCCGGGACTTTCGGGCCCTGGTCGGTGTCCTCCGCTTGTTGATATGAGACTGTCGTGTTCCCGAACTGTAAGGGGTCGGGAACCTCGATAGGCGGAGCCTGGAGTCTGTTCTTGTTTGATAGGGTTCTAGGCACCGACCTATCGGGATTTTCGAACCCTTATAGTGTCGGTTCTCTCGAGTTTGGTGCTCTGTTGTGGGAGCCGTCGGGTAGACGGTAGTCCCGGCTGTGAGTATTTCTAGCCATTGAGTGAGAGGTGTGACATCAGCAGTGTAGTTCCAGCTAGTGATTGAGACAGTGATTTGGATCATAGCCTGCAGGAGCCACTTTTGAGCTCGACAGAGATGCGTGGATACTTTGCTCGGTGGGGTCGCTACCCACGAGTGCCACTCCGGAGTTGGGCCTATTACTTGCTATCGCGACTTGTCGATGACGTCCCTCTAGCTGAGCCAATTTTGGCAGTCACGGACACCCTACGGTAGACCCGTCCTGTTGAGGATGTGCGGCAGTAGGGGAGGCGCAGGTTTGACTAGACCCTTTGTGGTGGTCTGTATAGATTGGGTGACTATACTTGAGAGTCAGTAGTTGCATCATGATTTTCATCTGTCCCGCTTTTTGAGCATTTAGATAGGGGCATAGTAGCGGTAGAATTTATCTTTCAGCTTTTCCTTTCAGCACTGTTTTTGTTTTCCTTATGCCTCTAGTAGACTTAGTGGGCAGATCATTGGGCTTGTTGACGGCACCCACTGAGAGCTACTGTGGGATGTAGTTCTCACACCCGTCGTGGTGTCTTTTTCCCCAGGGAGTTCTATGCCTGATCCTGCTGTTCCAGCTACTGCTTCTTCAGACCGAGGTAAGGGAGTCGCGCGCTAGATCCCTACCAGTTGTCGTCATCCTGAGAGTAGATGTACCCCTTTGATATGTTTAGAGTGGTA
>JAQOTM010000037.1:364374-465855 GCA_029168755.2 Tillandsia fasciculata | reverse complement strand
AAAGGCGCCTTACCGAATGGCCTTCGCGGAGTTAAAAGAGCTAAAGGCGCAACTGGAGGACCTTTTAGACAAAGGGTTTATCAGGCCGAGTGTGTCGCCCTGGGGCGCACCGGTACTCTTTGTACGGAAGAAGGACGGAAGCCTGCGTCTCTGCATCGACTACAGGGGGATAAACAAGGTCACGGTGAAAAACAAGTACCCCCTGCCCAGAATTGACGACCTCTTCGACCAGCTGCGAGGAGCGACGGTCTTTTCAAAGATCGATCTGCAGTCGGGCTACCACCAGCTCCGGGTTCGGAACGAGGACGTTCCAAAGACCGCCTTTCGGACCCGGTATGGCCATTACGAGTTCACGGTCATGCCGTTCGGGCTTACGAACGCCCCCGCGGTCTTTATGGATATGATGAACCGGATCTTCAGACCATTCCTAGATCGGTTCGTGGTGGTCTTCATCGACGACATACTGATCTATTCACCCACCGACGAGGAGCACGAGGACCACTTACGAACGATTCTCCAAACCCTCAGGGAGCAGAAGCTGTTTGCCAAGCTCAAAAAGTGTGACTTCTGGCTACGCGAAGTGGGGTTCCTGGGGCATGTGATCTCGGCGAAGGGAATCGCCGTGGACCCCAAGAAGGTGGAATCGGTGATCGACTGGCAGCCGCCAACGACGGTGACGGAGATTCGCAGCTTCTTGGGACTGGCGGGTTATTACAGACGCTTTATAGAGGGTTTCTCGAAGATTGCGGCCCCCTTAAACCGGCTGACTAGGAAAGGAGAAAAGTTTGTGTGGTCGACACAATGCCAGGAGAGCTTCGAAGAACTTAAAAGAAGACTAACCAGGGCACCAATTCTCGTACTACCAATACCCGGAGAGGATTATGATGTGTATTGCGACGCATCGAGGATCGGTCTGGGGGGTGTGTTGATGCAACAGGGGAAAGTAATAGCCTATGCGTCTAGGCAGCTGAAAGACTACGAGAAGAACTATCCGATACACGATTTGGAACTGGCCGCAGTGGTCTTTGTTTTGAAGTTATGGCGACACTACCTCTTTGGTGTCCACTGTAACGTCTTCTCTGACCACCAAAGCCTCAAGTACCTGTTCACCCAGAAGGAACTAAATCTGCGGCAGAGACGGTGGCTGGAATTATTGAAGGACTACGATCTAACGATCCAGTACCACCCCGGGAAAGCAAACGCAGTGGCGGACGCTTTAAGCAGGAAGGGGCAACCAGAAGAGGCGACGGCGCGCGCGATAACTGAGCAGAGCACCTTGATCGCGGAATTCTCCCGAATGAGGTTGGAAGTGGTACCAATGGGCACAGTCGCACAACTGCTAGCTTTGGTGGTAAAACCGACACTGTTCGAGAGAATTCGAGGAGGACAGCAAGCGGACTCGTGTTTGCAGCTCATACGAGACAAAATCTCGTCGAATCCAGGAGGGGACTTTTCCGTAGAAGACGACGGCATGTTACGATTCCGCGGGCGGATCTGCGTGCCGGATACCCCGGAATTGAAGGAGGAAATCCTAGCTGAGGCACACCGCGCCCCTTATGCGGCACATCCGGGGGGTACAAAGATGTACAGGGACCTCAAACAGACTTTCTGGTGGCCCAAGCTGAAGGGGGATGTGACTCGTCACGTGGCGCATTGCCTGGTTTGTCAGCAGATAAAGGCGGAGCATCAGCGGCCGGCGGGAAAGCTACAACCATTACCGGTACCAGAGTGGAAGTGGGATCAGGTCACCATGGACTTCGTCACTGGATTTCCGCGTTCACAGCAGGGGCACGACACGATCTGGGTCATTGTTGACCGGCTAACCAAGTCGGCACACTTCCTACCCATTCACACAACCTGGACCAGAGAGCGTTTAGCCCAAGTCTACCTCAGCGAGATCGTGAGACTGCATGGAGTGCCGGCATCGATCACATCGGATAGAGACACACGTTTTGTTTCGAAGTTTTGGCAGAGCCTACAGCAGGCCTGGGGACCAAGTTACAGTTCAGCACGGCCTTCCACCCCCAAACGGACGGACAGTCGGAGCGAGTGATTCAGACGCTGGAGGACCTGCTGCGAGCCTGTGTGCTAGACTGGGGGACCAGTTGGGAGCGTTACCTACCCCTCGTCGAATTCGCCTACAACAACAGCTACCAGGCCAGCATCCAGATGGCACCCTACGAGGCCTTGTACGGCAGACGCTGCCGATCCCCGATCTGTTGGGACGACTTGGGAGAACGGAAGTTTTTGGGACCCGACTTAGTGGAAGAAACCGAAGAGAAGGTTCGCCTTATCAGAAAACGCCTGCTGACCGCCCAAAGTCGGCAAAAGAGCTACGCGGATCGGAGACGCCGGGACCTAGAATTCCAGGTGGGAGAACACGTGTTTCTGCGGGTCTCGCCGTCCAGAGGAATCAAGCGCTTCGGACTGAAGGGCAAGCTGAGCCCACGGTTTGTGGGGCCGTTCGAGATCCTGGAGCGCATTGGCCCAGTGGCTTACCGCCTCGCCCTACCGCCGACCCTCAGCCGGGTGCACGACGTGTTCCATGTTTCGATGCTCAAGAAATACCTCCCCGACCCATCGCACGTCCTGGACGCCTCGATACTCGAACTGAAGGAGGACCTAAGCTTCGAGGAAGCCCCGGTGCGAGTTCTAGCACGAGAGAACAAGACGCTCCGAAACCGAGTCATCCCCTACGTAAAGGTACTCTGGAACAACCACGAGGAGCGGGAAGCGACGTGGGAGCTGGAATCCAAGATGAGGGAGGGCTATCCCTATCTTTTCACCGAGATCCAGGATTGAGCTTCGAGGACGAAGCTCGTTTTTAAAAGGTGAGTGGTGTAGTATCCGCTGGTTTAAAATATTGTGGTTCCATTCTTGGGTCTACTTTTGATTACCTTCTTTATTTTATTTTTCGCGTTCCGTTCAGGGGTCCGGGAAGGGGGGTCTAATAATTCTGTGTTTCGGGACAGATCGTCGGGGCTCGCGAGTATTTTTAGTCAATAAAGCTCGCGAAACGGAGACCGCCGGCGAAATCGGTTTTGGATTCCGACTCCGGAATCTCCCGGAATAAATTCCGGAAGGTGGCGGGCGGTTCAGGCGATCAACGCGGGTTATCTGGCGAACCGGACCCAGGTTCGCATCTGACTTAGTAAATCTCTGTTGTTTTGATAGCGGGTTCATCCCCGGTGCCCTTTGGGACCGCCCGGCTTATTTTAGCGTTTTGGGGTTAGGGTTCCACTTTTTCCCACTTCTTTCACCCTAGGCGTGCGTAGCCCGAGCGCGGACGAGGAACCTTTTTCCCACCCCAACGCTACCTCCTTCCCAACGATCGGCGTGGTGATCCCAGCGGTGCGACCGAGGAAGGGACGATCGTGCACCTTTCGAAATCGAGAGCGCAAGAACGGGACGACCCCTCTTTCCCCCTTCGTTCAACCCTAAGCGACGAAATCGAGGTGAGCACGATTTTAGATCGTTCTTGTTTTCTTTCTTGCTTTCTTGTTTGGTTTATCAAGCGGACGAGGGGGAGGATGACGGCTTCGCCGGATTTCGGCATGCGGGTGTACCCGCGCGTGCGGGCGGCGCACCGCATGCGGGTGGCGCGCCCGCGCGGCCTGCGCAGGGGCCGGGCGCGTGCGGGCGGCACCGCATGCGGGTGGCGCGCCCGCGCGGCCTGCGCAGGGGCCGGGCGCGTGCGCACCCGCGCATGCGGGCGGCACCGCACGCGGGTGGCGCGCCGCGCGGCCTGCGCAGGGGCTGGGCGTGGCACCCGCGCATGTGGGCAGCCCCTCACGCGGGTGGCGCACCCGCGCGGCCGGCGCAGGGCCGCGCGCGCGTGCACCCGTGCGTGCGGGCGGCGCCCCGTACGGCCGCACGGGGCCGAGCGTCGCGCGGGGGAGAGCCGCGTGAGCCGTGGGTCGTCGGTGTGTTACTGTTCGTTGTTTCCGGTTGGTGAGTACTGACCATCTACCCGGGTGTCCTTTTATAGCTTCGGGGAGCGTGCCGGGACGCGGGGGAGATCGAGCTTTGATCCCTTACAGCAAAGGTGGGTTTTCCTTTGAGACTAAGTATAGACTCGGTATTCTTGGATGAGTTATTAAATGCATATTATTGGAACTAACGCTGATGGTCCTTATGATTGCGATATTATCCTGTATCTTGGACATTGTGCTCATGGTTGCGACACGCGCACCCGCGGTCTGGCCACCGCAAAGGGTGCCCTTTTCCGGGAAAGCGGTCTTCGACCCGTGTTAACCCACAAGGTGTAGTGGTGGGGGCCCCCGTAGGTGTGGGGTTTGAGGCATCAAAGGTGGGGGAAAAGGTGCGATCCGTCGGGATGGGTGTCCGACGGGGTCAGGTGCCCCAAGGTGTGAGCGGTTGGATCTGTCGGGGTAGGTGCCCGACGAGATCAAGGTGTATAGGTGTTACCGGCGGTACAGAGGTTGCAGGTGATATACATGTTCGCGTTTCACTTCCCTGGGAGTCGAGTGGTTGCTCCAGATAGTTTTACTTTAGGTTTGGTTTTCTTTTCTGCATATTATTACTATCGCATGTCGCTGACTACCCACTCCGTGACAGGTCCATCCAGGGGTGAGCGATAGGCGGCGGTGAGGACGGGACGAGAGTAGTCGGGCTGTGAGGAGCCCTAGTTTGTATCTCCTTTACTTTACTTTTCCCTGCACTTTTATTTTGGTACTGTAGACTACAGTATGGTTCGCGATACCCTCGTGGGGTCGATGTGGATGTTGACTACTGGTGTTTCGGTTTGGCATTATGGACTGTTTTATTTATTCCCGTCTGGCTAATTCTTTCCAAAGCGAAACAAAAAGAGCTTCGAAAACTTGTTTTCAAAACCTCGGGTCGGGTGGACCCGTTTCTAAACCATGTGGATTTATGGCATCTTTCCAAAACGTTTTCAAAACCTTGGGTCGTGTGGGCCCGTTTTCAAAACCGTGAGTTTATGCTTTCAACTTGATCGCCGACGGGCACTCTGTTTAGTTTACACTGTTGTTTGAATGTTCTGACTGTTGTGATTAATCGAATACTTGTGTTGAGATGTTGGAATAGCCGCGACGCCGTGCATATACAGAGGAGACTCTGCCCGATTTTCGAGTAAATCTGTATATGCGGCGGGTCTGGGCACGCGCCGGGGAGGACTGACTTTTAAAACAAAAAAAAAAATAAATAGAGACTCAACCCTTTAACTCTTCCTTTCCGCTGATCGTGACCCCCGGGGCGTGACAATACATTCAACAGATGAAAAATTAACTGAATAACCATTGTCACAAAGTTGACTTATGCTAATGAGGTTAGTCTTTAGGCCATCAACAAATAACACATTTTTCAAAATCGGGCCATCTGGAATAGCTACCGTTCCCTTTCCAACAATTTTGGAAGACCGACCGTCTCCGAAAACTACAAGTCCTCCGGAGATTTTCTCAAAATTTTGAAAATAATTTTTGTCACCGGTCATGTGACGGGAACAACCGCTGTCCAGATACCAAGACGAATTAACATATGTGTCACGCCCCGGGTGTAAACCAGAACCCGGGCCCGTCTACAGATCCGCCGTGTACACGGTATTTCCCGTGTACACGAAGCGTCAACAACCTGCTCAGATAAAAAGGTACAATAAAAGAGCAATAAAAATAGAGCTGAACTAAAACTAATACATCTCAGACTGAAGCTGGAAATAAAATACAATACATCAGTATAAATGATACATCAGTCTCTCCCAGCTCACAATAAAAAAATACACCTGCTGGCAAAAGCCAGTCCCAAAAGTGAAAGTACAACCGTCTGAGGAAAACCTGGGTACACCAACAGTCCAGCTAACACGCTCATCCTGCCTCGAGATCTATCTACACAGCCGTCCTCTCTCCTCGACCCGCCACTGAAAGTCCAGTAGCACCCGCAGAAGACTCTGCAAAACAAGAAGAAGAAAAAGAGGAAAGAAGAATGGGGGTGAGAACTACTAGTAAACCAGTAGCCTCCCCTAGTGGGTAAAACCTCAAACTCTGACGCACCCACTAGGTCTACCAGAGGCGAAAAGGAAAGAAGAGTGGTAAGAAATGAAACTGCTGAAAAAGGGAGATCTACCACTACTATGCCTCTAAAATGCAGTCCTAGACTGGAATGACCGTAAGAAACAATAACCAACCGTCCCAGATGAACCCAATCTGTACCGCCCTCATCATCGGGCAAGAAAGCCGCGCCGATGTGATAGCAAAACTCCTGCTGCCGCCCTCATCATCGGGCAAATAAGCCGCGCCGATGTGATAGCAAAACCGTCAATAACTGTCTGACCCCGGCCTCCGGAGGGGATCTCGAGGGGAGCGACCCACACGAGTAAAGCATCACCGGGCAATAACCGCGCCGGTGTAATAAGTATCAAAAGCAGGACTGGTTCACAACTATAAAGCCCCAGTGGAACACAACCCTCCACTAAAAGAAAACTGATTCCCAATCAGATGCAAAAGTAACCATCCGGTCAATCGCCCAATATTCGCGATTGCCGCAATACCCCAAATCCACGACCAGGTCTCACAACCGACCTTCGGTCAACCGCGCAATATCCGCGGTCGCCGGAATAACCCACAATCACAATCATGTCCCACATCCGACATCTGGTCAACCGCCTGCTATCCGCGGTTGCCACAAAACCCATAATCCACAATCCAGGCCCCGGCTACACTATCCCAAACCCCTGCTCAAACCCGAGCAACAAGAACCACCTGACTAACGAAAAGGAGAAAAGAAGCAAACAAGGTTTCTCCTAAGTCAAGTTCCAGCATGAAAGTGTAGCGATAAAAGATGGCCTATCTAGATGTCCATACAAGCATGCAAGTGTTCTCAAGGAAATAAAGGAAAAGGTGTCCAATAGTGGTTCCACATGTGTAACAATTAATAACTCCGCATAGATATAACCATCACGCTAAAACATTATCCAACCACACATGTCTATAATCCATGTTCCATGATAAAGCATCACTATCCACCTATGCATGTCATAAAATCCTCAAATAGTACCAACCACTAACAGGATAAACATATAGTCCAAAATAAATAATCCAATCCACATGCAGGGTTAAACGCTAACATTCCATCCATACCAACATGTATAAGTCCCAACCACTATCAAGTATCCACAATAGTAATTTCCATATGAAGGGCTCACAATTTTATATTACTTTAAGCATGCATGTCCAAATAAAGGGATCACTCTAATATTCCTAGTGAGCATGTCAAAATAGAGGTAAACAACAACCACCCACCTGAAGTGCAACTGTCCCAATCCGTACAGCTGAAAATACCAAAAACTCCAAATCCTTGCTCCCACAATTTTAGCACACCCGTAATATTCCTGATACAATACAAAGCTCACTAATTACACTTAGGCTCCCAATTAATGCTCTTATAACCACATACAACCTCGGATTCGAAACTGTTAAATTATCACCTGCAGAAAGTGCCCAGAAAATTCCAAGAAAATATCACAGCGATCCTTGCGTCGCTAGCTTCGTAACGGTACCTTGCACGCCCAAATCAGAGTTCGGTAAGTCAAGATAAAAATCCGGCAAGGTGGTGATCCAAACAACAAACTGTGGAAAAAGACTGCGCACTGTACACTGAGAAAACAGTGATTTTCACCTCGAAATAAATCTCATAAAATTCCAAGAAAAATACGAGCGCGTTCCTTGCGATCTATAGATGAAAAAGTTGTATAAGCTCGTCTCCGTCAGACGCTCGTGCGCGAAGATACAGCCAAAATACTCCGATGCTGTCCTCACAATCCTCACAGAAAAAGGGGTCACATTAATGCCTCAGGATCCGTGCCAAGGAGTTAAAATCAGAATGCGCGATCAAAATGAAAGATGAAGCCCTACCTGTCGTAGACCAGGAGAGCTAAAACACTGCTGCTGCGCCGAAGAAGAACACAGGAAATGCAACGTCGCGCCGCGCCGTAAAATCCAAAACCTCGGGATTTGAGCCTCCTAAAATCCTGAAACTTGGCGGGTGTAATCCTCACTTGAAGGAGAAGAAATCTCCTTCTCACCTCCCCTTCGAGCTGAGGTCTTGAAGGGGTCGAAAATCCCCCTTGAAGAGCCCTCGGGTTGCACTTAAGGGAAAAACCAGAAAATCATTTCAGAAAATACCCAACAAGTCCCCTAAATTTTTTCGCTGCGCCCGCAGCACGTGAACCCGCCACTGGCAGAGCGCCACGTGGCCCCAACTACCGTGCACCGCGCACGCCGCACCAGCCCGCAAGTCGCGTACGGCACCTGCTCCACGGCTTGCGTGGACCGGGAGCACAACACCGAGCCAAACAAATTCTGCCACGAGTCCATCGGTCCACCGTGCACCAAGATTTCCCCGTGGACCGGATCCACAACACTAACGAATCACATTCCGCCACGTGTCCCACAGTCGGTCCACCGTGCACCCGAAATATTCCGTGGACCGCGCACTGTGAGCCCTCCACTCACCATCCGCCACGTGGCACCGCCCTGGTGCACGGCCACCGCCGTGGACCGCGCGCCTGCCCGCGCCCCTGCGCGCTGTCCGCGCCCCTGCCCGCGCCGCGCGCCGCCGCTGTTCCGCCTGCCCGAGGCCGCGCCGCCGCCCGACGGTGCTGCCCGCCGCCGCCGGCTATCGCCGGAGCTACTGTTCCGGCAGTGAACAGTAAAAACACTGTAGCAAGCTCCGAAAAATTCAAGTAAATAGCCCATCTTGACCGTTTTCGCGCGCTGATTCCAAATCCGGCGTCCGTTTTGCCAAATTCCAATCCTAAAATTTGCCGGAGGCTCCCGGAAAGGTATTTTCAATCCGAATTCCACACCGAGTCCAAATTTGATATCCGATTTGCGCGAAAACACTTCTAAACATCCGACGGGGTCTTCCGGTTACCCAAGTGATCCAATAAAGCTCGAGGTTCAACACTTGTATCTAATCATGCACCAACACCTCCCGAAACACAGAACAGGCTCCCCCGAAGTCACCGATGACCTTACCACAACTCTGCAGAGATCCAGGTCATCACAATATGCATGCAAGGAAACATTAGTAACAAGACAAGGGAAAATTTCACCTTTGCGCACCCAAACCTTTTTGGAATGCGTCGGTAATGATCGTGAAGTTATTTGCCTAGGCGAAAGCGTCTTGTTAGAGCGATTGCTGCTCCTTGATGAAGTCGTCTTGAGCGGTGAACTACCAAGGCTCTTTTCCTTCAATTGATTTGCAATTGATTTCTGAGGAGTCACCTTTGTGGTAGTCATTGCAAGAGGTGCTTGAGGTGAGAGTTTGACTCCCGTCTTGCAATTTCTCCTTATGTGCCCTGAAAAACCACAACGAAAACATACCTTAGATCTTGACGATCCCAAAGAGGATGAAGTAGGCTTGTTGTCGTTGTTTGTCGTGAATTCCGGTGTCGGAGGAGGAGATACCGACTGAGGCACAAAAACTGTCCCACTCGAACTTGGACTGTTTCCAGTTTGAGTGTACCCGAGGCCGAACCGGTTTGTTTGACCAAGACCAAGAAGCCTATCCAACTTACTCCTTCCTGAAGAGAATCGCTTTAAATCGTCCTTTAGTTGGAGAATGGTCTTAGTCATTTCCAGGTTATCCTGTCGAGCCTCGTTGTAGAGCTTTGAGAAATGATTCGCTTTATCCACCATTTTTGTATGTTCTTTCTCAAGAAGCTCATTTTCCTCTTGAAGGGAAATATTTGCTTTGACTAAATTATCCCTTTCCACTTCAAGAGCGTTTGAGAGAGAAGATGCTCTTTTTGCTTCTTCTTCGAGATCCTGCAATCTCCCTCTCAAACTCCGGTTTTGCTTTGCCAATTTCTTAGAATCCCTCAAAAGCTTATGGTAGGCAAGAGCAAAATCTTCACGAATTACTCGATTCGTTGTCCGTAGCGTTCTTTTCAACTTGGGAGGAGTTGGACAAGGAATCGGAGGTACTTGCCATCAAGCACATGAAGGGTGAAGATGTAGTGAACGCGTGGAATGCCGTCGCGTTGTCTTCTTCATCACTTGAGGATGACTCATTTGACGTTGAGTTGTCATCCCAAGTGACGACTTGCATCGCCTTCTTCTTTGCCGGATTCTTGTTAGGACACTCCGTTGAAATGTGGCCGTAGCCTCGACATTTGAAGCATTGTACTTGTCCCTCTGAACTTTTCTTATCCTTTGAGAAGTTCTCTTGCTTTCTTGACTTGTAGCTTGAAGAACCCTTGCCTTTCTTGGACTTTCCGAAGGATGAAGTTTTGCTTGGATTACCCCTTCGGAAGTTGCGGCGAAACTTCCTTGTCAAGAGAGCAAGCTGTTTCACAAAGTCCTCCATAGATAGGTTCTCGTCATCGTCTGAGGAGGATGAATCCGCGTCTTCTTCCTTTGTTGTTTTCAATGCATAACCTGAAGACTTAGAAGAGGATGCTTTTTCAGAAGAATAGTTAGTAGGAAATGTCATTTCATATGTTTGTAATGAACCAACTAATTCTTCTACACGCATTTCGTCCGGGTGTTTAATTGTTTCAATGGCTGTGACCTTTGGGCGAAATCGTTCAGGAAGAGTTCTTAATATCTTTCTTACAATTTTAAATTCTGGAATCTTCTCTCCCAAGTTAGCACATGAGTTTACGATGTCTTGCAATCGTGTGTAATAGTCTGTGAAAGATTCATTTTCTGCCATGAAAATAGAGTCAAACTTGCTCGTAAGCATTTGCAGTTTCTGAATCTTCACAAGGTTAGCTCCCTCATGCGTAACTTGAAGAACATCCCAGATTTCTTTCGCAGTCTCACATGCCGAGACGCGAGAGAACTCTGTTTGTGACAAGGCATTAAATAGAGCATTAATTCCTTTGGCATTGTAAGAAGATGAATCAACTTCTTCCTTGGTCCATTTCGACCTAGGTTTTAAGGTGCGAACATCACCAATAATTTCAGTTGGATTAGACCATCCTAATTCAATTGATTGCCACACCCGTTCGTCGATGGAAATTAAAAAGGCTTTCATCCGCACTTTCCAGTACGCATAATTCGTTCCATCGAAGAATGGGGGTCGGTTGATGTTTCCACCTTCAACCATTGTTTACAACCCTATTCCCTCTCTGATACCACTTGTTGGGTTATACTAATATAGGATCTAAATAGGGGAAAAAACACCTAGAGGGGGGTGAATAGGTGTAAACAATAAACACACAAAAAATCATTGCGCAATAAAACCCAATGCGGAAATATAAATGAACACGCAAGATTTTTACGTGGAAAAACTCCAAACCGGAGTAAAAAACCACGGGACCGATAACACGGCGAAATCCACTAGAATTAACACACGTACAAGGTGATTTACCGTACACACTTACGACTCAACCTTTTCCATACGCTCCTAGTCGATCTTCTCCGCTCGCTCCGCAACGCGTCTCGAATCCACGATCTGCGTCCAACGCCGAATCCTCAGCGTCCAACGTCGAATCCACGACGTCCGACCGAATCCACGGTCTTCACCCAGTAGCACGCTTCGAATCCACGAACGTACCTCGCTCCGAATCCACGAGAGCGGTTGCACCTTGAATCCACAAGGCCACGCGAGTCCACGCGCCGATTTGGGGTAAATCGTTGTTTTTGGGTGGTGATGATCCGCCGAATACTTAGATTAGAAATAGATCGGAAATACCATCTAAGTATTCATTGATTTGATTCTACTCAAAATCAGAGTTTGGAAAACCTAGAATCAAATCAATCACTATAGATGAAGAAACATAGAATTAAATCTATTGATTTCCTTTCTTCTCTATATGTGGATCTTTCTCTATCGGAAGTATTTTTCTATTATGTTCCGTTATTTTTCGATGTATGCGGATACCCTAGAAAATGAATCATAGGGTCTATATATAGGTTAGAAACTATTGGAAGAAGATAAGGATCAAAAACAGCCTTTTCTGGGAACTTTCACGACGGCGATCCGGATTGGAATTGGGCGATCCGGATTGCAGTAGCAAGAAAGACGGTTTCCAGAAAAACACTAGTTCGGGATCCGGATCGAAGTTCCCGATCCGGATCGTTCATACAGTTTCACCAAACATCAACGTTCGGGATCCGGATTGCAAATCCTGATCCGGATCGTGCAAGTAAAAAGGTAAATCTAGTGTTCGGGATCCGGATCAGAGGATGCTGCGATCCGGATTGAACCAGTGTATGAACGAACACCCTTCGGGATCCGGATTGGAATGTCTGATCCGGATCCTGAACATGTCCCATGTCCAGTTTTTGATTTTTATGCAATTAAAAATTCTTCCAGGTGTTTCTACACTACAAGAAGTATTCGGATCACCAAAAATCTTTAGTTAAACATACCTGATCCTTTTGAATTCTTCTTTCTTGAGATTGATGTATATGATCCAAACTTCTTTCATCTTCAATCTTCAAGACTTAATACTTTCACGAAATATGCCAACTCAAATTCCGTAACAGGATCCTCAAGAGACACAATCCCATGCCACAGTTGGTCACTCAACATGCTATCATAACCCCAACGGACCCACGGGTCGAAGTCGATCCCTCAACTAAAAAGAACACCCTGACGGGGACCAAACCGTCGGTGAACGGGACTGAAAACTGGCTCACAAGGCGATCATAAAGCTGATGCCCAACTCGCGGTCAAAGTCCGAAACATCCACAAAACTCTCACCGTTGTGTACCTACAACGTGGCATCACTGCCGTGCACCAACAGCGTGGCATCACTGCCGTGCACCAACGGCGTGGCATCACTGCCGTGCATCAACGGCGTGGCATCACCACCGTGTATCAACGGTGTGGCATCATCACCGTGTGTCAACGGTGTGGCATCACCACCGTGTATCAACGGTGTGGCATCACTGTCGTGCACCAACGGCGTGGCATCACCACCGTGTATCAACGTGTGGCATCACCACCGTGTATCAACGGTGTGGCATCATCACCGTGTGTCAACGGTGTGGCATCACTCAAGCATCAAGGCCTCAGATCCTCATAGTCCTATACCCAACACTACCTCGAAATCCCGGAGCTGAGGAAGGGCCAAAGATCAACAGGCAAAAACCAGGGCCCCAACTGCACTGGGCAGGACCAACAACACTCATCTATGTGCAACACGTGATCAGGTATCTGAACCTCACGAGCACAAGGTAAGGGTCCTATCTCCAGCCCATGCAACAATGCCAATGCCCTAGCACTCTCACAGCCATGTCGGAGAACCCTCAACGACTCAACTCACAACAACACCCCACTCATAGGCGAGAAGAACCGACTGACGCGGCAAAGATCCGAAAATTCTGATAGACCGGTGCCTAGAACCCCAATCAAACAAGAACAGACTCTAGGCTCAGTCTATCGAAGTTTTCGCTCCTTTACCGTTCAGGGATTCGGTCCCTCTCGTTTAAAGTGGGAAACTATCTCAACACACAACTCACGGCTGGAGACGCTCCACAGCCGGATCCGCGAAGGGTCCGAAAACCCCGGGAGACTAAAACCTGTGTCCCCACGCAAGAAGAAACAGCTCTTAGAACCCAGATCACTCGAATCATCTCGGGTGAATAAGTTTATAAGAATCAGTGACGTTTATTACAGAAAACCATTTGATCTGAGGGAAATCCATCTTTTTAATGATTTTTAGTCTTTTTGGAAAACAATTGCAAACAAGTTTTATGTCCAGACCTCGAAGAGCTACTGCCCTCGTCCTATCAAACAAGAACAGACTCAGGCAACCCTGTGGGGCTTGGAAGAAAGCATTGGCTGACTAAAATCATGTGTTCGTCCAAAAAGGTTCTGGGTTCAAGGTCCTGCTAACACGCGTACACCACGATCACAACATGGTGGTGACGAGAAGGACAACGAAACTAAAAGCCCGCTAAGCATGCTCAAACGCTGCATCTAACGTCGGCACCCGTCGAGAATACACCAAGTGTTAGATATTCCGATGCAGTCCTTTCTCAACTAGCTCAACCTCCTGGGCCTCAACCAGGCGACATGGGGTACACCGCTCAACAATCGCAAAACTCGCGAACATACTCTAGAAGAGGTCGACTCCCCTGCTGTAGGCGTCTAAAATCCCCATCTAGTTTCTGCTTACACTGTCAGGAAAGAAGGCCATGAGCAGCAAAGCACGAAACTGGTTCCCAGTCAACAACTGCGCTCCTGGTCGTCCAACAGGATGAACTCGATGTTACGGCATTTTGGTGTTGGCATATTTCGTGAGTCATGTCAGTGAGTTGAGTCGGAGTCTTAAAGGGATCAAATTGTCAATCAGCAATCAAAGACTTAGAGAAGATTCAACAAGAGCTCAAGTTGACACTCAGTATCTTGAGTCTTGAAGATTGAAGGTGAATAATTGTGGATCAATTACATCAATCTCAAGAAGAAAGTATTCAAAAGGATCAGGTATGTTTAACTAAATAATTTTGGTGATCCGAATACTTTCTTATAGTGTAGAAACACTTGGATGATTTTTTAATTGCATAAAAATCAAAAACTGGACATGGGACATGTTCAGGATCCGGATCAGATGATCCAATCCGGATCCCGAAGGGTATTAGTTCATGTGCAAATCCAATCCGGATCCAAGCCTATTCTGATCCGGATCCCGAACATTGGATGTTGCTGAAATTCATGAACGATCCGGATCGGGCCTTGCGATCCGGATCCCGAACCCTTGGATTTCTGGAATCGTCAATCTCGTTACGACGATCCGGATCGCAGTAATCCCGATCCGGATCGCCGTCCTGAAAATTTCCAGATAAGATAGGTTTTTGATTCTTATCTCTTTCCAAAGGTTTCTAAACTATAAATAGACACTTAGGGTTTCTCAAAAAGGGGGAGCACGGCCGATCAATTTATAAAACACTTGAGAGCAACCCTAGAGGCTAGGTTTTTATCGTTCTTCTTTATAGCCTCTTTTAGGTCAATTCGATGGTTCTTTCAAGAACATATCTTTTGTCGAATTGATCTAATCTTTGCTTAGAGATTTTTTTCCCATGGATCTTCATTGATAATCTAAGCAAAGGATCACCATCAAAGCCAATATTCTTACCGGCTGAGTTTGCGTCGTGGATTCGACGTGGCACCGTGGATTCGGTGTGTTGAAGGCGTTTCGTGGATTCGAAACGTGTGCTCGTGGATTCGAGTGGCGTTCGTGGATTCGAACGTGTGCAGTGGACGTGCAAGCGGTGGAGCGCAAGGTCCGAAGAAGTTGAAGGAGGGGTTAAATCCGTGGAGACGGTAATCACCTTGTTATTCTTCTTTTCTTAGTGGATTGTTATTGCGTGGACATCCAACCGGTCAGCGCAAGGTCCGAAGAAGCTGAAGGAGGGGTTTGAGTCCGTGGAGTCGGTAATCACCTTGTTATTCTTCTATTCTTAGTGGATTGTTATTGCGTGTTGGTCCCGTGGTTTTTCTCCTGGATTGGAGTTTCCACGTAAATCTCGGTGTGTTGATTTTTATTTTCCGCATTGTTTTTTATTTTTGCACTGAGATTGGTTTTTATAATATTACACCTATTCACCCCCCTCTAGGTGTTTGATAGTACCTATTTAGATCCTTGTGGATCCTAAATAACTCTACAATTGGTATCGGAGCGGGTTTTAGGTTTATCTATCATAATGGGTGAAAGTGGTAATATTTTTAGACCTCCTCTTTTTGATGGGACCAATTATGCATATTGGAAAATGCGGATGAGAGCTTTTCTCATCTCTATTGATGAGCGGGTATGGCAAACCGTTGAATACGGTTGGGTGCATCCGGTTGAGGAAGTAGGAAATTCTACTACCCCAAAACCTCGCTCTAGATGGTCTAAAGAGGAAATCGAAAGATCTTCTTACAATGGGAAAGGTATGAACGCTTTATACAATTCTCTTTCCTCGACGGAGTTTACAAGAATTTCCGCGTGTGAAACCGCGAAGGAAATTTGGGATATTCTCAAAATTACACATGAAGGTACTAATCTTGTAAAAATTCAAAAGCTCCAGATGCTTACAAGTCAATTTGACTCTATTCATATGGAAGAGCATGAATTGTTTACAGATTATTACACTAGACTTCAAGATGTAATTAATACATGTGCTAATTTAGGAGAAAAGATCCCGGAGTCGAAAATTGTAAGAAAGATACTTCGGACTCTTCCGGAACGGTTTAGGGCAAAGGTTACCGCCATTGAAACCGTTAGTCATCCGGATGAGATGAGTGTAGAGGAATTAGTAGGTGCTTTACAAACTTATGAGATGACTTTTCCTACTAATCAAAATTCTTCCAAGTCTTCTTCTAAGCTTACAGGTATTGCATTCAAATCAACAAAGGAAGAAGATGACGAATCGAGTTCCGACGATGAAATCTCTCTTGCCGATTTTGAAGAACAATTGGCGCGGATCACAAAGAAATTTCGTCAGAAATTTTGGAAGAATCGAACCGATGGATCTTCATCCACGAAATCATCTAAAGGATCATCGGGTTCTAAATCCTCTAAACTCAAGGGCATTGCAAAACCTTCTAAAGAAAAAGAAAAGGATGATTTCGAAGGGGAAATCCGATGTTATAGATGCAAAGGCTACGGCCATATTTCAACGGATTGTCCTTCTCCGAAATTATATAAAAAGAAGGCTTTGCAAGCGAAAACTTGGGACGATTCTAGTTTCGATGAATCGACCTCAAGTGAAGAGGAAAAAGAACAATTTGTTGCTTTTCATGCCTCTCAAACTCCCTCTTCTAATTTGTGTTTAGCATCTTTAATCACTGACTCTATTCCTTTAATTTTGCATGAAACATCAACATCCGGAGGAGAGTCATCAAGTGAGGGGGAGTCGGACGAAGAAGAACTCGTTGAGGCATACCAACAACTTCTTGCGGAATCAAAGAAGATGGCCAAACTTAACAAGAAGTTGAGGAAGCAACGACTTGAGATTCAAGACGAGAATCATGCCTTAAAGATCAAACTTCATGATCTCGAGGAGGAACGAGAGCTTTTATTGGATAATAATAAAATCCTCCAAGAAAAGATAAATCAATCGGAAATGGTCGTTAATTCCCACATTAACAAGATTGATTTTTTTGAAAAGCAGTTTGAGGATATTCATGTCACCAACCAAGTTTTGACCAAGCAAGTTTATGAACTCAAATCCGACATACAAAGGCTCTCAACCGGTTCCAAGAAACTAGATTGTATGTCCGGATTAGGTCAATCAAGCAAGGTTGGTTTGGGATTTAAAAAGGATCAAACTGTGCATGCTTCAAGTTCCACAAAGAAATTGAAAGGAAGAACTTGTCACCTATGTGGACTTGAAGGACACTTGGTGAAGAATTGCCCGAAAAAGAAAAAGAAAAATACTTCGGCAACTTCATCTACGGAGCGGACTCAACGGAATCAAAAGACACATCAAGTCAAAGGAGTTCACTCAACCCACCAAAGGTCCGAGCCACAACATCAATCATTCAAGTGGATCATTGCAAGGCAAAGACCTAAGGTGGACCAACAGTCAAAGCTACCAACCCCCAGGCACAATGAATCAAGACAACCCAAGATCCGACGATTTTGGATTCGGAAAGGTGATATCTTTCCTTGTCTTAAGTTCTAAATAGCTTATGACTGTGTGTAATGCTTTGATTGGTTTTCCCTTCATATTTTGCTTAATCTTTGCATTACATGTTTCTCAATGCTCTTTGTTTTTATACTTTGTTTTTGAACAAAAGTTTTTTTTTAACGAACAAGTGCATTGAATAAAAAAGGGCTTCACGTTCATTCACTCCAAATTAATTTTACTTGGATTATCAACTTGACTCCTTAATCATAATCTTGAAGACACTTCATTAGAGGAGTTGTTTAATTGAGCATTGGTTAAATTGACTTTAATTGCATCCTTTCACGCATTTAGAAATTTATTATGCTTTTGATATCATAATATTTCAATGTTGCAATGATCATTTATTTTAATTAATTCATCTTTTAAGTGATCAAAGTCAATTTCTCTCTCAGTGATCTCTTGGTATAGTCATTATCATATTTGATTGCTTAGTCGAGTATGAATGCGAGATCAATTTTTGGTTGAATACCTTATATATTAAATAATTGATAGCCAATTGAGGGGGAGTCAAAGAAAAGTAAAATGCTCAAAAGATGTGGAAAGAGTTACATCCCAATGAGGAGTGTGAAAACTACCACCACATGGAGAAAATAAAAAAAAAAAAAGGATACTCCATGAATGAAAAGCAAATTTTTGTTTTAGAAATGTTGATGAAATGCATAATGAAATACTTGACTCAGTCATATTTCATGGTTGGTATAAGGTGGGATTTTTGATAAAAGATGCTCAAAGAGCCACTCCTTCAACAGATTATCTAGATATATTATCTAACTTATCGGGGATTTCAAACATCTATTGATCTTTGTATTTCATTTTCTTTACCAAAATTGATGATTTGATAAAGGCATTACTCATAAGATCAGGTTAGATGTAATTGAAAGTGGTCAACTTTAAGAGTTTTAATTTTCATAAATTTTCGTTTCATTTTTGAGTATTTTTGATAGATTTGGTATAATCTATTTCTTGTTGCATGAAACGATGACTTTTGTTTAAAGTTGATACGCTAAAGTGCTTACATACTCTTTTTGGTTATTATTTTTCTAAATTATTCTAATGAAAGAAATTTGGATTGAATGACATCTATGTGAATTCATTGTTCTTCAAAGCACTTAAATTGATTTCTTGATGGAATACAAATCGGTATTTGAAAAGTTTCCAAAATCTGGATTTGTTTCAAGAAATTATTTGATTTTTGCTTTCTGGTACCGGTACGCAATCTGCATTTTTGGTATATACCGGAACTGAGCTTTTATCTCTCTTTCTCTATGAACTAATTTCCTTTTGTCTAGTATGTTCACTGTTTGACAATTTGTGACAAAAAGGGGGAGAAGAGAAATGATGGAGATGAGATCATCAAGAGAGGACAAACGAAAATGGAAAAATGTGGGAGAACCGAAAATGATGATCATATCACATAGGGGGAGAATAGAGATGCTCAAGAACATGGAGAACATGGAGAACATGTTAGAGATGTGAGATGCTCAAGATACGGGGAGATAAAGAACAGATTGAAAGAGCCGAAAAACAAAAGAACCAAAAGGACGAATCAAATGTAGGATTTTAATTTCTAACGACTAACGTTTGATTTTGTTTGGAGTTTTGTTTTGCAGGAATTACATCACTTTAAGACTCCAAGTCCTAAGTCATAGAGTATGTTCTAGGACTGTTTGGTTCAATTGTAATTTTGTATTTATTGGATCTTTCACGCAAAGAAAATCAATGTTTTGGTGATGACATTGAATTTCGACTTTTTGGTTTAAGATGAGTGACTTGAGCGTTTTATGTATTTTTGGGTTTTGTCACGAAATTGCCAAAGGGGGAGATTGTTACGGCATTTTGGTGTTGGCATATTTCGTGAGTCATGTCAGTGAGTTGAGTCGGAGTCTTAAAGGGATCAAATTGTCAATCAGCAATCAAAGACTTAGAGAAGATTCAACAAGAGCTCAAGTTGACACTCAGTATCTTGAGTCTTGAAGATTGAAGGTGAATAATTGTGGATCAATTACATCAATCTCAAGAAGAAAGTATTCAAAAGGATCAGGTATGTTTAACTAAATAATTTTGGTGATCCGAATACTTTCTTATAGTGTAGAAACACTTGGATGATTTTTTTAATTGCATAAAAATCAAAAACTGGACATGGGACATGTTCAGGATCCGGATCAGATGATCCAATCCGGATCCCGAAGGGTATTAGTTCATGTGCAAATCTAATCCGGATCCAAGCCTATTCTGATCCGGATCCCGAACATTGGATGTTGCTGAAATTCATGAACGATCCGGATCGGGCCTTGCGATCCGGATCCCGAACCCTTGGATTTCTGGAATCGTCAATCTCGTTACGACGATCCGGATCGCAGTAATCCCGATCCGGATCGCCGTCCTGAAAATTTCCAGATAAGGTAGGTTTTTGATTCTTATCTCTTTCCAAAGGTTTCTAAACTATAAATAGACACTTAGGGTTTCTCAAAAAGGGGGAGCACGGCCGATCAATTTATAAAACACTTGAGAGCAACCCTAGAGGCTAGGTTTTTATCGTTCTTCTTTATAGCCTCTTTTAGGTCAATTCGATGGTTCTTTCAAGAACATATCTTTTGTCGAATTGATCTAATCTTTGCTTAGAGATTTTTTTCCATGGATCTTCATTGATAATCTAAGCAAAGGATCACCATCAAAGCCAATATTCTTACCGGCTGAGTTTGCGTCGTGGATTCGACGTGGCACCGTGGATTCGGTGTGTTGAAGGCGTTTCGTGGATTCGAAACGTGTGCTCGTGGATTCGAGTGGCGTTCGTGGATTCGAACGTGTGCAGTGGACGTGCAAGCGGTGGAGCGCAAGGTCCGAAGAAGTTGAAGGAGGGGTTAAATCCGTGGAGACGGTAATCACCTTGTTATTCTTCTTTTCTTAGTGGATTGTTATTGCGTGGACATCCAACCGGTCAGCGCAAGGTCCGAAGAAGCTGAAGGAGGGGTTTGAGTCCGTGGAGTCGGTAATCACCTTGTTATTCTTCTATTCTTAGTGGATTGTTATTGCGTGTTGGTCCCGTGGTTTTTCTCCTGGATTGGAGTTTCCACGTAAATCTCGGTGTGTTGATTTTTATTTTCCGCATTGTTTTTTATTTTTGCACTGAGATTGGTTTTTATAATATTACACCTATTCACCCCCCTCTAGGTGTTTGATAGTACCTATTTAGATCCTTGTGGACCCTAAATAACTCTACACTCGACGCCACCAAATCTCGGCGTCCTGTCAGACTATCCCAATCTCACTAAAGCAACTGCCTGGTAGCTCGGCCAGGGCATGTGCCCACCTGGTATCTCGGCCAGGGCATGTGCCCACCTGGTAACTCGGCCAGGGGCAACACCCTCCTGGTAACTCAGCCAGGGAAAAACGCCCTCCTGGTAACTCAGCCAGGGAAAATGCCCTCCTGGTAACCCAGCCAGGGAAAACGCCCTCCTGGTAACTCAGCCAGGGAAAACGCCCTCCTGGTAACTCAGCCAGGGAAAAATGCCCTCCTGGTAGCTCAGCCAGGGAAAAATGCCCTCCTGGTAACTCAGCCAGGGAAAATATCCTCCTGGTAACTCAGCCAGGGAAAACGCCCTCCTGGTAACTCAGCCAGGGAAAATATCCTCCTGGTAACTCAGCCAGGGAAATCGCCCTCCTGGTAGCTCAGCCAGGAAAAATATCCTCCTGGTAACTCAGCCAGGGAAAACGCCCTCCTGGTAACTCAGCCAGGGAAAATATACTCCTGGTAACTCAGCCAGGGAAAACGCCCTCCTGGTAACTCAGCCAGGGAAAATATCCTCCTGGTAACTCAGCCAGGGAGATCGCCCTCCTGGTAACTCAGCCAGGAAAAATGCCCTCCTGGTAACTCAGCCAGGGAAAATACCCTCCTGGTAACTCAGCCAGGGAAAATATCCTCCTCGTAACTCAGCCAGGGAAAATGTCCTCCTGGTAACTCAGCCAGGGAAAAATATCCACACAGCTGGGATCGCCGTCACTCCAAACGGCTCCCACAACAACACCCCACTCATAGGCGAGAAGAACCGACTGACGCAGCAAAGATCCGAAAATCTCGATAGACCGGTGCCTAGAATCCCAATCAAACAAGAACAGACTCTAGGCTCAGCCTATCGAAGTTTTCGATCCTTTACCGTTCAGGGATTCGGCCCTTCTCGGTTAAAGTGGGAAATTAACTCACACACAAACTCCTGGGTCTCGCTCCGCTCTGATAGCTCTGCCTCCCGCTGCTCGGGTATTCATCAGGTGCGGGGTGTGTCCTCTTCACAACACGACGTCTCAGGGGTATCGCAATCCGCTGCACAATAACAAACGTCAGGACACAACAACCATACGACCAAATCCAGCGAAAGTCTAAGACATGTCATCCATTCCATAGCATTATGTTGTCTGCAACCAACATAATCGCTTAGGAGAATAAACATGCCAATCTCTCATCCCGTCTCTTTAGAGAGGTAAAAACTCAATCAGGACTGTCGCTAAAAGTCACGACTCTCACGTAGTCATCCTAATATCCAACCACAAGCCTAGGGTTTCTAAGTCCACCACGACCTACAACCTAGGCTCTGATACCACTCTAATCTGTCACGCCCCGGGGTCGAAACTGCGACCCGGGCTCGCTAACAGATCCGCCACCTGTACGGAAACTGCCGTACAGACGAAGCGTCTAACCTGCAAAAAGAATCAACTACAGTATACAGATATCAGAGCTGAAAGTAAACCACTAAAAGACTGAAAACCAAACCCTGTACAACTGAAAATAATACCATATCCATCTCCCAAATACGATCGTATACAAAGTCCTCTGATACAAAACTCAAAAGGGAGATATCTCCAATAAATACATCAGTGTACAGACTCTCGATACAAGAATATCCTCACTACAACAGTCTCTCAAACTGTAAAAGTAAATACAACTCTATACCTCACAATAAAGTTCTCTCAACAGAGGGAAAAAGTAAACTAAACTACTGAAGCTCTCCTCTGGAGGGGTACCGCTACACTCCAACGACGGGTAGGGAACTAGCTCGCGACTCCCTCGCCTCGGTCCGAAGGATCAACAACAGGAGCACAGGAACAGGAGAAGAAGTCCCTGGGGATAAGACACCACGACGGGCGTGAGAACTACTTCCCACAGTAGTTCTCAGTGGGTGCCGTCAACAAGTCCAACGGTCTGCCCACTAAGTCTACCCGAGGTAAAAGATAACAGGCAAAGAAATCTGAACAAGAAAAGCTAGAACTACTCTACAACTACCATGCCTCTATCTAGATACTCAAAAGTGGAACAGATGAAAGTAAAAGAGACCACTCGCACCCAAGGTGCTCAATCGACCCAATCGAACTGACTGCCTCAAAGGGTCCAGCCAAGCCTGCGCCTGTCGACTAGGAACGCACCTGCCCACTACCACACATCCACATGAGGACGGGATTTACGTGGGGCGTCTTGTCCGACTAACTCATCCCTCGCGCAAAACTGCCTCAACAGGCCCATCGTTGCCTCCACTGCGGAAGACTGCCTCAACAGGACAACCATCGTATCCACAGCGGCATCTCAGGGGCGCGACACCAACTGAGGAAAAACGGCGCAGCATAGAGTATCAAACATTGGCAAAAGCAGGCTATAGTCAAAACCACGCTCACTCTCAGAACGGTAGGACTCAAGACCCCCAAACATCTCGCACAACAGTCGGAGCACTCTCAACGACTCAGCTGATCGGCCAACCCGAAACACGAGACACTAGCCTCTCCAACAGCCCGCAGCACAAGCACACTGGCTGGAGGTACTCCACAGCCAGGTACGACCCACAACTCAGGCTAACAATACTGGTCGGACAACACTCAACGACCTGGGATCACAGTTAACCTCAACGGTTCCCAAAAACACTGACCGGAAGATACTCGACGGCCCGGGACTACCGTCTGCTCAACGGCTCCCTTCCACGACAGTGCAACAGGGAAACAAGACCTCTCGGGACTACCGTTTACCCAAACGGCTCCCGGCACAGATAAGCAACCCGCTACAACTACCAGACTCCACTCTGCTCCCAAGCAAGAGTGCAAAAGCATCCCACACTAAAAGCAAGTCCCGACCTCTCGGCCCACTATCCGGGCGAGGATAACACTATGTCCAGGAATGAAAGAACAGTGTGGATGTCTAAGCATAAAATAACCCTAGCCCAAGTGAGGGTTTTCTACTGGTCTGGTTACACATGCAACATATGACGGGGGTGCTAGGTCAAGTTCCAAGATAACTATGTTAACAGATGATAAAGGAATAACCATTCCAACAAATCTAGCATGCTACACAAGGAAATAAACTATCATGCATA
This sequence comes from Tillandsia fasciculata, assembly GCA_029168755.2. Classification (NCBI taxonomy): domain Eukaryota; kingdom Viridiplantae; phylum Streptophyta; class Magnoliopsida; order Poales; family Bromeliaceae; genus Tillandsia; species Tillandsia fasciculata. The sequence continues at coordinate 441,899 of JAQOTM010000037.1, read as the reverse complement.
GTCCTACATCAATAGAATTACTGTACAGTCCATAAAACTTGGAGATAAGGCCACCCACCTCGATTTGCCACCAATTGCTCGTAGACACTTGCAATTGGCCTCCACGCGATCCGCACGCAAACGATGCCCGCTGCCGGAGTCCGCACGCAAAACGGGGCACGCCGCTGGAGTCCGCACGCAAAACGGAGCACGCCGCCGGAGTCCGCACGCAAAACGGTGCACGGTGCCGGAATCCGCACGCAAAATGGAGTCCGCACGCAAAAGGGTGCACAGTGCCGGAATCCGCACGCAAAACGGTGCACGGTGCCAGGATCCGCACGCAAAACGGTGCACGGTGCCAGGATCCGCACGCAAAACGGAGTCCGCACGCAAAACGGTGCATGGTGCCGGAGTCCGCACGCAAAACGATGCACGGTGCCGGAGTCCGCACGCAAAACGGTGCACGGTGCCAGAATCCGCATGCAAAACGGTGCACGGTGCCCAACACAGAAAAGAGCAAGAGGGTCAATTACAGTCCAAACGAACGCCCCAAAACTGTGCCAAAAACACCGTAAAAACAAGCGCGGGACTTACCTCGACGCGTCGCCGCTGTCCAAAACGCTCCCATCGGAACCCCGCGCACGCTCCACGAGGTCCACGACGCACCGCCGCACCTCCAACAAACCCCCTCCTCACTCCCTCTCTCGCTCGGTTGAAGAAGGAAGAAAAGAAAATGGAGGAGAAAGGCTTGCGGGGGAGAAGGAAGAAGAAGAAGAAAAAGAGGAAAAGGGAGTGGTCCACGGGCTCGGGTCCATCGTGGACCACCCAATGGGGAGCCACCCTCCCCGGTTCACAGGCCGGGGCGCGTGCACCGGGTCCACGCACGCGCCCCGGGTGCCACGCGGCGTGCGGTAACGCGCCCGCCACACGGGCGCGTTACACCGTGCCCGCGTCAGGCGCGGGACACGCGCGCGCCACACGGGCGCGCGCACCCGCGCCCGCACGGCCGCCAACGGGGGCCCGCCACGTGGCGGCCCCCGCGTGACCCGCGCCGAGGGCGGTCTGCCCTGTCGCGTCAGTACGCCCGCCTCGATCCGCGCGCCGCCAAAGCCTGGGATCCTCACGCCACCTCGAAAAACGTGTCGCGATGCCTCGAAAAACGCGCACGTCATCTGGGCTCCAAATCAAACAAGTAAATAGTCCATTCTTAGCGATTTCGCGCGCTGAATCCAAAAACGATGTCCGTTTTTCCAAATTCTCGTCCGAAAATTTGCCGAATGCCCACTCGATCCGATTTTCGCGCCGGGTCCATTTTTAAAGTCCGATTTGCCAAATTCCAACTCTAAAAATTCCCAAAGGCGACCGGAGAGGTAAACTTTTATCCGGACTTCATTCGGAGTCTAATTTTGACATCTGAATCGCGCGAAATCACTTCTAAACACCCGACGGGTCCTCCAATTTCCCACGGGGTCTCATTTTAAGCCCGGAGTCCACCAAATGTGTCCAAATTGCGCGCAAACATCACCGACACACCACGCAGGCCTCCAGTGATGCAACACAAATCCCAAATTACACCACAAATCCATTTCTGGGCTCCAACACGCGCACCAACACCCCCAACGGCGACCGAAAGCTTCCCAACAACCAGCAAACCCTACGCGGGGGATTCCAGGACCTCACATTATTAGAGCACGCAGGTTATAGCGACAGTGTGAGAGGTGCCTACGGCGGCACCGGGACTCAGGGATATCTCTGTTGCCCATGAAATCCCGAGTGTGATTTCACTAGAACCGTTGATAATTCCGCCGGTTAGGGAGATAGAGATTGAGTTTGACGTGATTCGGGGGACCGCGCTACCCTCGACAACACCTCATTGGATATCGCCTGTGGAGCTGAGAGAGCTGATGGCACGGTCGCAGGATCTGATGGATCAAGGGGTCTGTTTGACCTAGTGCCACGTGATGGATAGACGATGATGAGGGTTCGTTATGATTTGAGCACAGGCGAGTTCAGGTATTACCAAGAATCTTTTTGGTTGGAGTTTTACTCCGACAATTATTGTATGATGCAAGTAACTACTCGGGATTAGATAGCCGAGGGCTGTGCCTGGATGGCATTCAGGGTCCGGTAAGGGCAATATGAACTCTTAGTGAGGCCAAATGGAATGATTAATGCCCTGTTGTCTTCAAGATTTGAGGAATGGTGTGTTTCAGTTGTACTTGGACAAATTGGGAGTGGTGTTCCCCAAGGATATTATGATTTACTCCCTGAGTGACCAGGAATAAGAGGAGCACTTATGGATGTGCTACAGTGCCTGTGTGGAGGAAGCTGTATGCCAAGTTATTGAGATACAAGTTTTAGCTTCTGAAGCTTACCTTCTTGGGTCACTTTGTGCTAGCCGTAGGGGCGGCGGTGGAAATCCGGCCAATTTGGATACTGTTTGGGAATTGGCCGAGACCAATACTTATGGTCAAGGTAAGGAGCTTCTTGGACTAGGCAGTGCCGGGAGAGTATGGCCAATGGATAATGAGGCTGATACCAGCGCCAATGCTAGTGTTTCTAGTGCTGGGAGATGGATTGGCGTGTTTTGTGATGCCCCCATTTGTGACTGTGGAGTTACCGTGGGTTGATCTTCGGTCCGCACTTCATTAGGCCATCCTTATGAGTATTGTGGCAGGACGGATCACTATTTTGTAGGCAGCTTGGATTCCACAATTGAGCCTTTCAGTACGCCTATTATTTCTGGCTTCGATTGATATACCTGAGCGTAGGCCACGCCTGTTAGGCTAGCAGCCCTGATTTCTCAGCATTTCAGTTCTGTTCACCGACGGTTTAGTCCCCGTCAGAGTGTTCTTTATTAGTTGAGAGTTTGATTTCGACCCGTGGGTCCATTGGGTTATGTTGGCTTGCGGAGTGACCAACGGTGGCATGAGTTTGTATCTCTGGAGGATCCCTTTAAGGGTAGCTCGCAGCTGAGTAGCCCACTCGGGTGGTTTTGGATCGAGAAGTAACCGAGTGAAGACCCCAGCTTAATGGATTCTTTTCCTCGTTGGATGAATGAGTGGGTATGTTTCGGATTGCCTCGTTGAGATTGGCACCAGGATGTGGTTATTTCCAGTTTCCTCCGGCTTTTATTGGAGCCCTGGGGTATTTCACGTCTCGGCTCAGGAGTGTTGTGTTTTTGGATCTCTCGCCCGTGATTGACTAGCCCCTCTGAGATCTATGAGTGTTTGGAGTACGAGGGACGTCCGTTGCGAATTCTGGCTCGTGAGACGAGGGAATTGCGCAATCGGGCTATACCGTACTGATATTGCTGTTGATGTCGTTGAGGAATGATCACGGGAGAGAATGATGACTTAGAAGCTGGAGATGGTGATGTTGGGTACTTACCCTTGGTGTTCGCGACTTCCAGTGGAATTGAGCTAGTTTCGAGGACGAAACTTTCCTTAGTGGGGGAGGATGTGAGGACCCGAATTCCCACGACAAGAATACTGGTTGACCAACAGCTTCTGGAGGCCTATGTGGCGCGTTGGTGGTGTTTGTGCACCAATTGGACACTAGTGTTGGACTCAGAGTGTTAAATGGATCACGAGAGTAGTCCGGTGACCCCGTCGGATTCTTAGAAGTGGTTTTGCGCACAATGGATGTTAAAATTGGGCTCAGCGCGAAGTTTGGACAAAAGAACATTTTTTCGGATCCCTTCGGCAATTTTTAGAGTTGGAATTTGGCAAAACGGACATCGGATTTGGACTCAGCGCGCGAAAACGATCAAAATGGACTATTTATTTGTATTTTTCGGAGCCCGGATGACTTGGCACGATTTTCAAGGCACAAGGTACTGTTCCGGCGTACGGCCGGCACCGGCACGGCGGCGGGCAGGGCGGCGCGGGACCGGGCAGGCGGCGCGCGGCCGCGGGCAGGCGCGCAGGGCCGCGGACAGGAGCACATGGGCGCGGGCAGGTGCGCGGTCCACGGTGCGGGCGTGCACCGGAGGCGGGCCACGTGGCAGCTCGTGGTTTGTTGGCGTTGTGGGCGCGGTTCACGGGGAAAACAAGCAGGTGCACGGTGTTGGTTTTTAAGGATCCACAAGGATCTAAATAGGTACTATCAAACAACTAGAGGGGGGGGTGAATAGGTGTAATACTTAAAAAACTCAATCTCAGTGCAAAATAAAAACCAATGCGGAAAATAAAAATAGCACACCGAGATTTACGTGGAAACTCCAATCCAGGAGAAAAAACCACGGGACCAACACGCAATAACAATCCACTAAGAAAAGAAGAATAACAAGGTGATTACCGACTCCACGGACTCAAACCCCTCCTTCCACTTCTTCGGACCTTGCGCTCACCGATTGCACGTCCACTGCACACGTTCGAATCCACGAACGCCACTCGAATCCACGAGCACACGTTTCGAATCCACGAAACGCCTTTAGCACATCGAATCCACGATGCCACGTCGAATCCACGACGCAAACTCAGCCGATAAGAATATTGGCTTCGATGGTGATCCTTTGCTTAGATTATCAATGAAGAACCGTAGAAGGAATCTCTAAGCAAAGACTAGATCAATTCGACAAAAGATATGTTCTTGAAAGAACCATCGAATTGACCTAAAAGAGGCTATAAAGAAGAACGATAAAAACCTAGCCTCTAGGGTTGCTCTCAAGTGTTTTATAATTGATCGGTCGTTCTTGAGAAACCCTAAGTGTCTATTTATAGGTTAGAAACCTTTGGAAAGAGATAAGAATCAAAAACATACCTTATCTGGAATTTTTCAGGACGGCGATCCGGATCGGGATTACTGTGATCCGGATCGTCGTAACGTGATAGACAGTTTCCAGAAAACCAAGGGTTCGGGATCCGGATTGCAAGGTCCGATCCGGATCGTTCATGCAATTCAGCAAAATCCCATGTTCGGGATCCGGATCGGAATGGCCTAGGATCCGGATTGGATTTGCCAATGAACAATCACCCTTCGGGAACCGGATTGGATTGTCTGATCCGGATCCTGAACATGTCCCATGTCCAGTTTTTGATTTTTATGCAATTAAAAATTCATCCAAGTGTTTCTACACTATAAGAAAGTATTCGGATCACCAAAATTATTTAGTTAAACATACCTGATCCTTTTGAATACTTTCTTCTTGAGATTGATGTAACTGATCCACAATTCTTCATCTTCAATCTTCAAGACTCAAGACACTGAGTGTCAACTTGAGCTCTTGTTGAATCTTCTCTAAGTCTTTGATTGCTGATTGACAATTTGATCCCTTTAAGACTCCGACTCAACTCACTGACTTGACTCACGAAATATGCCAACACCAAAATGCCGTAACAATCTCCCCCTTTGGCAATTTCGTGACAAAACCCAAAAATACATAAAAACGCTCAAGTCACTCATCTTAAACCAAAAAATCGAAATTCAATGTCATCACCAAAACATTGATTTTCTTTGCGTGAAAGATCCAATAAATACAAAATTACATTTGAACCAAACAGTCCTAGAACATACTCTATGACTTAGGACTTGGAGTCTTAAAGTGATGTAATTCCTGCAAAACAAAACTCCAAACAAAATCAAACGTTAGTCGTTAGAAATTAAAATCCTACATTTGATTCGTCCTTTTGGTTCTTTTGTTTTTCGGCTCTTTCAATCTTTTCTTTATCTCCCCCTATCTTGAGCATCTCTAACATGTTCTCCATGTTCTCCATGTTCTCCCCCTGTCTTGAGCATTTATGTTCTCCCCCTTTGTGATACGATCATCATTTTCCGTTCTCCCCCATTTTTCCATTTTCGTTTGTCCTCTCTTGATGATCTCATCTCCGTCATTTCTCTTCTCCCCCTTTTTGTCACAAATTGTCAAACAGTGAACATACTAGACAAAAGGAAATCTAACAACATTAGTTCATAGAGAAAGAGAGATAAAAGCTCAGTTCCGGTATATAACAAAAATGCAGATTGCGTACCGGTACCAGAAAGCAAAAATCAAATAATTTCTTGAAACAAATCCAGATTTTAGAATCTTTTCAAATACCGATTTGTATTCCATCAAGAAATCAATTTAAGTGCTTTAACCAATGAATTCACAAGATGTCATTCAATCCAATTAATTTCACAAAATTAAAAAGATTTACTCCTAAATCATGAAAAACAAAGATAAAACATTATAAACAGTTTTTCATGTTATATTCATCAAACACAAGTCATCAAAAATAATCTTGAGATCCAAACTCTATCAAGATGTAACGAATTTACAAAGATGACTTACGGAGATTTCCAAATGACATCAATCTTGAATTCTACCCGTTCATCAGAATAATTTAGAAAAATTCCATAATAACCAGAAAAAGTATGTAAGCACTTTAGCGCATCAACTTTAAACAAAAGTCATCGTTTCATGCAACAAGAAATAGATTATACCAAATCTATCAAAAATACTCAAAAATGAAACGAAAATTTATGAAAATTAAAACCCTTAAAGTTGAACAACTTCAATCACATCTAACATGATCTTATGCGTAATGCCTTTATCAAATCATCAATTTGGTAAAGAAAATGAAATACCAAGATCAATAGATGTTTGAAATCCCAGATAAGTTAGATAATATATCTAGACAATCTGTTGAAGAGAGTGGCTCTTTGAGCATCTTTCATTAAAAATCCACCTTATACCAACCTTGAAATTTGACAGAGTCAAGTATTTCAACATGTATTTTAGTTAATCAAAGTTGACAAAACCATGCTTGGTGACTTGTGGTAGCTGCACACAGTACTCGGACGACCGATATGGTAGCTCTTTCCTCCATGTGGTGGTAGTTTTCACACTCCTCATTGGGATGTAACTCTTTCCACATCTTTTGAGCATTTTACTTTTCTTTGACTCCCCCTCAATTGGCTATCAATTATTTAATATATAAGGTATTCAACCAAAAATTGATCTCGCATTCATACTCGACTAAATAGTCAAATAAGATAATGACTATACCAAGAGATCATTGAGAGAGAAATTGACTTTGATCACTTAAAAGATGACTTAATTAACATAAATGATCATTGCAACATCGAAATATTATGATGTCAAAAGCATAATAGATTTCTAAATGCGTGAAAAGATGCAATTAAAGTCAATATAACCAATGCTCAACTTGTGTTGTCACAAAGAATTCACACAACCGAGATAGATTAAGCATCTAAAGATCACACATGATTTCTAAAATTTGATGCTTATAACTATCAAAAACTCCTATAATGAAGTATCTTCAAGATTATGATTATGGAGTAAAGTTGATAATCCATATAAAATTAATTTGGAGTGAATGAACGTGAAGCCCTTTTTATTCAATGCACTTGTTCGTTAAAAACCCTTTTGTTCAAAAACAAAGTATAAAAACAAGAGCATTGAAAAACATGTAATGCAAAGATTAAGAAAAATATGAAGGGAAAACCAATCAAAGCATTACACACAGTCATAAGCTATTTAGAACTTAAGACAAGGAAAGATATCACCTTTCCGAATCCAAAATCGCTGGATTTTGGGTTGTCTTGATTCGTTGTGGCCGGGGGTTGTCCGCTTTGACTGTTGATCCACCTTAGGTCTTTGCCTCGCAATAATCCACTTGTATGATTGATGTTGTGGCTCGGACCTTTGGTGGGTTGAGTGAACTCCTTTGACTTGATGTGTCTTTTGATTCCGTTGAGTTCGCTCCGTAGATGAAGTTGCCGAAGGATTCTTCTTTCTCTTTTTCGGGCAATTCTTCACCAAATGTCCTTCAAGTCCACATAGGTGACAAGTTCTTCCTTTCAATTTCATTGTGGAACTTGAAGCCTTCACAGTTTGGTTCTTTTTAAATCCCAAACCAACCTTGCTTGTTTGATCTAATCCGGACATACAATCAAGTTTCTTTGAACCGGTTGAAAGCCTTTGTATGTCGGATTTAAGTTGATGTATTTGCTTGGTCAAAGCTTGGTTGGTGTCATGAATTTCCTCAAACTGCTTTTCTAGAAAACCAATCTTGTCCATATATGATTTAGCGTTCGTCTCCGTTTGGTTTAGCTTTTCTTGGAGGATTTTATTATTATTCAATAAACGTCCTTGTTCCTCCTCGAGATCATGAAGTTTGATCTTTAAAGCTTGATTCTCGTCTTGAACCTCAAGTCGTTGCTTCCTCAACTTCTTGATATGCTTGGCCATCTTCTTTGATTCCGCAAGAAGTTGTTGGTATGCCTCAACGAGTTCTTCTTCGTCCGACTCCCCCTCACTTGATGACTCTCCGCCGGATGTTGATGTTTCATGCAAAATCAAAGGAATAGAGTCAGTGACTAAAGATGATAAGCACAAATTAGAAGAGGGAATTTGAGAGGCATGAAAAGCAACAACTTTTTCTTTTTCCTCTTCACTTGAGGTCGATTCATCGAAACTAGAATCGTCCCAAGTTTTTGCTTGCAAAGCCTTCTTTTTATATGATTTCTTAGAAGGACAATCCGTTGAAATATGGCCGTAGCCTTTGCATCGATAGCATCGGATTTCCCCTTCGAAATCATCTTTTTCTTTTTCTTTAGAAGGTTTTGCAACGCCTTTGAGTTTAGAGGATTTAGAACCCGATGATCCTTTAGATGGTTTCGTGGATGAAGATCCATCGGTTCGATTCTTCCAAAATTTCCGACGAAATTTCTTTGTGATCCGCGCCAATTGTTCTTCAAAATCGGCAAAAGAGATTTCATCGTCGGAACTCGATTCGCTATCTTCTTCCTTTGTTGATTTGAATGCAATACCTGTAAGCTTAGAAGAAGACTTGGAAGAAATTTGATTAGTAGGAAAAGTCATCTCATAAGTTTGTAAAGCACCTACTAATTCCTCTACACTCATCTCATCCGGATGACTAACGGTTTCAATGGCGGTAACCTTTGCCCTAAACCGTTCCGGAAGAGTCCGAAGAATCTTTCTTACAATTTTCGACTCCGGGATCTTTTCTCCTAAATTAGCACATGTATTAATTACATCTTGAAGTCTAGTGTAATAATCTGTAAACAATTCATGCTCTTCCATATGAATAGAGTCAAATTGACTTGTAAGCATCTGGAGCTTTTGAATTTTTACAAGATTAGTACCCTCATGTGTAATTTTGAGAATATCCCAAATTTCCTTCGCGGTTTCACACGCGGAAATTCGTGTAAACTCAGTCGAGGAAAGAGAATTATATAAAGCGTTCATACCTTTCCCATTGTAAGAAGATCTTTCGATTTCCTCTTTGGACCATCTAGAGCGAGGTTTTGGGGTAGTAGAATTTCCTACTTCCTCAACAGGATGCACCCAACCGTATTCAACGGTTTGCCAAACACGCTCATCAATTGAGATGAGAAAAGCTCTCATCCGCACTTTCCAATATGCATAATTGGTCCCATCAAAAAGAGGAGGTCTAAAAATATTACCACTTTCACCCGACATGATAGATAAACCTAAAACCCGCTCTGATACCAATTGTTGGTTTTTAGGATCCACAAGGATCTAAATAGGTACTATCAAACACCTAGAGGGGGGTGAATAGGTGTAATATTTAAAAAACCAATCTCAGTGCAAAATAAAAACCAATGCGGAAAATAAAAATAGCACACCGAGATTTACGTGGAAACTCCAATCCAGGAGAAAAACCACGGGACCAACACGCAATAACAATCCACTAAGAAAAGAAGAATAACAAGGTGATTACCGACTCCACGGACTCAAACCCCTCCTTCAACTTCTTCGGACCTTGCGGTCACCGATTGCACGTCCACTGCACACGTTCGAATCCACGAACGCCACTCGAATCCACGAGCACACGTTTCGAATCCACGAAACGCCTTTAGCACACCGAATCCACGATGCCACGTCGAATCCACGACGCAAACTCAGCCGATAAGAATATTGGCTTCGATGGTGATCCTTTGCTTAGATTATCAATGAAGAACCGTAGAAGGAATCTCTAAGCAAAGATTAGATCAATTCGACAAAAGATATGTTCTTGAAGAACCATCGAATTGACCTAAAAGAGGCTATAAAGAAGAACGATAAAAACCTAGCCTCTAGGGTTGCTCTCAAGTGTTTTATTAATTGATCGGTCGTTCTTGAGAAACCCTAAGTGTCTATTTATAGGTTAGAAACCTTTGGAAAGAGATAAGAATCAAAAACATACCTTATCTGGAATTTTTCAGGACGGCGATCCGGATCGGATTACTGCGATCCGGATCGTCGTAACGAGATAGACAATTCCAGAAAACCAAGGGTTCGGGATCCGGATTGCAAGGCCCGATCCGGATCGTTCATGCAATTCAGCAAAATCCCATGTTCGGGATCCGGATCGGAATGGCCTTGGATCCGGATTGATTTGCCAATGAACAATCACCCTTCGGGATCCGGATTGGATTGTCTGATCCGGATCCTGAACATGTCCCATGTCCAGTTTTTTATTTTTATGCAATTAAAAATTCATCCAAGTGTTTCGACACTATAAGAAAGTATTCGGATCACCAAAATTATTTAGTTAAACATACCTGATCCTTTTGAATACTTTCTTCTTGAGATTGATGTAACTGATCCACAATTTTTCATCTTCAATCTTCAAGACTCAAGACACTGAGTGTCAACTTGAGCTCTTGTTGAATCTTCTCTAAGTCTTTGATTGCTGATTGACAATATGATCCCTTTAAGACTCCGACTCAACTCACTGACTTGACTCACGAAATATGCCAACACCAAAATACCGTAACACACGGTGGACCGAGGAAGGACACGTGGCGGTTGTTGGTTGGTTGGTTCTCCTGCGCGCGGTCCACGGAGCGGGTGCAGGCCGCCTCGGGGCGCGTGCGTGCACAGTGCGCAGGCGGCGCTGACACGCGCATGTGCGCGCGCCCGACCCTCGGCCAGGCCACGTGTCGGCGATGGAGTTGGCCACGTGTCGCGCGCGTAGCGGTTGCCCTCGGTGTTGCCTGTGTGGCGGACTACGTGGAGGCCCGTGGACGATCCGGGCCTGCACAGTGTTGGGCCGGCCCAACACTGTAGCAGCCCGGAACGTCCGGGCGCCCGAAAGTTGGACATGGTGGGTATTATTCCAAATGATTTTTCAGCCTATATAAATGCCTCTGTTCCAGCTCTAATAACTTATTCTCCGCGCGGATTTTGGCAGAGTGCCCTTCAGCAACCTTCCTCCCCTCCCTGTGCTGCATCCATCTGTCACGCCCCGGGGGCGAAACTGCGACCCGGGCTCGCCAACAGATCCGCCATCTGTACGGACACTGCCGTACAGACGAAGCGTCTACCCTGCAAAAGATCTAAAGCTACTCATGTATCAGAGCTGAAAAATAAAACTAGTAGCTAACAAAAATCACTGATCACCTGAAATAAATAAAGCTTCACAATTACATAATCCTCAAAACAGGTCTCTCGAATGAAATATAAAATACAAGCCTCACCCTCTCAGTACAAAAGTGGAAACATAAAACTAACAGGGTACATCTACCTCTGACTCTCAATGCTGGTAAGGAACTAATCGGCCGCGTCCTCACCTCGAACTGCTGTCTCCGCACGAACCAAGCCGGAATAGCTGCCTCAACCTGTCACCGCAGCGGGTGTGAGATCTACTGCAGAAGGCAGATCTCAGTGGGTACCGTCCCAATATCCACGGTATGCCCACTAAGTCTACTGGAGGCAAAACAGATAGGTATACAGATAGATAGATAATGGGTAAGCTGAAAGAAAACTACAGCTAACATGTCCCAATCATAAAGCGCAAGAAACTCTACCAATAATATGATATGCATACACACGCTACTGCTAATATGCCTCAAGTACTATGCTCAAAGAAAAACTCATCTACGAACATACTATGCATACACCACTCGCACACGAGGTGCTCAATCGACCCAATCGAGCTGACTGCCACATCGGGTCCAGTTAAGCCTGCGCCTCCCTAGTATATCAACATAGGGTGTCCAATCGGACTAACTCGCTATCGAAAAGTGGCTCATGCAGGCTATAGTCGAAATCCACGCTCTCTCTCAGAACGGATAGAATCATGATGCTCAACCTCTCACACAGCGGTCAAAGTACTCTCAATGACACGAGACCACCGTCAACCAAATGGCTCTCAACAATACTAGCACTGATCTAAACTCAGCTACCAGACTGCACTCGGCCCCCAGGCACGAGTGCAACAATAAAGATATCTGACCGAAATAAACCCAATCAAATGAACCGGTATAAAACCCGGTACTGCCTGCTCTGTCATCAATCTCACGAACTCAGTATCTCCACTGTCCAAATGACCGGAACCCAACACGGTCTGACCGGAACCCAACACGGTCTAAAGCCTACTCCGGAGTGGCACTCGAGGGGAGCGACCCACACGAGTAAAGTATCTCTCAGTAACAAGTATCTCTGTCAAGTATCTCGATATAGCAGGCTATGATCCACGATCAAATAGATCGGAAACTCAAATGCTCGAACGACACAACTCAGTCGGGAAAACCCTCCACGACTCGATCAGGAAGTTCCCAACGCTCTCACAGCTATGTCGGAGAACCATCTCCCCGACTAAATCTGATATGCACGACCCATAATCTAGAAAACCTCATCGATCCCAACAAAAAGCTCACACTCACATGACACTAGAAACTCATCTCACAAATCTCTAAAAATCCACTCGGCCCCCTGGCACGAGTATACAAGCACAACGGGCCACCTGGACCTATGTCATACCCCTAGCGAACTCATAATTTAAAAACCACTTTGAAAATGCTGATTTTTCTTAAAACGGACTTTCTCGATTTTTAAAACGATCCAGGTGCAAATATGATGCCAACAAAATATGAAATCTAGTGCCATATAGTATCAGGAGTATGCTAAAAATGATCCGGGGTTCCAATGAATTTTACAGAAAATTCCAGGCAACTATCAGATTTAGTACAGGAAAAACAACATAATAATTATGATCAAATTGCATTCAATAGCATTAAAGGGCATTCCATAAATTTTGGAGAAATTCCAACCCACCTGTATCGCTTTCCGCAGGCAACGCTGAAGTCGGTGAAGTGCCGAAACCTCGAACAGAAGAAATCTCGAAAAAAACGCACCGCGCGCGCATACTGTCGCGCTCCACCAGCCACGAACCCACAAGACACACACACCAAAAGCCCACAGCAGCTCCAAGGTACATAAACAGTTTATGTTCACTTAACCACAAATTCCATAATTTCCACTTGCACCCTGCAGGTTCACATACACATCAACATTCACCCACAGCCAACAAAATACCCATATGATTCCTTTACAAGCTTTCATGGACACACACATTATCCACAGTCCACTTAAAAACTCATGCTCACCTACTCACCAATTACATTAGTCCACCCTGTCATTCACACAAGACTAAAGTACTCACCCTGCTCACATAACCCAATTACACACCAAAACACTTACACAATATCTCCAGGTAACAAGCAGCACACTAATAACAAATGTTCATCCAACCACAATTACACACTCACCAAATTTTCATGTTCATCTCTCAAGTACACTCCACACACTCCCAGCACTCAAGTTCCAACACAACTCTTAAGTTCCCATCACAACTAAAACTAATCCATCACAACAACAGCCCATAATAAAATCACCTATAGCTCCAATGCATACTATTAATTCATTTCCACATATACATAATTCCTTAATTCCATTTTACACACTACCATCAACAAATGCCACATAAGAAAGTCACTTAATCACCAACACTTACAGCCCCCATATTACATGCTACGCACCCACAATCAGCACACACTAACAAATTATCTATTCATATAACCACCAATTCCAAAAATCATCCACACTCTACAGGTAGCCTCAACAAAAAACTCTAATACATCTTCCATTATAACCACAAAGCCACAGCACACTCTCAAAGCCTTCACCCTGGAGAGATCTGCACACTCGATCCGGGCTCCGCTCGACACTCGGCTGAAAAAAACTAATGGTGATCCACGTGCCGTCACTGCCGGCCCCAACCACTCGCGCGGCACTGAGCTCGCCGCGCACCAAAGCTGCTGCACCAACACAGAGAGAAAAAAGGAACCCAGACAGTCAAGCTCTGCTAAAAAAAAACGCATGCCGACGGCCAAGAAAAACAACCCCCGCAGCGAAAACGGCGCGGAAAAGCGCCCAGCTCTCTCTCGAATGCGCGCAGCCCAGCTGCAGCCGCTGCGGCCGCGCGGCGCCCTGGGCCTGCCGCGCGGTGCCCTGCGCTGCGCGGCGCCCGCCCACGCAGCGCCCTTGCGCGCTGCGCGGCGCCCGCAGCAGCCCCCGCGCGCGCCCTGCGCTGCGCGGTGGCCGCCCGCGCAGCGCCCATGCACGCTGCGCGGCGCCCGCCCGCGCAGCGCCCATGCGTGCTCACCTGCTGCGCGCGCCCTCAGCCCGCGCGCAGCGCCGCTCCCTGCTGCGCGCGGCGCCCATGCGCGCCCGCGCAGCACCAAGGCCGGCCGCGCGCGGCGCCTTTGCGCCTCCGCGCGGCTCCCAGCTGCGGCAACCCCACACACACATGGACTTCAGTCCAAACACAACCAGTAAAAGTCACTCTCTTCTCCCTCTAAACCGAGCTCTCGCTCACACTCTAAAAAAAAACAGCAACCTACCTCGAACAACTCCGCCGTGCGCGCGCCGCCCGTCGCGCTGACTGCTCGGCCCCGCGGCTCCTCGCAGTAGGTCCAGTCCAACCCAACACTCAACCATTCATCTCTTCCCCATTAATTTCCTCTTCTTCTTCCTTCTTCTCTTTCTCCCTTTCTTTCTTTTCCTCTGTTTACTTCTTAATTCCTCTGTTGCATTTGGTGGGAGAGAGAGAGGTGATGTGGCGGTGCTAATTAGGTAAGGTTAATTAAGGGAGGTGGGTGGGGGTAGTTGGCAGCAATAAATGCACAAGAAAAAATCTCATTCCTCTAATTAAATGCTTTCTAATATCCACTCTCTTAATTCCCTTTTCTCTAAATCACAGGCTAAAGCCAAATAAATAACTCCCATACTTAATTAAATAATTAATTAACCCAAATTAGGCCAACTCCAAATCACTTTTTGTCTTCGGGGTCTCCGCACCGGCCCGGAACCTTCCGAACCCCGCTGTAATCTGAAAATACACATGTACACAGCTTTTTCTCCTCAAAAAGCTCAACCGTTGAGTCGGGGTTCTCAATCCAAAAACCGGCTCCAAAATCATCAGTTCCGACTCACTTTTTGCCTTCGGGTCCCCCGTGTCAGTCCGGAACCTCCCGAACTCCGCTGTAATCTCAAAGTATACCTGATCCAAGTGTTTCCCAATTTTTTTTTGCACACCACGGTGGAGTCGCGGCTTCCCAACCCAGTCTTCTATCGGCGCACAAAGCCCGAAAAACTCCGAATCCAGCTGGGGCTTCCGTGTTGATCCGAATCAACCCGAACTCAACTGAAAACACAAATGGGACATGCTCGAGGCGTTTCACCGCGTCACGCCATCCTGCGAGGTCGGTGCGCTATCCGAAATCCCGGTATTCTACACTCTCCCCTCCTTAAAAGGGTTTCGTCCTCGAAACCAGAATAAATCCATAACTCAGGAGGGTGTCTCAAACAAATGGGGATAGGAGATCCCCAACTCATCAACAGCTCTCAGGTGGTCATTCTCACCTACCATGATGGCTACCCTGAACCCTCACCAAAGATAGATCTCGGCTGCAAAATTCCCTTGTCACATAAGGAAGACCTGCATCGGTCGCTTCAGATAGCTCAATTCCTCGTCCACCTCCAAAGAAGTGAAATCCAAAATATGCAAGGGGGGGGGGGGTCAAAAACACTTCTTCCAGCCAGAAAAACACTCGCGGATCAAACTCCCCGCGTAAATCTCGACTGATCGTAATCCTGCGGATAGCGGCTTGCACAATTATGGTTCCCAAATCCAAACACTAAGCCTCCAGTAGGCCTAACTCCTTCGTTGCCCCTTAGCAACCAAAACATTCAAGTTCCGTAGATGCATCTCTCATATCAATTTACAGGGGAAGTAGTTCAACATCGGGAAACAATGCTCAAATTCCAACTCTCAAATCCCAAGTTCCAAAAGTGGCAACCACGGATCGAAGACCTCATTCCAAGGTTGCAAGCTCGCCTAACCAAGGCATACTGATCATAAAGTCCTCGCGGAAAATAATTATATGCTATAAGACCAACTTACAATTCCAATAACTCTGTCCACCATCGTGGCTTCAACCAAGCTCTACCTGAGTATCCAAGTATTTCATGTTTGAGGATCTAAGAATAACTCAATGTTATCTCTAACATTGGCAATAATGCAAATCGATGCAGCTCTAACTCCTCGAAGCTATACTGGCCCTGCCTAGTCCAAAACTTTTGACCTCAGTTACAATCATAGGTTTAGGCTAATTCCCAACGGCATCACTCTTCGTTGGGTCCTCAGTCAAACCACTTGACCGCAAGGCAAGCTCAGAAAGCCCCCTACCGGGTCCTGAGCACTAACCGGGCACAGCCCTAGGCTGTAAGGTTCCATAAGCTATCAATTTCTCGCATCCTCACCGTTGTATCCACAACGTGGCACAGGGTCACACAGCCTCTCGATCCATCAGATCCCGCAACTGTGCTATCGGCTCTCTATCTCACGGGTGACTCCAAGGGGTGCTGCCGAAGGCGGCGCAGCTTCTAAATCCACGTCGAACACTATCTCGATCTCAATCCCACTAAACGGCAGCTTCAATAACAGATCAGGTGGGCTCACACCGGATCACACAGCGATAAGAACATTCTTTAATCCCGGTGCCGCTATAGGTACCTCCTTTAAATGTCGCTAGCAAGGCGATACGACCACGACTCAACCCCGTCGTGGTCTAGTCTCTTCCAAAAACACACTCCTCCTGACCAGGTCCACGGAGGGCCAAGACTAATCTCGACATCCCATGGTAGCCTAACATTGGGATAACCAATCTCAAATCATGCTCAATCAACCTCTCTGAACTGATGTAGGACTAACATCTCGATGATCAAATCCAAAGTCCTAACAGCACTGGGCCGGACTGGCAACACTCATCCATGTGCTAAACGTGATCTGGAACCTGATCCTCACGCGCATAAGCCAACAGTCTCCTCTCTGGCCCACGCGAAGCTACCCCTGCTCTACTGAACATGCACACGCGGTGTCGGCATCAACAAGCTCTAACTTCAACGACCCAAGGGAACCACGCCAGGTAAAATGTGATCCACTATCCTGGCGCTCTCCAGCCGGCTACACAAACTCAATAAATAGATGCTGGAGGCCATCGCTCTAACTACCTCGGCATGACGGCTCCATCAGTCTGTCGGTACGTCGGATAAACCTCTTTATCCAAAAAGGGGTAGAGAGTGCTGTCGCAAGCGGCAATTCCAAGAGCACCATTCAGGAACACTTTGCCTGAAAATGTCTTGACACTGCTGCAGGTGCCTCGATTGTCGAGAACCTCCTGGACTTTGTCTCCTCTGAGACCCCTGATCCTGAGACTGGAATCATGGCAACCTCGATCCACTTAACTATCCCAAAATTCGACGATGCTAGACGTCTCTCACTGAAGCTGTTCCCTTGCTCTTCGTCCCTCCTGGAAGTGATCACTGATCCTCGGTCAATCCACTGAGCATGCACAATCGCTGCATCAAAGGTCGGCGCCCGCCGAGTATGCCTTGAATCATAGATGTCTCGATGCAGTCTGCTCTCATCATAAACAACTTTCTGGGCCTCATCTTGGGCGACAAGGGGTACTCTGTTCAACAATCGCAGAAACTCGCTCCCGATCATCCTATGCGCTCCCGGTGGTCCAGCTGGACGAACTCGACGCCACCAACTCTCGGCGTCCCTATCCAAAAGTGCATAACCAAGTGCACCTGATGCTTCTCCTGAGCGAACAATCTTCAGATAACTTTTTCCAAAGCAGCAATCCAGTTCTCGGCCTCCTAAGGCTCCAAACTCGGTCCCAAAATCCGCGAGGGATGGAACTGGGTGAAGTAAAACAACCGGTCAGCAACCTCTCGCTGCTTCTGCACCATCAGTGGCACGATCAGGATCGAAGTCGACGACGTCGCGGCTGGAAGTACTACTAGCGATACCCCGGAAGAGGCTCTCGGCTCAAGCATGTGCATCAAGCGCTCCATGTTCTCTTCCTGGCGCCGCATCGCCTCAAAGTCTGGGCTATCGGGGCATGCAACTCTCAGACCGCACTCTGCTCTATCCATTCAGCCTCCCGCTGATCGAGCTCCTCGTCCAAGGCCAACACACCCTCGCCGCTGCACGGCGTCTCGGGAGCATCGAAAACCACTGCAACAAAACAAACATTAGGACCCAAAACTCTCTCGACCCAATCAAGCGAAAGTCTATAACATGTTACCCATACTAAAGCATTATGTTGTCTGCAGCCAACATAATCGTCTTTAGAGAAATAACATATAAAATCACTCACCCCAATCCTACGGGGGAGGTACAACTCAATCAGGACTCTCGCTAAAGTCACGTCTCTCACGACAGTCATCCTAATGTCCAACCACTAGCCTAGGGTCTCTAAGTCCTCAACGACCTATATTCCTAGGCTCTGATACCACATAAATCTGTCACGCCCCGGGGGCGAAACTGCGACCCGGGCTCGCCAACAGATCCGCCATCTGTACGGACACTGCCGTACAGACGAAGCGTCTACCCTGCAAAAGATCTAAAGCTACTCATGTATCAGAGCTGAAAAATAAAACTAGTAGCTAACAAAAATCACTGATCACCTGAAATAAATAAAGCTTCACAATTACATAATCCTCAAAACAGGTCTCTCGAATGAAATATAAAATACAAGCCTCACCCTCTCAGTACAAAAGTGGAAACATAAAACTAACAGGGTACATCTACCTCTGACTCTCAATGCTGGTAAGGAACTAATCGGCCGCGTCCTCACCTCGAACTGCTGTCTCCGCACGAACCAAGCCGGAATAGCTGCCTCAACCTGTCACCGCAGCGGGTGTGAGATCTACTGCAGAAGGCAGATCTCAGTGGGTACCGTCCCAATATCCACGGTATGCCCACTAAGTCTACTGGAGGCAAAACAGATAGGTATGCAGATAGATAGATAATGGGTAAGCTGAAAGAAAACTACAGCTAACATGTCCCAATCATAAAGCGCAAGAAACTCTACCAATAATATGATATGCATACACACGCTACTGCTAATATGCCTCAAGTACTATGCTCAAAGAAAAACTCATCTACGAACATACTATGCATACACCACTCGCACACGAGGTGCTCAATCGACCCAATCGAGCTGACTGCCACAACGGGTCCAGTTAAGCCTGCGCCTCCCTAGTATATCAACATAGGGTGTCCAATCGGACTAACTCGCTATCGAAAAGTGGCTCATGCAGGCTATAGTCGAAATCCACGCTCTCTCTCAGAACGGATAGAATCATGATGCTCAACCTCTGTGACGCCCCACTTCCCAGGGGGTCACCCATCCTAGAACTACTCTAGCTCTAGCACGCTTAACTCTCATGTTCCTCTTGGATCTTGCTACCATCCAAAATGCTATAGCCGGGTTAGAGATTTAGTCCTATTATATCATTTATATAGAGGACTAATCCAAATTCCGGGGGTGTCACATTCTTCCCCCCTTTAAGCCCTGACGTCCACGTCAGGCTCAAGCACACTCACAGGCACCAGGCGATATGAGACTCGTCTCGCTAGCCTTAGCCGACCTTGTGAGGAGCTGCACTCCACTCACAACGGTCATTAGCCGGGGAGCCTCGCTCTACCCGCTATATAACCTTGGCTCAGCCGAGACTCATCTCACATTTCCGGCTGGTGAATGGCTCTGATACCAACTGTGACGCCCCACTTCCCAGGGGGTCACCCATCCTAGAACTACTCTAGCTCTAGCACGCTTAACTCTCATGTTCCTCTTGGATCTTGCTACCATCCAAAATGCTATAGCCGGGTTAGAGATTTAGTCCTATTATATCATTTATATAGAGGACTAATCCAAATTCCGGGGGTGTCACAACCTCTCACACAGCGGTCAAAGTACTCTCAATGACACGAGACCACCGTCAACCAAATGGCTCTCAACAATACTAGCACTGATCTAAACTCAGCTACCAGACTGCACTCGGCCCCCAGGCACGAGTGCAACAATAAAGATATCTGACCGAAATAAACCCAATCAAATGAACCGGTATAAAACCCGGTACTGCCTGCTCTGTCATCAATCTCACGAACTCAGTATCTCCACTGTCCAAATGACCGGAACCCAACACGGTCTGACCGGAACCCAACACGGTCTAAAGCCTACTCCGGAGTGGCACTCGAGGGGAGCGACCCACACGAGTAAAGTATCTCTCAGTAACAAGTATCTCTGTCAAGTATCTCGATATAGCAGGCTATGATCCACGATCAAATAGATCGGAAACTCAAATGCTCGAACGACACAACTCAGTCGGGAAAACCCTCCACGACTCGATCAGGAAGTTCCCAACGCTCTCACAGCTATGTCGGAGAACCATCTCCCCGACTAAATCTGATATGCACGACCCATAATCTAGAAAACCTCATCGATCCCAACAAAAAGCTCACACTCACATGACACTAGAAACTCATCTCACAAATCTCTAAAAATCCACTCGGCCCCCTGGCACGAGTATACAAGCACAACGGGCCACCTGGACCTATGTCATACCCCTGGCGAACTCATAATTTAAAAACCACTTTGAAAATGCTGATTTTTCTTAAAACGGACTTTCTCGATTTTTAAAACGATCCAGGTGCAAATATGATGCCAACAAAATATGAAATCTAGTGTCATATAGTATCAGGAGTATGCTAAAAATGATCCGGGGTTCCAATGAATTTTACAGAAAATTCCAGGCAACTATCAGATTTAGTACAGGAAAAACAACATAATAATTATGATCAAATTGCATTCAATAGCATTAAAGGGCATTCCATAAATTTTGGAGAAATTCCAACCCACCTGTATCGCTTTCCGCAGGCAACGCTGAAGTCGGTGAAGTGCCGAAACCTCGAACAGAAGAAATCTCGAAAAAACGCACCGCGCGCGCATACTGTCGCGCTCCACCAGCCACGAACCCACAAGACACACACACCAAAAGCCCACAGCAGCTCCAAGGTACATAAACAGTTTATGTTCACTTAACCACAAATTCCATAATTTCCACTTGCACCCTGCAGGTTCACATACACATCAACATTCACCCACAGCCAACAAAATACCCATATGATTCCTTTACAAGCTTTCATGGACACACACATTATCCACAGTCCACTTAAAAACTCATGCTCACCTACTCACCAATTACATTAGTCCACCCTGTCATTCACACAAGACTAAAGTACTCACCCTGCTCACATAACCCAATTACACACCAAAACACTTACACAATATCTCCAGGTAACAAGCAGCACACTAATAACAAATGTTCATCCAACCACAATTACACACTCACCAAATTTTCATGTTCATCTCTCAAGTACACTCCACACACTCCCAGCACTCAAGTTCCAACACAACTCTTAAGTTCCCATCACAACTAAAACTAATCCATCACAACAACAGCCCATAATAAAATCACCTATAGCTCCAATGCATACTATTAATTCATTTCCACATATACATAATTCCTTAATTCCATTTTACACACTACCATCAACAAATGCCACATAAGAAAGTCACTTAATCACCAACACTTACAGCCCCCATATTACATGCTACGCACCCACAATCAGCACACACTAACAAATTATCTATTCATATAACCACCAATTCCAAAAATCATCCACACTCTAGAGGTAGCCTCAACAAAAAACTCTAATACATCTTCCATTATAACCACAAAGCCACAGCACACTCTCAAAGCCTTCACCCTGGAGAGATCTGCACACTCGATCCGGGCTCCGCTCGACACTCGGCTGAAAAAAACTAATGGTGATCCACGTGCCGTCACTGCCGGCCCCAACCACTCGCGCGGCACTGAGCTCGCCGCGCACCAAAGCTGCTGCACCAACACAGAGAGAAAAAAGGAACCCAGACAGTCAAGCTCTGCTAAAAAAAAACGCATGCCGACGGCCAAGAAAAACAACCCCCGCCGCGAAAACGGCGCGGAAAAGCGCCCAGCTCTCTCTCGAATGCGCGCAGCCCAGCTGCAGCCGCTGCGGCCGCGCGGCGCCCTGGGCCTGCCGCGCGGTGCCCTGCGCTGCGCGGCGCCCGCCCACGCAGCGCCCTTGCGCGCTGCGCGGCGCCCGCAGCAGCCCCCGCGCGCGCCCTGCGCTGCGCGGTGGCCGCCCGCGCAGCGCCCATGCACGCTGCGCGGCGCCCGCCCGCGCAGCGCCCATGCGTGCTCACCTGCTGCGCGCGCCCTCAGCCCGCGCGCAGCGCCGCTCCCTGCTGCGCGCGGCGCCCATGCGCGCCCGCGCAGCACCAAGGCCGGCCGCGCGCGGCGCCTTTGCGCCTCCGCGCGGCTCCCAGCTGCGGCAACCCCACACACACATGGACTTCAGTCCAAACACAACCAGTAAAAGTCACTCTCTTCTCCCTCTAAACCGAGCTCTCGCTCACACTCTAAAAAAAAACAGCAACCTACCTCGAACAACTCCGCCGTGCGCGCGCCGCCCGTCGCGCTGACTGCTCGGCCCCGCGGCTCCTCGCAGTAGGTCCAGTCCAACCCAACACTCAACCATTCATCTCTTCCCCATTAATTTCCTCTTCTTCTTCCTTCTTCTCTTTCTCCCTTTCTTTCTTTTCCTCTGTTTACTTCTTAATTCCTCTGTTGCATTTGGTGGGAGAGAGAGAGGTGATGTGGCGGTGCTAATTAGGTAAGGTTAATTAAGGGAGGTGGGTGGGGGTAGTTGGCAGCAATAAATGCACAAGAAAAAATCTCATTCCTCTAATTAAATGCTTTCTAATATCCACTCTCTTAATTCCCTTTTCTCTAAATCACAGGCTAAAGCCAAATAAATAACTCCCATACTTAATTAAATAATTAATTAACCCAAATTAGGCCAACTCCAAATCACTTTTTGTCTTCGGGGTCTCCGCACCGGCCCGGAACCTTCCGAACCCCGCTGTAATCTGAAAATACACATGTACACAGCTTTTTCTCCTCAAAAAGCTCAACCGTTGAGTCGGGGTTCTCAATCCAAAAACCGGCTCCAAAATCGTCAGTTCCGACTCACTTTTTGCCTTCGGGTCCCCCGTGTCAGTCCGGAACCTCCCGAACTCCGCTGTAATCTCAAAGTATACCTGATCCAAGTGTTTCCCAATTTTTTTTTGCACACCACGGTGGAGTCGCGGCTTCCCAACCCAGTCTTCTATCGGCGCACAAAGCCCGAAAAACTCCGAATCCAGCTGGGGCTTCCGTGTTGATCCGAATCAACCCGAACTCAACTGAAAACACAAATGGGACATGCTCGAGGCGTTTCACCGCGTCACGCCATCCTGCGAGGTCGGTGCGCTATCCGAAATCCCGGTATTCTACACCATCTGCAGAGTTTGGAGATTTTTGGTGGCACGTTTATTGAGGTTTCCATTTTTGCGGCGCGGCACGACGTTGGTCCATTTGTGTTCCCCTTCGTCGCATTTCGGTGCACGAGCTCCCCCGGCCTACTCGGACCTTCTTTTCAGGCGATTCTTGCGCCGTTGGATCTGCGACAGACAGAGTTACGATCTTGGTATTTTCTTCTTCCCCTGGTTTCACACTTTTCGAGGAGTTTTTCCAAGCTTACTGGGACCCCATTTTCTGTTGGAATTTCTAGACAGCGACACCTTGCCGGATTTTTATCTCCGTAACCGGGCATCGGTTGAAAACGTGCTTGTACACTTTTTTCATCTACTCGACGCGAGGATTCTCACCGTATTTTTATTGGATTTTTTTGAGGCTTTCCCAAAGGTAGATTCTTCTCCTTTATCTGTACAAGGAAATACAGACGTATGGTTGTGTGTTTGTGACCGCCCTATGTTGTGGAATTTGTAACTCGGCCTATGGGGCTCGGAATTTGGCGTGCAGGTACTCGTTTCGAAGGTATCGACGCAAGGAACGCGACTATATTTTTGTTGGATTTTTCTGAGTTCTTGCTGCAGGTGAAAAATCCACATCTTTGGGACTGTTCCAATAGAATTGTATGTACTTGGATATTTTGGAATACAAGTGTGATCTTAAACCTTATTGTTGAACCCTGCCTGGAAGGTTCGCGACTGTGTCTGAACCTGTTGGAACTGGAGGAAATTGGAGATAGTGAATTCCGGATGTTGTCAGTTGTTTAGAGCCGAGGCTTGCGCGACATGTACCGAGGGAGCAGTTTTAGCAGATTTTGGACTGTGAGCGTCGACACTCTTGACCGACCTCAGGTTTGCCTTGGTTTAAGCACTTCAGGTGGGTAAGCTTAATTTGGTAACTGTATAGGTTTTTTTATATCATGGTGAATGTAAGTGAACATGGGGGGATATCACCCCTCTATGAATGATAACAGGCATATTGTTGTACAACCGATATGAGCGAGAGGTAAGTAAGGAATGACCTACTTGGTGAGATTGGCATACCATAGTAGGAATATTTTAGCATGCTTTATTAATATATGTTTTACCCACTTTTATTGTTTCTGAGGACAAAGCATGCTTGCATGGACATGTAGTTAGGCCATCATTTACTGCTGCACTACTTTTGGAACTTGACTTAGGAGAAACCATGTTATCTTTTTCTCCTTCTTTGTTAGTCAGGTGGTCGGTGTTGCTCAGGTTCGAGCAGGGGTGCTGGGTAGTGTAGTCGGGACTTGGTGTCTGGGACATGTTGGATTAGTTGTGGGGCTTTGCGGCAACCGCGGATACTGGGCGGTTGACCGGACTTTTATTTATGCACCGGATTGGGTATCTGATTTCTCTAGTGGACAAAGTTTCCCCACTATATGAGTATTTTTGCATCTGATTGAGGACCAAGGCTTTCTTTAGTGGTTGGGCTTTCCCACTTTGATCAGAGTCATGATCCAGTCCTGCTGATTTATGATACTTGTTACAGAGGCACTTTACTCGTGTGGGTCGCTCCCCTCGAGTGCCACTCCGGAGTGTGCGATTTACAGACTTCGAGTCCTTGAGACTCCCATCCCCTATCGGTGTTATGCGTAGGCTGGCATACCCGATTTGGCAGGCACAGCAGGCAGTACCAATTTTACTGGTGGCATTAGATTGGGTTTATTACAGACATTTGCTTTTTAGTTGCACTCGTGTCAGGGGGACCGAGTGGAGTCTAGTAGCTGTGTTTAGACCAGTTCTAGTGTTGTTGGGAACCGTTTGGGGATACGATGGTCCCAGGTCATTGTGAGTTGTTGATCATGGCAGGCGTAGCAGGCATGGCAGGCATAGGCAGGCATGGCAGGCATAGGCAGGCATGGCAGGCATAGGCAGGCTTAGTAGGCATGGCAGGCATAGGCAGGCATGGCAGGCATGGGCAGGCTTAGTAGGCATGGCAGGCATAGGCAGGCATGGCAGGCATAGGCAGGCTTAGCAGGCATGGCAGGCATAGGCAGGCTTAGCAGGCATGGCAGGCATAGGCAGGCTTAGTAGGCATGGCAGGCATAGTCAGGCTTAGCAGGCATGGCAGGCATAGGCAGACATGGCAGGCATGGCAGGCATAGGCAGGCTTAGCAGGCATGGCAGGCATAGGCAGGCTTAGCACGCATGGTAGGCATAGGCAGTCATGGCAGGCATAGCAGGCATAGGCAGGCTTAGCAGGCGTGGCAGGCATGGCAGGCATAGCAGGCATAGGCAGGCATGGCAGGCATAGGCAGGTTTAGCAGGCTTAGAGGCTTGATAGCTGTTGAGAGTCTCCAGCTTCCCTCCTTTTCAGTCTTTACGGCTTTGGTTAGTTTTTTTATATTTTGAGGACTTAGTGGGCAGACCGTTGGGTCTAGCGGTGGTACCCACTGAGAACTCCCTTTTTGGTGTAGTTCTCACAACCTCTGGGGGTTTCCCCCCTCATTTTCTTTCCTCTCCTCTGTTTTGTAGAGTCTTAGCGGATGTTGCTGATTCTGCGATTGTTGACCGAGGCGAGAGAGTCGCGAGATAGATCCCTACCCGTCGTTGGAGAGTAGCGTTACCCCCTTCAGAGGAGATCTATAGCAGATTAGTTGTTTTACTTTTTCCTCTTTTGAGAGACTGATGTAGTGAGGATTTATTATGTATCGAGAGACTGTACACTGTTGTATTTATTGGAGATATCTCCCGGTTGAGTTCTGAGCTTGTATTTGAGGATATTGTATCGTTATCATTTTTTTTGGGAAGACAGACTTATTGTATTATTTCCAGTTGTACAGTGATCGATTTTAGTTATACAGCAGATCTTTTATTTTTAGCTCTGATAACTTGTTTAGCTGTAGTATTTTTCTTGCAGGTAGGACGCTTCGCCTATGCCGGTTGGCATAGGTGGCGGATCTGTTGGCGAGCCCGGGTCGCAGTTTCGACCCCGGGGCGTGACAGCCGCGTCGCCGCCGGCTCCGGGTCGGGCGCGCCTCCCGAGGCAGCCAACTCCGCCGTGTGGACCGAGCGCACCAGGACCCGCCAATCACACAACGCCACGTGTCCACCCGGTCCACCGTGCACCCGCGCCGAAATTCCATGGACCGCGCTTGCTACGCCGGCCAACAGGGAAGCGCCACGTGTCCCATCCGTACGGTGCACGCCTCCGCGGTGGACCGTGCGCCTGCCCGCGCGCCCGCACGCCTGCCCGCGCCTCTCCGCCGCCTGCCCGAGCTCGCTCCGCCGCCACCGGCGTCTCTCCGGCCGCCGGAACAGTAAAAGTTGCCTCGAAATTCGTATTTTCGCGTCCGAGCTCCGAAAAATTCAAGTAAATAGTCCATTTCGCTCGTTTTCGCGCGCTGAATCCAAATCCGTTGTCCGTTCGGCCAAATTCCACTTCTAAAATTTCCCAAAAATTTCCGGAAGAGTAGACTTGATCCATTTTTCGTGCCGGATCACATTTTCAGCTCCAATAAGCGCGCAAACACCTCACACACCCAAAATGGACTTTCAGAAAACAAGCTCCAATTTTTACCAGAAATTCGATTCTTGGGCCCGACGCACGCACACACACTCCCTGAAGCCACCAAACCAACAGTAAACCCTAGAGTGGGGATTCGGGTCCTCACACAATACCTTTGCAGCTGGTAGATCCAATCCTCCAAGCTCAACCAAAGGGTACTCGCTCCAGATGATCACTTCACCTAATTTCCGGGGATCCACACCAAACCGAAGTGAACCAACCTTCCACAACTCGAATAGCACCGGCGCCCCCCAAGGGCGACACACTCGGCCTGACAAAATTCCCAAAACATCGAATCCGGGAGTTGTGTCCTCAACTCCCAAACTAGTGATATGCAAGACAACTCCAAAAGGAAAAGAGCACTAACAAGGAGGGGTCCTCACTCGGACACTCCCGAATCTTGGCCATCCGAGTGAACCATTCAGCCGCGGTCTATCATCCAAAGAACACTCAGTGACACCACCATAAGTCATGTTTTCCTCAACAGTCCACACAGCGCCAGCGGTGGCATCATCAAACTCGACCCCAGACAGCTTTCCTGTTCCAGGTATCCGCCATCTCTGTGGCCCTGTCGCGGTAATCCAGAATGCTCAACAATAACCCAACGGTAATTCCACAGTCGCTAAGGGAGGCGTCACTAAAACTCGCAGATCTCTCTCCCAACACTGGAAATACTAGCATTAGCGCTGGTATCAGTCTCATCATCCGATTGCCAAGCTCTCCTGACACTGCCTAGTCCAAGAAGCGCCTTACCTTGACCATAAATATTGATCTCGGCCAATTCCCAAATAGTGTCCATATTGGTCGGATTTTCCACCGCCGCCCCTACGGCTAACACAATGTGACCCAAGAATTAAGCTTCTAAAGCTAAAACTTATGTCTCAATAACTTGGGATATAGCTGCATCCACACGGGCATGGTAGCACGTCCACAAATACTCCTCGCACTACAAGTCGCTTTGGGAGTAAATCAAAATATCCTCGGGGATCACCACTCCCAATCCGTCCAAGTACAACTGGGACAAACAATTTCTCAAATCTTGAGGACAATAGGACATTACTTATTCCATTTGGCCTCACTATGAGCTCATAATGCCCTTACCGGATCCTGAATGCCATCTAGGCAAAGCCCCTGGCTGTCTAATTCCAAGTAGGTACTCGCATCATACAAGAGCTGCCGGAGTGTAACTCCACCAAAAGGTCCTAAATAATACCTGAACCTGCCTGTGCTTAAGTCACAACGAACCCTCATCATCGTCTATCCAAGACGTGGCATCACCACTATATATCGACGGCGTGGCATTGGGTCCAACAGGACCCTCGATCCATCCAATCCTGCAACTGCGCCATCAGCTCTCTCAGCTCTACAGGCGATATCCAATGAGGTGCTGTCGAGGGTGGTGCGGTTCCTCGAACCACGTCAAACGCAATCTCTACCTCCCTAACCGGCGGCATCAACATCAGCTCAGGTGGAATCACACCCGGTATCTCACGGGCAACAGGAATATCCTTGAGTCCCGGCGCCGCCGTAGGCACCTCTCGCACTGTCGCTGCAACCTGTGTGCCCTAACTGTCTCAACAAACCAGCCTCCCTTATCGGCCTCGCAGAAGGTCATAGCCTTCTCTCTCTCCGCAGTCAAACATCGTGTGGCGCTGTGCCAACCAATCCCAAGCACTGGGTCAAAACACCGAGCTGACACAAGTACCAATAAGTCTGCCGAAAACTCGAGGTCTCCACTGCACTGGACCTGATCCACAAGCCTCTTCCACATGCACCACACCAACAGGAATCTGTGCCTCTAGTGCACGTGGTAACAAATCTGCCTCCAGTCCATGCCGGACTGCAACATGCTCTAACTCCGACTGCTGTGAGAAAATCACACCTGCGACACTCGATCCACTATCATGGCGCCCTCCAACCGGGCGGCACAGACTAATTCGCTTGACGCAAGTGGTCGCCGCTTAGTCTGCCTGAAAAAAATCAAGACTATCCACATAGAGAGCACGATCTCTGCCTTTGCTCACACTGAGGCGACGAACAAGGTCCTCTGCAGGCAACGAACCCATGCTACCGCTGCGCTACTCTGATAAAGATGCCGATTCTGCCATCGGGGTTCACCCGACCCCTGACATCTCAAGAAATCCCTTATTGCAACCATCATATGACAAAACACGATTAATCCATACAATTCCTTATACAATTATCCTTACTAAGCTCACCCCTCAATCACGTATATTGTACCCCAAACATGCAGGTTATCAAACACAAAGGATAACATTCCCATGGGTAAGCTTTACATAATCCGTCCACAAGGATATCCACCATCTGGGAAAGGAAAAACGAAAATGCCTCTGCCGGCCGATCAGTCCTCCAGCATCTAGCGCCAAGCACCTCTATCCAGAACTCGCCCCTGGCGGCAGATCCCTATCCAAAGGAACTGCAACGCCACGCTCCACACGAAATGCCAACTCCATCGAGGCATCCAAAATCCAAAACGGAGGGATCAAATAAACTGAAAGATATCCGAGCGCAATCTACTCCCAGTCACACATATTCTAAGCGCCCCGTCCCTTGAAACCTGGAACGCGCAGTTCGATAACTGCACTAACTCTTAACCCAAAAGGCTTCCAAGTACTCTCTATCCATCAACGAACAAGGCCCTGCCTCCAAAGGCCCCATACTCAATCCCACAAATCGGGGTGACTCAACAGCCAAAACTGGCTCACTCTAACAATGCAATCCCACAGCTTGTCAACTGTCAGCTATCCACCCCGCCTCAGTGCCTCAGCACTAACCATTGGCACGGAGGGGCCACTCACTAGTCCGACAACTGTGCCACTGCGCTGATCCGACAACTGTGTCACTGCTCCGACAACTGTGCCACTGCGCTGATCCGACAACTGTGTCACTGCTCCGACAACTGTGCCACTGCACTGCTCCGACAACTGTGTCACTACTCCGACAACAGTGCCACTGTGCTGATCCGACAATTGTGTGTCACTGCGCTGATCCGACAACTGTGTCACTGCTCCGACAACTGTGCCACTGCGCTGATCCGACAACTGTGTCACTGCTCCGACAACTGTTGTAGAGTACCGGGATTTCTGGTAGTGCACCGACCTCGCAAGATGGCGTGGTGCGGGGGAATTGCCTCGGGCATATTCCTTATGTGTTTTCAGTTGAGTTCGGGTTGATTCGGATCAACACGGAAGCCCCAGCTGGATTCGGAGTTTTTCGGGCTTTGTGCGCCGATAGAAGATTGGTTTGGGAAGCCGCGACTCCACCGTGGTGTGCAGAAAATTGGGAAACTCTGGGAACAGGTGTACTTTATGATTACAGCAGAGTTCGGGAGGTTCCGGACTGGTGCGGAGGCCCCGAGGATAAAAAGTGAGTTGTTGTGGGCTTTTATGAAATATCTAATTATTTTTTTTGGTTAATTAATTAGTGGCATTTATGGCTTTGGTCTGGGAGTCAATGAATGAAAGAAAGGAAGTGAGAGAGAGTGAGGGTGGGGAGCCTTATTTTAATTGGGAGCTACAGCTGCCTCCCACCCCTACACTAATTAAGTCACCCTTAATTAGCCATTTTTGCCACGTCATCTTCTTCTTCTACCTACAAAACAGAGAAAAATGGGTGAAACATGTTACGGAATTTGAGTTGGCGTATTTCGTGATTGTATTAAGTCTTGAAGATTGAAGATGAAGAAACCTTAAATCGTATACCTCAATCTCAAGAAAGAAGAATTCAAAAGGATCAGGTACGTTTAACTAAAGATTAATGGTGATCCGAATACTTCTTATAGTGTAGAAACACCTGGAAGAGGTTTTAATTGCATAAACATCAAAAACTGGACATGGGACATGTTCAGGATCCGGATCGTGCTTGGCAATCCGGATCCCGAAGGGTGTTGGTTCATACACTGGTTCAATCCGGATCGCAGCCTCCTCTGATCCGGATCCCGAACACTGGTTTTACCTGTGTGCTTCCTCGATCCGGATCAGGACTTGCAATCCGGATCCCGAACATGATGTTCTGGTAAAACTGTATGAACGATCCGGATCGGACTTTGTGATCCGGATCCCGAACCCTTGTTTTTCTGGAATCGTCTTTCTTGCTTCGCGATCCGGATCGCAGTAATTCCAATCCGGATCGCCGTCGGTAAAATTCCAGAAAAGGCAGTTTTTGATCCTTATCTTCTTCCAATGGTTTCTAACCTATAAATAGACCCTATGGTCATTTTCTAGGGTAAGGAAAATAGAGCCGTCATTATCAAATATCATTTTATACGGCTTAGATCCACATATAGAGAAGAAAGGAAATCAATAGATTCATTCTATGTTTCTTCATCTATATTGATTGATTTGATTCTAGGTTTTCCATACTCACATTTTGAGTAGAATCAAATCAATGAATACTTAGATGGTATTTCCGATCTATCTTTGATCTAAGTATTCGGCGGATCATCACCACCCAAAAAACAACGATTTACCCAAATCGGCGCGTGGACTCGCGTGGCCTTGTGGATTCAAGGTGCAACCGCTCTCGTGGATTCGGAGCGAGGTACGTTCGTGGATTCGAAGCGTGCTATTGGGTGAAGACCGTGGATTCGGTTGGACGTCGTGGACTCGACGTTGGACGCTGTGGATTCAGCGTTGGGCGCGGATCGTGGATTCGAGAAGCGTCGTGGAGCGAGCGGGAAGATCTACTAGGAGCGTATGTAAAAGGTTGAGTCGTCTGTGAGTACGTTATATCACCTTGTACGTGTGTTAATTCTAGTGGATTTCGCCGTGTTATCGGTCCCGTGGTTTTTTACTCCGGTTTGGAGTTTTTCCACGTAAAAATCTTGCGTGTTCATTTATTTTTCCGCATTGGGTTTTATTGCGCAATGATTTTTGAGTGTTTATTGTTTACACCTATTCACCCCCCTCTAGGTGTTTTTTCCCCTATTTAGATCCATATTAGTTATAACCCAACAAGTGGTATCAGAGCGGGAATAGGGTTGTAAACAATGGTTGAAGGTGGAAACATCAATCGACCCCCTTTCTTTGATGGAACAAATTATGCGTACTGGAAAGTGCGGATGAAAGCCTTTTTAATTTCCATCGACGAAAGGGTGTGGCAATCAATTGAATTAGGATGGTCTAATCCAACTGAAATTTTAGATGATGTTCGCACCTTAAAACCTAGGTCGAAATGGACCAAGGAAGAGATAGATTATCTTCTTACAATGGCAAAGGAATTAATGCTCTATTTAATGCTTTGTCACAAACAGAGTTCTCTCGCGTCTCGGCATGTGAGACTGCGAAAGAAATCTGGGATGTTCTTCAAGTTACGCATGAGGGAACTAACCTTGTGAAGATTCAGAAACTGCAAATGCTTACGAGCAAGTTTGACTCTATCTCTATGGCAGAGAATGAATCTTTCACTGACTATTACACACGATTGCAAGACATCGTAAACTCATGTGCTAACTTGGGAGAGAAGATTCCAGAATTTAAAGTTGTAAGAAAAATTTAAGAACTCTTCCTGAACGATTTCGCCCGAAGGTCGCAGCCATTGAAACAATTAAACACCCGGACGAAATGCGTGTAGAAGAATTAGTAGGTGCTTTACAAACTTATGAAATGACATTTCCTACTAACTATTCTTCTGGAAAGGCATCCTCTTCTAAGTCTTCAGGTTACGCATTGAAATCAACTAAAGAAGAAGACGCGGATTCATCCTCCTCGGACGACGACGAGAACCTTTCTATGGAGGACTTTGAGAAGCAGCTCGCTCTCTTGACAAGGAAGTTTCGCCGCAACTTTCGAAGGGGTAATCCAAGCAAAACTCCATCCTTCGGAAAGTCGAAGAAAGGCAAGGGTTCTTCAAGCTACAAGTCAAGAAAGCAAGAGAACTTCTCAAAGGATAAGAAAAGTTCTGAGGGACAAGTTCAGTGTTTCAAATGTCGAGGCTACGGCCACATTGCAACGGAGTGTCCCAACAAGAATCCGGCAAAGAAGAAGGCGATGCAAGTCGTCACTTGGGATGACAACTCCACGTCAAATGAGTCATCCTCAAGTGATGAAGAAGACAACGCGACAGCATTCCACGCGTCCACTCATCTTCTCCCTTCATGTGCTTAATGGCAAGTACATCCGATTCATTGTCCAACTCCACTGTTGAAAAGATTGCAACGGACGATGAATCAGATAATTCGGAAGGTGAAGATTTTGTTTTAGCCTACCACAGACTTTTGAGGGATTCAAAGAAACTGGCTAAACAAAACAAGGGGTTGAAAGGGAGATTGCAGGATCTCGAAGAAGAAGTAAAAAGGGTAACCTCTCTCTCAACCGATCTTGAAGTGGAAAGGGACAATCTGATTAAAACAAATGTTTCCCTTCAAGAGTCCAATGAGCATTTCGAGAAGAGTTATGTAGATATGGTGAACAAAGCGAATTACTTCTTGAAGCTCAACGGCGAGGCCCGACAGGAAAAATTGGAAATGACGGAGACCATACGCCAACTGAAGGATGACTTAAAGAGATTTTCTTCTGGAAGGAGTAAGTTGGACAGACTTCTTGGTCTTGGTCAAACAAACAAGTTCGGCCTCGGGTACACTCAAACTGGAGACATTCCAAGTTCGAGTGGGACAGTATTTGTGCCTCAGTCGGTATCTCCTCCTCCGACACCGGGATTCACGTCAAGCAACGACAACAAACCTACTTCATCCTCCTCGAGATCGTCAAGATCTAAGGTATGTTTTCGTTGTGGCATTTCAGGGCACATTAGGAGATATTGCAAGACGGGAGCCAAACGCACACCTCAAACACCTCTTGCAATGACTACCAAAAAGGTGATTCCTCGGAAATCAAATGCAAATCATTTGAAGGAAAAGAACCTTGGGAGTACTTCAAACACGACGACGATAAAAGAAAAAGATCAAACATACAAGACGTCTTCGTCAAGGAAAATTACTCAACCATTGCCAACATACTCCAAAACTCAAAAGGTTTGGGTATGCAAAGATGAAATATTTCCTTGTTTTTAATCTTTCTATGATTAAATGCTGTATAGTTTTATGTAGACTATTTTCGTTTTTTTTTTTTTTTCGTGGGGCCAACTCGTCAACCATCCATAGGAGGTAAATGGTACATTTTCTTATTGGTTGATGATTTTTCTAGATATACTTGGGTAGCATTTTTAAAAGAAAAGGCTGATACCTTTGATTCTTTTCTCGAAATTTGCAATCGTATTATGATTGAAAAGAATGAAAGGATTACTCGAGTTAGGAGTGATAGAGGTGGGGAATTCATAAATTCCAAATTCATTGATTTTTGCACTTCAAATGGCATTAAACATGAATTCTCCGCACCTTACACACCTCAACAAAATGGTGTAGTCGAGCGCAAAAACAGGGTCGTACAGGAGATGGCACGTGTTATGCTTCATAGCCGGAACCTTCCTTTATATTTTTGGGCTGAAGCGGTGAACACGGCTGTCTATGTTATCAATCGAGTGTATTTGCGCCCGGGGACTTTGAATACACCATATGAACTATGGTTTTGTAGAAAACCTAACATCAAATATTTTCGTATTTTGGGAGTCGGTGTTTTATTTTACGTGATCGCGAAAATCTTGGAAAATTTGACTCTCGAAGTGACGAAGGGATTTTCTTAGGTTATTCTACAAACAGTAGAGCATATCGAGTTTTTAACTTAGAATCTAAGACGATCGTAGAATCGATAAATGTTAAGGTAGATGAAGCTTTTCACTTTGAATCTGAAAAATCTACCCTCGATATCTCTCTTGATGATGATACACCTGCTAATGCATCTTCTTCTAACAATTCTTTCGATAATAATGATGCATCTAACGGTTCTTCAAGTTCATCTGATGTGCAGGAATCATCTCGTGTACCTCCGTCTACTCCTCTACCTCAAACGTTACGCATCTCCAAGGATCACCCTGAATCGAACATCATTGGAGATCCACAAGAAGGAGTTAGAACACGGAGACAATTGGTTTGCGGATTTGCATGCTATGTATCTCAAATCGAACCAAAGAATGTTGATGAAGCTCTCCAAGATGATTACTGGATTAAAGCAATGCAGGAAGAGCTCCATCAATTCGAGCGAAACAAAGTCTGGGAATTAACGAAGCCTCCGAAGCAACACAATGTGATAGGTACCAAATGGATCTTCAAGAACAAGAAAAATGAAGAAGGTACTATCATCAGGAACAAAGCAAGGTTAGTTGCTCAAGGCTACTCTCAAGTAGAAGGTATAGACTTTGATGAAACTTTCGCCCCTGTAGCTAGACTCGAGTCCATTCGTATATTGTTTGCGATTGCTTGTCATTTTAAAATCAAATTATTTCAAATGGACGTTAAGAGCGCCTTTTTAAATGGGTTTTTAAATGAGGAAGTTTATGTGGCTCAACCGAAAGGTTTTGTGGATCATAAACTACCTAACCATGTTTTTCGTCTGAAAAAGGCTCTTTACGGTCTGAAACAAGCACCGCGAGCATGGTACGAAAGGTTGACAAAGCACCTTTTGGAAAAGGGCTACACTCGAGGGGGAGCTGACAGGACTCTCTTTGTGAAGCATTATCAAAACAATTTCATAGTTGCTCAAATCTATGTCGATGACATTGTATTTGGAGCAACAAGAGATAATGATGCTTCAAAATTCGCGGAGACCATGGAAAGCGAATTTGAGATGTCAATGATGGGCGAATTGACTTATTTTCTTGGATTACAAGTTAAGCAAAATGATGAAGGTATACACTTGTGTCAATCCAAGTATGCACTGGAGTTGGTGTGACGCCCCACTTCCCAGGGGGATCCTAGAACTACTCTAGCTCTAGGAAGTTAATCTCATGTTCTTGGATCTTGATCCAAAATGCTATAGCGGGTTAGAGATTTTAGTCCTATTATATCATTTATATAGAGGACTAATCCAAATTCCGGGGGTGTTACATTCTTCCCCCTTTAAGCCCTGACGTCCACATCAGGCTCAAGCACACTCACAAGCACCAGGCGATGTGAGACTCGTCTCGCTAGCCTTAGCCGACCTTGTGAGGAGCTGCACTCCACTCACAACGGTCATTAGCCGGGGAGCCTCGCTCTACCCGCTATATAACCCTGGCTCAGCCGAGACTCATCTCACATTTCCGGCTGGTGAATGGCTCTGATACCAACTGTGACGCCCCACTTCCCAGGGGGTCACCCATCCTAGAACTACTCTAGCTCTAGCACGCTTAACTCTCATGTTCCCTTGGATCTTGCTACCATCCAAAATGCTATAGCCGGGTTAGAGATTTTAGTCCTATTATATCATTTATATAGAGGACTAATCCAAATTCCGGGGGTGTTACAGTTGGTCAAAAAGTTTGATCTTGAAAATTCTAAGGATTTTCCAACTCCAATGGGAACTAGCCATAAGGGACTTGGAAGTGAATCACATAGTGAGAATGTAGACGAGAAACTGTATCGAGGTATGATTGGAAGTCTACTATATCTCACGGCTAGTCGCCCGGATATATCCTTCAGTGTTGGGATTTGTGCGAGATATCAATCAGCACCGAAGGAGGTTCACCTGAAAGCGGTGAAGCGGATCATCCGATATATCAAAGGTACAATCAGTTTCGGAATTTGGTATCCTATGGGAACGACTTTGGATATTGTTGGATACTCAGATGCCGACTGGGCTGGTTCAGTGGATGACCGGAAAAGCACGAGTGGTGCATGCTTCTATCTAGGCCATTGCCTTGTTGCATGGCACAGTAAAAAGCAGAATTGCATAGCACTCTCGACTGCCGAAGCGGAGTACATTTCTGCAGGAAGTTGTTCAACCCAATTGATATGGATGAAAAGCGTGTTGAGCGATTTCCGGATTTCAACAACTTCGGTAAACATTTTATGTGACAACACTAGTGCTATTAACATTTCAAAAAACCCTGTGTTGCACTCTAGAACAAAACATATTGAACTTAGATATCATTTTCTTAGAGAGCTAGTTGAATCAAACATTCTTCAACTGTCATATATTTCAACTGAGGATCAATTAGCTGATATCTTAACAAAACCTTTGGATCAAAAACGTTTTATTCACTTGCGTAAAGCAATTGGCATGCTTTCCTTGAAATAAACTCTTTTGAAACCTTTGCTTAGGTTAGGTTTTGTTTTTGTTTTTGTTTTGTTCTTTATCTATGTTTTGTACATAGGACATTAATTGAGCATAAATCATAATTGACTTTAATTGCATCCTTTTATGCATTTAGAAATTTATTATGCTTTTGATGTCATAATATTTCAATGTTGCAATGATCATTTACGTTAATTAAACCATCTTTTAAGTGATCAAAGTCAATTTCTCTCTCAATGATCTCTTGGTATAGTCATTATCATATTTGATTGCTTAGTCGAGTATGAATTCGAGATCAATGGTTTGGTTGAATACCTTATATATTAAATAATTGATAGCCAATTGAGGGGGAGTCAATGAAATGTAAAATGCTCAAAAGATGTGGAAAGAGTTACATCCCAATGAGGAGTGTGAAAACTACCACCACATGGAGAAAATGAAAGAAAGAAAAAGATACTCCATGAATGAAAAGCAAATTTTTGTTTTAAAAATGTTGATGAAATTCATATTGAAATACTTGACTCAGTCGTATTTCATGGTTGGTATAAGGTGGGATTTTTAGTAAAAGATGCTCAAAGAGCCACTCCTTCAACAGATTGTCTAGATATATTATCTAACTTATCTGGGATTTCAAACATCTATTGATCTTGGTATTTCATTTTCTTTACCAAAATTGATGATTTGATAAAGGCATTACACATAAGATCAGGATAGATGTAATTGAAGTTGTTCAACTTTAAGTGTTTTAACTTTCGTAAATTTTCGTTTCATTTTTGGATATTTTTGATAGATTTTGTATAATCTATTTCTTGTTGTATGAAACGATGATTTTTGTTTAAAGTTGACATGGTAAAGTGCTTACATACTTTTTCTGGATTTTATGGAATTTTTCTGAATTTTTCTGAAGAAAAAGTTGAAGCCGATCCGGATCGTGGTAAGTGATCCGGATCCCGAACGCAGGATTCTTCCTGCGGGTAGCCGATCCGGATCACAATCTCGATCCGATCCGGATCACGGCTAGGGTTTTTATAAGAACAAAGAGGATTTGATTTCTTTTACCCTAATCTTTTGTTCTAAAATCTCTAGAGCTTCTCTCTCTAGATTTCTTGCGTTTTGGAGCCTCCAAACTCAAAGTTCTTCGGATTCAAGTAAGTTTTATTGATCAAAACTCGGTTTTTACAGTTTTTCATCAAACGTGAGTTGAAATCTTGGATCTTTTTCGTTTGTGATTTGTTTTTGATCAAATTTCTTTTGAAACAAGAACTCTGGGTCAATTAGTTTTGCTTTTATGCTGGTTTTTCTCAAGATAAACGAGTTTTTAGGCTTCGATTTCTAAAAATTCTGGTTTAGGGCATAAAAGAGGAATTTTTGAAAATCATGGAATTGATCTATTTTTAAAATTCTTTTTGGAAAACTAATTTGATTCTTGGCTTCTCTACATGATTATGATTGTCTAGGTACAATTTTTCAAATTTTTCAAAATTGACGATTTTTTCATGTGTTCTTGAGTTGATTCTTCACAGGACATTCTCTAAAACTCAAAGCACTGTCAGCAATGGTGATCACCTGGATCATTTTCTTACTTGCTGCCATGGTCCATGTCAAGGATACTGCCAAGCCAAAGAGGGCTAAGAGAGTGAAGAGAGCGCAGAATGATTCCGACACGGAATCTGAGACGGAATCGATTGACTGGGATAACCTAGAGATTGAGGAAGATGTCCCTATTGTATCCAAAGGGAAAGCACCTGCAGAAGCCTCAAAGACGAAAAAGGCTCCTCCTACTGCTGCAGAAAAGGGAAAAGCTCCCATGGAACCAAGCCACATCAGAACAAGAACGAAAACTGGTGCAAGAAAGAGAGGCAGTGCTCAGGGAATTTCAATTGAGGAACCAATTGCTAGCCAGCCCCCTCCTCCGGAATTCATTAGCTCCACAAGAATCAAAGATTTTGAAAAGAGGGAATGCATTGGGGAAAGACATGTTAATGTCCAACAGATGAAGAATCGATCTGCAGAGTTTGGAGTTTTGTTTGACCAAGTCGGGCTTGCTCCAATTTGCAACTTTCCTGAAAAAACTGGGTATTGTCCACATTCGGTTCGCATGTTTTATCAGAATGCTACAAGTCTAATTGATCATGATGACGGACGTCGAGAATTTCATACCGTGGTTAAAGGTATCAAAATCAAAGTCACTCCCCAACTGATTGGAGAGGTACTCAATATGAAA
Source organism: Tillandsia fasciculata (assembly GCA_029168755.2). Taxonomy (NCBI): domain Eukaryota; kingdom Viridiplantae; phylum Streptophyta; class Magnoliopsida; order Poales; family Bromeliaceae; genus Tillandsia; species Tillandsia fasciculata. The sequence goes on along the minus strand of JAQOTM010000037.1, from coordinate 402,463 downwards.
GCCAGATCTGATGGAATCAGTTACCTAAAAACTCAAAGCTTCAATCCGAACTCCTGGAGAGTTGTAGTCAATGGAATTTGTCTTCCGGATACTCCTTCTGCCGGAAATTCTGTTTTCTCCAAAGAACTTAAGAAAGAGTACAAGTACATAAACTTCATTGTCTGTTACAACATTCTTCCTAATATGAACACGAAAGTCCTTCGATGGGACAGAATGCTCTTTCTCTATCTTCTTGGCAACCCGACCATTTTGATGGGAGCAAACATGAACATTCCTTATCTTATTTGGTCAAGGATGTCGCGATATGTGGAACACTCTCACCCTACAGAGAGACTTCCCTATCCAATGATCATCATGCGCATCCTTAAGAAGTTTAATGTGGATACAAGCGCGAGCTCTTACATGTACAGTTTGGGGACGATCAATGAAACAACGATAGTAAAGTCTCTATCGACTAAACAAGATGATCCTCCATCTCCTCCAATCCGACGAGCTCGACAACCAGCAGCTACTGCTACACCTCCTGTTCCACCAGCACAACAAGCGCCTCCATCAACCTCTGAAGATGATGCTTCAGTTAACTCACTTTTTAAGGAACAACAACGACTTTCCAATGAACAAGAACGCATGTCAGGTGAGTTCACTGAAATGAGAGGAGATCTTCATACTATGAAAAATGAGATGGAAGTTCTCACAGCTTCGCAAGTCACTCTGAATAAGTCCGTCTCATCAGTGAAGAAACTTGTGAAGAAGCTGTTTGCTAAAATGGGATGCACCACATCCGATGACTCCGACTCTCAGGAGTAACTTTATGTTTTAATCGTTTTGCTCTAACTTTGCAGGTATTTAATTTCTGTTTATCTTTTTAACTCCCTTTGTTTTGTAATTATTTGGCTGTGTTTTGTGACAAAAAGGGGGAGAGAGTTAGAGAGTTAGAGAGAACTTTGAACAATGATACAATGATGAATGATGTGAATTGGTGATCATTAAGGTAAGTATGACTCCAACTTCAACTTTGCATTTATCTTGTGATTTGATGCATGCTCCTACTAACTATTCGACTAACTATTTGGGCATGTAATATGACTAACAAGTTGATGATTGGACTAACACTTTGTGACATTTGGTTTTTGATTGCTTAGAAGATATGTTGGTTTTTAACTATGATTTTTTCACATATCTGAATTCTCAAATGTCATGATGAGAATAAACTCTTTCTCTGTACTTGGTTTTGTATGTTTCAATTCTTGAGGTATCTAACGATTTCTTTTGTCAAGAATGATTTCTTTGTGCAGAGAGTACAGATGTCTAAGTCTAGAGTCTGTTTTAGGAGTTTATCTCATGTTTTTAATTTTGGATCTTCATTGTAAATTTTTGTTGTATGGTGATAGCAACAAAAATATCTTTTTGAATTTTCTTTTGTGGATTTGTGTTTTGTCACGAAACCGCCAAAGGGGGAGATTGTTACGGAATTTGAGTTGGCGTATTTCGTGAATGTATTAAGTCTTGAAGATTGAAGATGAAGAAACTTGGATCGTATACCTCAATCTCAAGAAAGAAGAATTCAAAAGGATCAGGTACGTTTAACTAAAGATTTTGGTGATCCGAATACTTCTTATAGTGTAGAAACACCTGGAAGAGGTTTTAATTGCATAAACATCAAAAACTGGACATGGGACATGTTCAGGATCCGGATCGTGCTTGGCAATCCGGATCCCGAAGGGTGTTGGTTCATACACTGGTTCAATCCGGATCGCAGCCTCCTCTGATCCGGATCCCGAACACTGGTTTTACCTGTGTGCTTCCTCGATCCGGATCAGGACTTGCAATCCGGATCCCGAACATGATGTTCTGGTAAAACTGTATGAACGATCCGGATCGGACTTTGTGATCCGGATCCCGAACCCTTGTTTTTCTGGGATCGTCTTTCTGCTTCTGCGATCCGGATCGCAGTAATTCCGATCCGGATCGCCGTCCGTAAAATTCCAGAAAAGGCAGTTTTTGATCCTTATCTTCTTCCATGGTTTCTAACCTATAAATAGACCCTATGGTCATTTTTCTAGGGTAAGGAAATAGAGCCGTCATTATCAAATATCATTTTATACGGAAAGATCCACATATAGAGAAGAAAGGAAATCAATAGATTTATTCTATGTTTCTTCATCTATATTGATTGATTTGATTCTAGGTTTTCCATACTCACATTTTGAGTAGAATCAAATCAATGAATACTTAGATGGTATTTCCGATCTATCTTTGATCTAAGTATTCGGCGGATCATCACCACCCAAAAACAACGATTTACCCAAATCGGCGCGTGGACTCGCGTGGCCTTGTGGATTCAAGGTGCAACCGCTCTCGTGGATTCGGAGCGAGGTACGTTCGTGGATTCGAAGCGTACTATTGGGTGAAGACCGTGGATTCGGTTGGACGTCGTGGACTCGACGTTGGACGCTGTGGATTCAGCGTTGGGCGCGGATCGTGGATTCGAGAAGCGTCGTGGAGCGAGCGGGAAGGTCTACTAGGAGCGTATGAAAAAGGATGAGTCGTCTGTGAGTACGTTATATCACCTTGTACGTGTGTTAATTCTAGTGGATTTCGCCGTGTTATCGGTCCCGTGGTTTTTTACTCCGGTTTGGAGTTTTTCCACGTAAAAATCTTGCGTGTTCATTTACATTTTCCGCATTGGGTTTTATAGCGCAAAGATTTTTGAGTGTTTATTGTTTACACCTATTCACCCCCCCTCTAGGTATTTTTTTCCCCTATTTAGATCCATATAGTTATAACCCAACAAAACAGAGGATTGAATGTGAGAAGAAGAAAGAGAAGAAAAAGATGAAAGAGAGGGAGAAAAAGGAAGGGAACGGGAGTGGTGTTGGTGTGGATTCCCTGCTAGTAGCTGTGTGAAGCCAGGCGAAGCGATCGGAGCAAACGCGCGTCGAGCCTCCAACCAAGGTGAGCACTGTTTTATATTTTTTTGAAGCTTGGTTTTGGTCTTTAATGATGATTTTTGGGTTTGGTTGGTCTTCTTGGAGTTGTGCTGTTTTTAGAGAGGGAGTGAGAATCTTGGTGGTGCTGTTTTTTGTTGGCGTTGCCTGCGAGGAGGGAGCGGTTTGCTCCCTTGTTGACCGAAGCTAGCAGCTTGGCGGGGGGGCGCAGCGGTGCGCAGCGCGCGCGGTGGGCGCGCGCGGCGCGCAGCGCGAGGCGCGCAGCGCGCAGGCGCGCAGTGCGCCGGTGTGCGATGCGCGGCGCGCCAGTGTGCGGTGCGCAGCGCGCGGTAGCAGCGGCCGTGGGGCGCGGCGAGCGTGTTCAGCTTGATGTCGGCGGACTGTTTGCGCACGCCGTGGCAGGATGCGGCCCGGGTGTCGCATGGCCTGTTGTGGGCAGTTTTTGACGAGTTTTCTTCCCTTTTTGCTCTCACAGGTCGACGTCATGTTGCGCGTTTTTCGGCGATGCACTGTGTGGAGCTCGGTTCGGGTGCGCGATTGGGTTGATGTATGCCGTTGGCTCGAGGTGATGGATCTAGTGAGAGAAAGAACACTTGTGTGGTATACTGTGGACTTTTATAATGGTAATTATGGTGGTGCTGCAGCATTTGGTGATTATGCATTTGATTATGCTGTTGGGTTTTCTTTTGTTGTTGGAGCTACAGGGTAGTGTGTATATTTTGTGTGGATGGAATTATAAGGTTGAGCATTTGTGAACTTTATTTCTTTTAATGTACATTTGAAGCTTGAAGTGAGCGGTTGGATGGCTGAGGGTTCCATGATATGGTTATAATCCTTGTGAGGCATGGGGGTATATGGACTTGCTGTGAGTGTGGGGAGTTTCTTTTGTGTGTGCAGAGGAGTTGGAGAATGTTGTTGGGTGTTGTGAATTTTGGTGTGGGCTGTGGTTTATGGAATGTATAAGTGCTTGTATGTGTGAGGTGGTTTTTGTATGTGAATTAGAAGATAATTTATTATGTGCTTTAGGAGCTGGATGTGTGTAATTGTGGTTAAGTGAACATTGATTATTTGTGGGCAATATTTGATTAGTGTGCAGTTTTTTTCCGGTGGACTAATTGTGTGCTGAGGCTTTTGAGAAGATATTAAAAGAGGTGATTGAATTGGTGCTAAGTAAGTGGTATGTGTGCTGGGGTTTTTCTGGATGTAATAGATGTTGCTTTGTGGTTAATTGTGAGTGCATTATATCTTGTAGAGGATCAAGTGGGTACCTTGTATGCTGTGATGGCTGTGGAATTAGGTGGTTTGGGAGCGTGTAATTTGGACTATGTAAGCTTGTATGTGAAAATTGTGTCGATGTGTGGGTGTATTTGGACTTGGCGTGTGTAGAGTTTTGTGGCCTTATGTGAGCAGGGAGAGTTTTAAGTGAACTGTTGGGAGCCTTAAAGTGTGCTGTGGGATTTTATTAAAATGTGTTGTTGTTGATGAGGTGATCTTAAAATTGGACTATGGGCTTTAATTATTGTATGTAATTGGTGTTTCAGTTTCAGTATAAACCATTGTAGTTGGGGTGGACTTGTTGTGGGCCGATTTTGATGCTGGAATTTTGTGAGGACTCGAGGGAATTTATTGGAGCTTCCGAAGATTTTTCCGGGATTTGCGACACGATTTTCGAGGTTTCATCAGTTCGAGGTTCCAGCACTTCACCGACTTCAGCAATGCCTACGGAAAGTGATCCAGGTGGGTTGGAATTTCTCCAAAATTTATGGAATGCCCTTTAATGCTATTGAATGCAATTTGATCATAATTATTATGTTGTTTTTCCTGTATTAAATCTGATAGTTGCCTGGAATTTTCTGTAAAATTCATTTGAATCCCGGATCATTTTTAGCATACTCCTGATACTATATGACACTAGATTTCATATTTTGTTGGCATCATATTTGCACCTGGATCGTTTTAAAAATCGAGAAAGCCCGTTTTAAGAAAAATCAGTATTTTCAAAGTGGTTTTTAAATTATGAGTTCGCCAGGGGTATGACATAGGTCCAGGTGGCCCGTTACGCTTGTATACTCGTGCCAGGGGGCCGAGTGGATTTTTAGAGATTTGTGAGATGAGTTTCTAGTGTCATGTGAGTGTGAACTTTTTGTTGGGATCGATGAGGTTTTCTAGATTATGGGTCGTGCATATCAGATTTAGTCGGGGAGGTGGTTCTCCGACATAGCTGTGAGAGTGTTGGGCACTTCCTGATCGAGTCGTGGAGGGTTTTCCCGACTGAGTTGTGTCGTTTGAGCATTTGAGTTTCCGATCTATTTGATCGTGGATCATAGCCTGCTATATCGAGATACTTGACAGAGATACTTGTTACTGAGAGATACTTTACTCGTGTGGGTCGCTCCCCTCGAGTGCCACTCCGGAGTAGGCTTTAGACCGTGTTGGGTTCCGGTCATTTGGACAGTGGAGATACTGAGTTCGTGAGATTGATGACAGAGCAGGCAGTACCGGATTTTATACCGGTTCATTTGATTGGGTTTATTTCGGTCAGATATCTTTATTGTTGCACTCGTGCCTGGGGGCCGAGTGCAGTCTGGTAGCTGAGTTTAGATCAGTGCTAGTATTGTTGAGAGCCATTTGGTTGACGGTGGTCCCGTGTCGTTGAGAGTACTTTGACCGCTGTGTGAGAGGTTGAGCATCATGATTCTATCCGTTCTGAGAGAGAGCGTGGATTTCGACTATAGCCTGCATGAGCCACTTTTCGATAGCGAGTTAGTCCGATTGGACACCCTATGTTGATATACTAGGGAGGCGCAGGCTTGACTGGACCCGATGTGGCAGTCAGCTCAATTGGGTCGGTTGAGCACCTCGTGTGCGAGTGGTATATGCATAGTATGTTCTTAGATGAGTTTTCCTTTGAGCATGGTACTTGAGGCATATTAGCAGTAGCGTGTGTATGCATATCATATTATTTGTAGAGTTTCTTGAGCTTTATGACGATACATGTTAGCTGTAGTTTCTTTCCTGCTCACCCCTTTTATCTATCTATCTGCATACCTATCTGTTTTGCCTCCAGTAGACTTAGTGGGCATACCGTGGATATTGGGACGGTACCCACTGAGATCTGCCTTCTGCAGTAGATCTCACACCCGCGGCGGTGACAGGTCTTCTGAGGCTGCTGTTCCGGCTTAGCTCGCACGGAGACAGCTGTTCGAGGTGAGGACGTGGCCGAGTAGTTCCTTACCAGCATTGAGTTTCAGGGGTAGATGTACCCGGTTTTATATTTTACTTTTCCACTTTTGTACTGGACATTCTGAGAGATCAGTGAGGATTATTTTTTTTTTTTTTGTATATTATTTTATAGCTGAGAGACTTTGTATTGAGATTTTTATTTATATCAAATGTTCAGTAGATTTCTGTAGCTATTAGTTTTTTTTCAGCTCTGATACATGTTTAGCTATAGATCTTTTGCAGGGTAGACGCTTCGTCTATACGGCAGTTTCCGTACAGATGGCGGATCTGTTGGCGAGCCCGGGTCGCAGTTTCGACCCCGGGGCGTGACAGATTAGGGTGGTATCAGAGCCTAGGTGTATAGGTCATTGAGGACTTAGAGACCCTAGGCCATTGGTTGGACATTAGGATGACCGTCGTGAGAGACGTGATTTTAGCGAGAGTCCTGATTGAGTTTGTACCTCCCCCAGAGGATTGGGGTGAGTGACCTTACATGTTATTTCTCTAAAGATGATTATGTTGGCTGCAGACAACATAATACTTTAGAAAGGTTAACATGTTTAGACTTTCGCTTGATTGGGTCGAGAGAGTTTTGGTCCTAATGTTTGTTATGTTGCAGTAGCTTCGATGCTTCCGAGACGCCGTACGACGGCGAGGGCGTGTTGCCTTGGATGAGGAGCCCGATCAGCGGGAGGCTGAATGGATAGAGCAGAGTGATGTCTGAGAGTTACAGGCCCCAGTAACCAGACTTTGAAGCGATGCGGCGCCAGAAAGAGAACTTGGAGCGCTTGATGCACATGCTTGAGTTGAGAGCATCTCCCGGGGTGTCGCCAGTTGTACTTCAGCCGCGACATCGTCGACTTCCATCCTGATCGCGCCATTGATGGCGCAGAAGCAGCGAGAGGTTGCTGACCGGTTGTTTATTTCATCCAGTTCCATCCCTTGCAGATTTCGGGACCGAGCTTGGAGCCTTGGAAGGCCGGGGACTGGATTGCTGCTATGGGAAAATTATTGGAGGATTGTTCATTCAGGAGAAACATCTGGTGTACTTGGTTATGCACTTTTGGATAAGGACGCCGAGAGTTGGGGGCGTCGAGCTCGTCCTGATGGATCGCCGGGAGCGCAGTCGATGACCTGGAGCGAGTTTCTACAATTGATAAGCAGAGTAACTCATGTTGCCCAGGATAAGGCCAGAAAGTTGTTTATTTTTTTTTTTAGAAGAGACTGCATCGAGACATCTATGATTTGGGGCATACTCGGCAGGCGCCGACCTTAAATGCAGTGATGGTGCATGCTTGATGGACTGACCGAGGATCACTGATCACGTCCAGGAGGGACGAAGAGCGAGGGACCAGCTCCAGTGAGAGACGTCTAGTATCGTCGGATCTTGGGATAGTTGAGTGGATCGAGGTTGCCATGATTCCAGTCTCAGGATCATGGGTCTCAGAGGAGACTGTTGGCTTATGCGCGTGAGGATCAGGTTCCAGATCACATTTAGCACATGGACGAGTGTTGCCAGTCTGGCCCAGTGCTGTTAGGACCTTGGATTTGATCATCGAGATGTGAGTCCTACATCAGTTCAGAGAGGTTGATTGAGCATGAATTGAGATTGGTTTCCCAATGTTAGGCTACCATGGGATGTCGAGTTTGGTCAATGACCCTCCGTGGACCTGGTCAGGTGGAGTGTGTTTATGGAAGAGGCTAGACCACGACGGGGTTGAGTCATGGTCGTATCGCCTTGCTAGCGACATTTAAAGGAGGTGCCTACGGCGGCACCGGGATTAAAGAATGTCCTTATCGCTGTGTGATCTGGTGTGAGTCTACCAGATCTGTTATTGAAACCGCCGTTTAGTGGGATTGAGATCGAGATAGTGTTCGACTTGGATTTAGAAGCTGCGCCGACTTCGGCGGCACCTCTTGGAGTATCACCCGTGAGGCAGAGAGCTGATAGCGCGGATGTGGATTCTAATGGATCGAGAGGTCTATGTAACCCAGTGCCACGTTGTGAGTACGCAACGGTGGGAGTTCTTGGGTGGTTCGAACACAGTCAGATTTGGATTGTGTTTTGGCATATGCCTTCGAGAGATTGACAGCATTATGGAACCAGACAGCCGAGGGCTGTGCCTGATAGTGTACTGGAACCAGTAGGGGCATATGAGCTTTTAGCGAGGTCAAGTGGATTGACTAAGGCCCTGCCGCCTTTCGGATTTGAGGGAATTAAGTGTTCCGGTTATGTTGGGCGGGTTGGTGGTTGTACCCGTCATGGATGTTTGGATAAATTCCGAACGACTTAGAGCATGAAGAGCACTCGAGGTTAGTGCTACAACTTCTAGGAGGGAAGAAGTTGTTTGCCATGTTGAGAGAGTATGCGTTTGACTCCAGAAGATTTTGTTGTTAGGCCATATGTTTTCAGCTGCAAGAGCAACCGAGGACCCAACGAAGAGTGATGCCGTTGGGAATTAGCCTAAGCCTATGTTAGTGACTGAGATCAAAATTTTTGGACTGGGCAGGACCAGTATAGCTTCGAGGAGTTAGAGTTGCATCGATTTGCATGATTGCCAGTGATAGAGAGAACATTGAGTTATTCTTAGATCCTCAAACCTGAAATACTTGGATACTCAGGTAGAGCTTGGTTGAAGCCACGACGGTGGACGGAGTTATTGGAATTGCAAGTTTGGTCTTATAGCATATAACTATCCCAGCGAGGACTTTATGCTCAGTACGCCTTGGTTAGACAAGCTTGCAACCTTGGAATGAGGTCTTCGATCCGTGGTTGCCACTTTTGGAACTTGGGATTTGAGAGTTGGAATTTGAGCATATTTTCCCGATGTTGAACTACTTTCCCTGTAAATTGATATGAGAGATGCATCTGTGGAACTTGAGCGTGTTGGTTGCTAAGGGGCAACGAAGGAGTTGTGCCTATTGGAGGCTTAGTGTTTGGATTTGGGGACCATAATTGTGAAAGCCACTGTCCGCAGGAATACGACCATTCGAGATTTACGCGGGGAGTTTGTTCCGCGAGTGTTTTTCTGGCTGGAAGAGGTGTTTTTGCCCCCCTTGCATAATTTGGATTTCACTTCTTTGGAAATGGATGAGGAATTGAGCTATCTGAAGCGACCGATGCAGGTCTTTCTTATGTGACAAGGGATTTTTTCCAGTCGAGATCTATCTTGGTGAAGGTTCAGTGTAGCCATCATGGTGAGTGAGAATGACCACCTGAGAGCTGTCGATGAATTGGGGATCTCCTATCCCTATTTGTTCGAGACACCCTCCTGAGTTATGGATTTATCCTGGTTTCGAGGACGAAACCTTTTTAAGGAGGGGAGAGTGTAGAGTACCGGGATTTCGGGTACTGCACCGACCTCGCAAGATGGCGTGGTGCGGGGAAATTGCCTCGGGCATGTTCCTTATGTGTTTTCAGTTGAGTTCGGGTTGATTCGGATCAGCGCGGAAGCCCCAGCTGGATTCGGAGTTTTTCGAGCTTTGTGCGCCGATAGAAGATTGGTTTGGGAAGCCGCGACTCCACCGTGGTGTGCAGAAAATTGGGAAACTCTGGGAACAGGTGTACTTTATGATTACAGCGGAGTTCGGGAGGTTCCGGACTGGTGTGGAGGCCCCGAGGGCAAAAAGTGAGTTGTTGTGGGCTTTTATGGAATATTTAATTATTTTTTTTGGTTAATTAATTAGTGGCATTTATGGCTTTGGTCTGGGAGTCAATGAATGAAAGAAAGGAAGTGAGAGAGAGTGAGGGTGGGGAGCCTTATTTTAATTGGGAGCTACAGCTGCCTCCCACCCCTACACTAATTAAGTCACCCTTAATTAGCCATTTTTGCCACGTCATCTTCTTCTTCTACCTACAAAACAGAGAAAAATGGGTGAAACAGAGGATTGAATGTGAGAAGAAGAAAGAGAAGAAGAAGATGAAAGAGAGGGAGAAAAAGGAAGGGAACGGGAGTGGTGTTGGTGTGGATTCCCTGCTAGTAGCTGTGTGAAGCCAGGCGAAGCGATCGGAGCACACGCGCGTCGAGCCTCCAACCAAGGTGAGCACTGTTTTATATTTTTTTGAAGCTTGGTTTTGGTCTTTAATGATGATTTTTGGGTTTGGTTGGTCTTCTTGGAGTTGTGCTGTTTTTAGAGAGGGAGTGAGAATCTTGGTGGTGCTGTTTTTTGTTGGTGTTGCCTGCGAGGAGGGAGCAGTTTGCTCCCTTGTTGACCGAAGCTAGCAGCTTGGCGGGGGGGCGCAGCGGTGCGCAGCGCGCGCGGTGGGCTCGCGCGGCGCGCAGCGCGAGGCGCGCAGCGCGCGAGGTGGGCGCGCGAGGCGCACAGCGCGCAGACGCGCAGTGCGCCGGTGTGCGGTGCGCAGCGCGCCAGTGTGCGGTGCGCAGCGCGCGGTAGCAGCGGCCGTGGGGCGCGGCGAGCGTGTTCAGCTTGATGTCGGCGGACTGTTTGCGCACGCCGTGGCAGGATGCTGCCCGGGTGTCGCATGGCCTGTTGTGGGCAGTTTTTGACGAGTTTTCTTCCCTTTTTGCTCTCACAGGTCGACGTCATGTTGCGCGTTTTTCGGCGATGCACCGTGTGGAGCTCGGTTCGGTTGCGCGATTGGGTTGATGTATGCCGTTGGCTCGAGGTGATGGATCTAGTGAGAGAAAGAACACTTGTGTGGTATACTGTGGACTTTTATAATGGTAATTATGGTGGTGCTGCAGCATTTGGTGATTATGCATTTGATTATGCTGTTGGGTTTTCTTTTGTTGTTGGAGCTACAGGGTAGTGTGTATATTTTGTGTGGATGGAATTATAAGGTTGAGCATTTGTGAACTTTATTTATTTTAATGTACATTTGAAGCTTGAAGTGAGCGGTTGGATGGCTGAGGGTTCCATGATGTGGTTATAATCCTTGTGAGGCATGGGGGTATATGGACTTGCTGTGAGTGTGGGGAGTTTCTTTTGTGTGTGCAGAGGAGTTGGAGAATGTTGTTGGGTGTTGTGAATTTTGGTGTGGGCTGTGGTTTATGGAATGTATAAGTGCTTGTATGTGTGAGGTGGTTTTTGTAAGTGAATTAGAAGATAATTTATTATGTGCTTTAGGAGCTGGATGTGTGTAATTGTGGTTAAGTGAACATTGATTATTTGTGGGCAATATTTGATTAGTGTGCAGTTTTTTTCCGGTGGACTTATTGTGTGCTGAGGCTTTTGAGAAGATATTAAAAGAGGTGATTGAATTGGTGATAAGTAAGTGGTATGTGTGCTGGGGTTTTTCTGGATGTAATAGATGTTGCTTTGTGGTTAATTGTGAGTGCATTATATCTTGTAGAGGATCAAGTGGGTACCTTGTATGCTGTGATGGCTGTGGAATTAGGTGGTTTGGGAGCGTGTAATTTGGACTATGTAAGCTTGTATGTGAAAATTGTGTCGATGTGTGGGTGTATTTGGACTTGGCGTGTGTAGAGTTTTGTGGCCTTATGTGAGCAGGGAGAGTTTTAAGTGAACTGTTGGGAGCCTTAAAGTGTGCTGTGGGATTCTATTAAAATGTGTTGTTGTTGATGAGGTGATCTTAAAATTGGACTATGGGCTTTAATTATTGTATGTAATTGGTGTTTCAGTTTCAGTATAAACCATTGTAGTTGGGGTGGACTTGTTGTGGGCCGATTTTGATGCTGGAATTTTGTGAGGACTCGAGGGAATTTATTGGAGCTTCCGAGGATTTTTCCGGGATTTGCGACACGATTTTCGAGGTTTCGTCAGTTCGAGGTTCCAGCACTTCACCGACTTCAGCAATGCCTACGGAAAGCGATCCAGGTGGGTTGGAATTTCTCCAAAATTTATGGAATGCCCTTTAATGCTATTGAATGCAATTTGATCATAATTATTATGTTGTTTTTCCTGTATTAAATCTGATAGTTGCCTGAAATTTTCTGTAAAATTCATTGGAACCCCGGATCATTTTTAGCATACTCCTGATACTATATGACACTAGATTTCATATTTTGTTGGCATCATATTTGCACCTGGATCGTTTTAAAAATCGAGAAAGCCCGTTTTAAGAAAAATCAGCATTTTCAAAGTGGTTTTTAAATTATGAGTTCGCCAGGGGTATGACATAGGTCCAGGTGGCCCGTTATGCTTGTATACTCGTGCCAGGGGGCCGAGTGGATTTTTAGAGATTTGTGAGATTAGTTTCTAGTGTCATGTGAGTGTGAGCTTTTTGTTGGGATCGATGAGGTTTTCTAGATTATGGGTCGTGCATATCAGATTTAGTCGGGAGGTGGTTCTCCGACATAGCTGTGAGAGTGTTGGGCACTTCCTGATCGAGTCGTGGAGGGTTTTCCCGACTGAGTTGTGTCGTTTGAGCATTTGAGTTTTCGATCTATTTGATCGTGGATCATAGCCTGCTATATCGAGATACTTGATAGAGATACTTGTTACTGAAAGATACTTTACTCGTGTGGGTCGCTCCCCTCGAGTGCCACTCCGGAGTAGGCTTTAGACCGTGTTGGGTTCCGGTCAGACCGTGTTGGGTTCCGGTCATTTGGACAGTGGAGATACTGAGTTCGTGAGATTGATGACAGAGCAGGCAGTACCGGGTTTTATACCGGTTCATTTGATTGGGTTTATTTCGGTCAGATATCTTTATTGTTGCACTCGTGCCTGGGGGCCGAGTGCAGTCTGCTAGCTGAGTTTAGATCAGTGCTAGTATTGTTGAGAGCCATTTGGTTGACGGTGGTCACGTGTCGTTGAGAGTACTTTGACCTCTCACAATAGCCTGCATGAGCTACTTTTCGATAGCGAGTTAGTCCGATTGGACACCCTATGTGTGACGCCCCACTTCCCAGGGGGTCACCCATCCTAGAACTACTCTAGCTCTAGCACGCTTAACTCTCATGTTCCCTTGGATCTTGCTACCTTCCAAAATGCTATAGCCGGGTTAGAGATTTAGTCCTATTATATCATTTATATATAGGACTAATACAAATTCCGGGGTGTCACATTCTTCCCCCCTTTAAGCCCTGACGTCCGCGTCAGGCTCAAGCACACTCACAAGCACCAGGCGATGTGAGACTCGTCTCGCTAGCCTTAGCCGACCTTGTGAGGAGCTGCACTCCACTCACAACGGTCATTACCTGGGGAGCTTTGCTCTACCCGCTATATAACCCTGGCTCAGCCGAGACTCATCTCACATTTCCGGCTGGTGAATGGCTCCGATACCAACTGTGACGCCCCACTTCCCAGGGGGTCACCCATCCTAGAACTACTCTAACTCTAGCACGCTTAACTCTCATGTTCCCTTGGATCTTGCTACCATCCAAAATGCTATAGCCGGGTTAGAGATTTAGTCCTATTATATCATTTATATATAGGACTAATACAAATTCCGGGGTGTCACACTATGTTGATATACTAGGGAGGCGCAGGCTTGACTGGACCCGATGTGGCAGTCAGCTCAATTGGGTCGATTGAGCACCTCGTGTGCGAGTGGTATATGCATAGTATGTTCTTAGATGAGTTTTCCTTTGAGCATGGTACTTGAGGCATATTAGCAGTAGCGTGTGTATGCATATCATATTATTGGTAGAGTTTCTTGAGCTTTATGACGATACATGTTAGCTGTAGTTTCTTTCCTGCTCACCCCTTTTATCTATCTATCTGCATACCTATCTGTTTTGCCTCCAGTAGACTTAGTGGGCATACCGTGGATATTGGGACGGTACCCACTGAGATCTGCCTTCTGCAGTAGATCTCACACCCGCTGCGGTGACAGGTTTTCTGAGGCTGCTGTTCCGGCTTAGCTCGCACGGAGACAGCTATTCGAGGTGAGGACGTGGCCGAGTATGTGGAGTACCGGGACTTCGGACAGCGCGCCGACCACATATGATGGCCTGGAGTGGTGAGATTGCCTCGGACATGTTGCATCTGAGTTTACAGTTGATGCCGGGTTGATTTGGATCAACGCAGAAGCTCCAGCTCGATTCGGGATTTTTCCGGGCTTTGTATGCCGATTGTGGATGAGATTTGGGAATTACCGACTTCACAGTGGAGCGCCGGAAATTCGGGAACACTTGGAACAAGTATATATTCAGTTTACAGCGAAGTTCGGGAGGTTCCGGACTGACGCGGAGGATCCGGGGGCAAAAAGTGAGTCAGAACTGACAGTTTCGGAGCCGGTTTTTGAACTGAGCACCCTGACTCAACGGATGAGCTTTTTGAAGAGAAAAAGCTGTGGACACGTGTACTTTCGATTTACAGCGTAGTTCGGGAGGTTCCGGACGGCGGCGGAAGGCCCGAAGGCAAAAAGTGAGTTGGAGAGGGCCATTTTGGATTATTTTAATATTATAATTGATGGATTACTATTTAGAAAGGGGTTTTTGCTTGGTGGCTGTGGGTATGAAGTTGAGGATGGTGGATTGAGATTAGTGCAATTGCTACTTTGACTAATCCCTTTCTAAGCTTAATTAAGTTTTAATTAAGCTAGGGGTTAATTGAGTTGGACTTTAGCCTTTTGGAGGTAACCTCACCCAGGTTAGCCTCACCACCACCACCTACCTCCCACCTCCTTCCTCTGATGCTCCCACGAAGCAGAGAAAGAAACAAAGGAGAGAAAGAAAGAAAGAAGGAAAAGAGAAAAGAAAGAAGGAAAAAGAGAGGAGAGAAAGGAGGGTTTTGAGGTTTGTTCTTGGTGGAGGATCTTCGCGTGGTGGCCGTGGAGCGCGTGGGCGCGTCGTTGAGGTAAGCTTTTGGGTGTATTTAATTTTTTTGGAAAATTATTGTTAGAGTTTTGAGTTTTGGTAAATTTTATTTTGGGTTTTGGAATTTATTTGGAGCCAATGAGAATTTTTGTTGGTTTTAGAAGCTAAAAATGGATTTTTTGCAATTTATTTTGAGCTTTGGGATTTTTGATGGCTTTATAAAGGCAAAAATGGATTTCTGGCATTCCTCTAAATTTGTTTAATTTTTAGAATTTTTTTTAAAATTTTTTAGATTTTTTTTCTGCAGCGCCGCGCGGCGCGCTCCGGCGCCGCGCGGCGGGCCCCTGCTCCGCTCGGCCGGTTCTTGGGCCGCGCGTCCGCCGTCTTCGTCGTTCGACGTGCCCCGGGACTTCGTCGACGCCTCGGTTTGCGTGCCGGCCCCGTTTTTTCCGCCGACGGAGGCCGGTTTCGCCGTCGGACGCTGTTTTTTCGCCGACGGAGGCCGTTTTTTTTCGCCGACGGAGACCGTTTTTTTTTCGCCGTCGACCGCCGTTTTCGCCGCCGCGAGCTGTTTTTCGCCGTCGACCGCTGGTTTTCGCCGTCGACCGCCGTTTTCCGCCGCCGCGAGCTGTTTTTCGCCGTCGACCGCTGTTTTCGCCGCCGCGAACTGTTTTTCGCCGTCGACCGCTGTTTTTCGCCGTCGACCGCTGTTTTCGCCGCTGCGAGCTGTTTTTCGCCGTCGACAGCTGTTTTTCGCCGTCGACCGCTGTTTTCGCCGCCGCGAGCTGTTTTTCGCCGTCGACCGCTGTTTTTCGCCGTCGACCGCTGTTTTCGCCGCCGCGAGCTGTTTTTCGCCGTCGACAGCTGTTTTTCGCCGTCGACCGCTGTTTTCGCCGCCGCGAGCTGTTTTTCGCCGTCGACCGCTGTTTTTCGCCGTCGACCGCCGTTTTCGCCGCCGCGAGCTGTTTTTCGCCGTCGACCGCTGTTTTTCGCCGTCGACCGCTGTTTTCGCCGCCGCGAGCTGTTTTTCGCCGTCGACCGCTGTTTTTCGCCGACGAAGGCTGTTTTTCGCCGACGAAGGCTGTTTTTCGCGTCGCGCGCTGTTTTTCGCCGACGGAGGCTGTTTTTCGCCGCCGGATGCGCGGTTTTTGACCGTTCTGACTTATTTTGCGGTTTCTTCTTTCCCGGCAGTTTGCTGTGCTGCTTTAGCTTCTGTTTGGGCGGTTGAGCGTTTCTTCGCCGCGTGGACCGCGGACTTGCTTTGGTCATCCGTTGGGACGCGACCTTGTGACTTCGTTTTGCGTGCGGGTTCCGGCATCGTACTTCGGGTTGCGTGCGGACCTCGTGGAGACAAGGTAAGCCCGCTGAGCCCAATTGCAAGTGTCGACAAGCAATTGGGGGCGATCTGAGGTGGGTTGGTTTTCTCTCCAAGTCTACGGACTTCCTTCTAATTCTATTATGATAGGATTGCATGCTAGTTTAAGTGTTTCTTGGAACTTGACTAGCACCCCCGTCATATGTTGCATGTATTCAACCAGACCAATAGAGAACCTTAATCTGGGCTAGGTTCTATTATGCTTTAGACATTCCACACACTGCATTTCCTTCTGGACATAGGGTTCCTCGCCCGGGTAGTGGGCCGAGTGGTCAGAGTTTTGTGGGATGGGTGTTTCACTCGGGCCTGGGGGCTGAGTGGGGTCTGGTGGCTGTGTTAGGCCAGTGTTGGTGGTTTGGGAACCGTTTAGAGTAAACGGTGGTCCCGGGTTTCTAGTTGTGACGTCGTTTTCTCGTTACTACCACGTTGTGATCGTGGAGTACGTATGCTATCAGGACCTTGAACCCAGAATGCTTTTGAACTCTCATGATTTTGGTATACCAGTGTTTTCCTTCCGTATTCCTAAGGGTCGCCGGAGCTTGTTCTTGTTTGATTGGGCGAAGGTGTCACCCTTGGGAGTTCGGGAAACAAACTCGTTTTCAACTGATTTTCTCAAGAACTAAAATCCATAAAAGCTGGTTTTTCTCAATTTAAGATAGTTTTCAAAAGGGTAAATTTTACCCTCACCCCAAGGGGGTTGAGGAGAAATGTTATTTCTTTATAAAGGTCATCTTTTTACTAAATTCCCTCATCCACCAGGGCGGGGGATCTGGGTTCTAAGGGCTGATTTCGTCTTGGGCCGAAAACAACGGGAGGCGACACCTATAGCCGGTTCTTGTTTGATTGGGGTCGTAGGTAGTAGACTCCCGGGGTTTTCGGACTCTGTGCAGTTCTAGCTGTGGAGCATCTCCAGCCGTGAGTTATGAGTTTGAGTTGAGATAGTTGCCCACTTTAACCGAGAGGGACCGAATCCCTGAACGGTAAAAGATCGAGAACTTCGATAGGCTGAGCCTAGAGTCTGTTCTTGTATGATTGGGGTTTTAGGCACCGGTCTATCGGGATTCTCGGACCTTGCCGCGTCAGTCGGCTCCTCTCGCTTATGAGTGGGGTGTCGTTGTGGGAGCCGTTGGGAGTGGCGGCGGTCCCAGCTGTGTGGTACTTGCAGCTGTGTAGTTAGCTCTGTGAGCTTGAGTCGTAGAGGGTTCTCCGACATAGCTGAGATAGTGTTGTGAGATTGAGTTGTGTTTGAGCATCGTGATACCGATCTGTTTGATCGTGGACTATAGCCTGCTGAGCCTGGCTTTTTGCCAGTTATGAGATACTTGAGTTACTTGAGTTCGTTGGGGTCGCTCCCCTCGAGCTACGCCCCGGGTGCGATGATGATACCGAGCCTGACGAGGCTGCGATGATGCGACTAGTTGATACACTAGAGTTCGCTTGAGATAGTCGGACAGGACGCCCCACGTAAATCCCGTCCTCATGTGGATGTGTGGTGGTGGGTAGGTGCGATCCTAGTCGACAGGCGCAGGCTTGACTGGACCCTATGTGGCAGTCATAGAGATTGGGTGTTATGTGAGAGAGTATGCATATCATGTGTCATAGATCGGTTATACCTTGAGCATAGTACTTATGACATAGTGTCAGTATTGAGTGGATGCATACCATCATCTGTGTTCTTTCTCGTTGAGCATAGTAGATAGAGGCATGATAGCTGTAGATATTTTCCAGCTTATCCTTTCATTATTTCAGTTTCATTCTGTTATCTTATGCCTCTAGTAGACTTAGTGGGCAGACCGTGGTTCTTGGAGACGGTACCCACTGAGAGCTACTGTAGGATGTAGTTCTCACACCCTCTGTCGGTGACAGGTTGCTGAGGCTTTCTTCCGTTCCTGCCCGAGCTGGCTTGACGGACCGAGGACAGGGAGTCGCGTGATAGTTCCCTACCAGCATTGTTCTTTAGAGTGAGGTAGATGTACCATCCCGGATTGTGGGAGTTGATCATGTTTTGATTTTCTAGTTTTAGCTATCTCCCCTTGGATTTGTAGATGTTGTATAGGTTGTTTCTATTTGTATCATCTTGTATTCGGGAGATAGACTTGTATTTATGTTCAGCTTTTAGTAGTGAGATTTTATATTACAGCTTTTATTACCCGCTCTGATATCTGTATAGCTGTAGTTCTATCTTTTGCAGGTTAGACGCTTCGTCTGTACGGCAGTTTCCGTACAGATGGCGGATCTGTTAGCGAGCCCGGGTCGCAGTTTCGACCCCGGGGCGTGACAGATTAGAGTGGTATCAGAGCCTAGGTTGTAGGTCGTTGAGGACTTAGAAACCCTAGGCTATTGTGGTTGGACATTAGGATGACTACGTGAGAGTCGTGACTTTAGCGAGAGTCCTGATTGAGTTTTTACCTCTCCCAAGGAATGGGATGAGTGATTTTGCTTGTTATTCTCTCAAAGTGATTATGTTGGCTGCAGACAACATAATACTTTTGGAAGGATAACAAGTTCTAGACTCTCGCTGGATTGGGTCGTTTGGTTATTACGTCCTGACGTTTGTATTTGTTGCAGAGTTATCTGTGATGCCGCCGAGACGTCGTGCAGCGACGAGAGGGCGTTCGACCTTGGATGAGGAGCCCGAGCGGCGAGAGGCCGAGCGGGCCAGGCAGATTGAGGCCCAGGAGCTACGGGCTCAGGTGGCCCAGATGGCAGAGGCGTTGCGACGCCAGGAGGCGTCCAGGCGCCAGGAGGAGGCAGTCAGGCGCCAGGAGGAGGCAGCCAAGCTCCAAGGAGAAAATATGGATCGGTTGATGAGACTGTTTGAGCAGAGGACATCTTCAGCAGCGCCCCCAGCAGCGACTTCGTCGACCTTGTCACAGATCGCTCCATTGACAGAGGCAGAGCAGAGGGAGCTCATCGACAGGCTAGCTTATATCAACCAGTTCCATCCCCCGCGATTTTCAGGGCAGAGTTCAGAGCCGTGGGATGTTGAGAATTGGATCGCGGCAATGGAGAAATTATTTGAGAACCTCTTCATCAAGGATGAGCACCAGGTATATTTGGGGGCGCACTATTTGGAAAAGGACGCCGAGATTTGGTGGCGTCGAGTCCGCCCAGTTGGACCGCCAGGAGTTCAGTTGATGACGTGGCCTGAGTTTCGGGCTTTGCTACGCGGGGCCTATTTTCCCGATAGTGCAAAGCAGAAACTAGAAGGGGATCTCCGACGATTGCAGCAGGGTGATCGACCTCTTCAGGAGTATATTCGGGAGTTCCAGAAGTTGCTGAATAGTGTACCGCATGTCGCCCCAGACGAGGCTCAAAGGGTGGATTTGTTTGAGAGAGGACTGCACCAGGATATTTATCATCTTGTTCACTCGCATCGGTCACCGACTTTAGATGCAGCGATAGAGCGTGCTCGATGGGTTTCCCGAGGGACAGCGACTATGGCAGAGAGGGACGGAGCGCCAGGGACCAGCTCCGGGGAGAGGCGTTCAGTACCGCCTGATTTTGGACAGACGAGTAGATCGAGACCCCCGAGGCCGTCACAACCCCAGTCTGAAAGCCGCAGATTTCAGAGGAGACAGAGATCAGGAGGATCCCCACAGCCGAGGCACCAGCAGCATATCAGGATGAGTGTGTCATCTGCGGTGGGCCACATGCAGTGCAGCAGTGTGACTATAGGCAGGGGCGATGCTTTTCGTGTGGACAGACTGGACATTTTCAGGCAGCATGCCCTCGAGCAGTACTTACAGTGATGCCGCTTGCAACAGCACCCCCGCTACCTTTTCCAGAGGAAGGAGCTCCTCCGACTTACCGCCAGCCAGATGAGGCCACGACGTCGAGGCAGCCAGGGCGACGACCACCCACATCGAGAGGATGAGTTGGGCTACCCGTTTAGAGGGCGCCAGGATAGCAGGTCGCTTGGTACCAGATGTGTTACCCCCCTTCCTAGTTGTTGAGACTGGAGTTTTTGCACCCCCTACATGGTTTGAGTGGATGGAGGGTAGTTTTTGGTTTGCGGTCACAGCAGGGACAGCATCAACACCCCTCTCCTTGTGTTCTTGTTTTAACACCGAAATTGGCGAACGGGACGAAAAATTCCAAAGGGCTACTCCAGAAATGGAGACGATGCTGGAACCTGTTCTTGTTTGATTGGGGTGAAGGCATCGGTCCTTTGGAAATTTTCGGACTTTTCGCTATTTTCGGTTGCTTTTCAAATAGAGAGTTGGGGTTGGTGATGTTCCTGATGCAAATTGCTTGTGGTAGGGGGTGTGTTTTGGTTTCGAGGACGAAACCTTTTGAAGGAGGGGAGAGTGTGGAGTACCGGGACTTCGGACAGCGCGCCGACCACATATGATGGCCTGGAGTGGTGAGATTGCCTCGGACATGTTGCATCTGAGTTTACAGTTGATGCCGGGTTGATTTGGATCAACGCAGAAGCTCCAGCTCGATTCGGGATTTTTCCGGGCTTTGTATGCCGATTGTGGATGAGATTTGGGAATTACCGACTTCACAGTGGAGCGCCGGAAATTCGGGAACACTTGGAACAAGTATATATTCAGTTTACAGCGAAGTTCGGGAGGTTCCGGACTGACGCGGAGGATCCGGGGGCAAAAAGTGAGTCGGAACTGACAGTTTCGGAGCCGGTTTTTGAATTGAGCACCCTGACTCAACGGATGAGCTTTTTGAAGAGAAAAAGCTGTGGACACGTGTACTTTCGATTTACAGCGGAGTTCGGGAGGTTCCGGACGGCGGCGGAAGGCCCGAAGGCAAAAAGTGAGTTGGAGAGGGCCATTTTGGATTATTTTAATATTATAATTGATGGATTACTATTTAAAAGGGGTTTTTGCTTGGTGGCTGTGGGTATGAAGTTGAGGATGGTGGATTGAGATTAGTGCAATTGCTACTTTGACTAATCCCTTTCTAAGCTTAATTAAGTTTTAATTAAGCTAGGGGTTAATTGAGTTGGACTTTAGCCTTTTGGAGGTAACCTCACCCAAGGTTAGCCTCACCACCACCACCTACCTCCCACCTCCTTCCTCTGATGCTCCCACGAAGCAGAGAAAGAAACAAAGGAGAGAAAGAAAGAAAGAAGGAAAAGAGAAAAGAAAGAAGGAAAAAGAGAGGAGAGAAAGGAGGGTTTTGAGGTTTGTTCTTGGTGGAGGATCTTCGCGTGGTGGCCGTGGAGGGCGTGGGCGCGTCGTTGAGGTAAGCTTTTGGGTGTATTTAATTTTTTTGGAAAATTATTGTTAGAGTTTTGAGTTTTGGTAAATTTTATTTTGGGTTTTGGAATTTATTTGGAGCCAATGAGAATTTTTGTTGGTTTTAGAAGCTAAAAATGGATTTTTTGCAATTTATTTTGAGCTTTGGGATTTTTGATGGCTTTATAAAAGGCAAAAATGGATTTCTGGCATTCCTCTAAATTTGTTTAATTTTTAGAATTTTTTTTTAAATTTTTTAGATTTTTTTTCTGCAGCGCCGCTGGGGCGCCGCGCGGCGCGCTCCGGCGCCGCGCGGCGGGCCCCTGCTCCGCTCGGCCGGTTCCTTGGGCCGCGCGTCCGCCGTCTTCGTCGTTCGACGTGCCCCGGGACTTCGTCGACGCCTCGGTTTGCGTGCCGGCCCCGTTTTTTCCGCCGACGGAGGCCGGTTTCGCCGTCGGACGCTGTTTTTCGCCGACGGAGGCCGTTTTTTCGCCGACGGAGGCCCTTTTTTCGCCGTCGACCGCCGTTTTCGCCGCCGCGAGCTGTTTTTCGCCGTCGACCGCTGTTTTTCGCCGTCGACCGCCGTTTTCGCCGCCGCGAGCTGTTTTTCGCCGTCGACCGCTGTTTTTCGCCGTCGACCGCTGTTTTCGCCGCCGCGAACTGTTTTTCGCCGTCGACAGCTGTTTTTCGCCGTCGACCGCTGTTTTCGCCGCCGCGAGCTGTTTTTCGCCGTCGACCGCTGTTTTTCGCCGCCGCGAGCTGTTTTTCGCCGTCGACCGCTGTTTTTCGCCGTCGACCGCTGTTTTCGCCGCCGCGAGCTGTTTTTCGCCGTCGACAGCTGTTTTTCGCCGTCGACCGCTGTTTTCGCCGCCGCGAGCTGTTTTTCGCCGTCGACCGCTGTTTTTCGCCGTCGACCGCCGTTTTCGCCGCCGCGAGCTGTTTTTCGCCGTCGACCGCTGTTTTTCGCCGTCGACCGCTGTTTTCGCCGCCGCGAGCTGTTTTTCGCCGTCGACCGCTGTTTTTCGCCGACGAAGGCTGTTTTTCGCCGACGAAGGCTGTTTTTCGCGCCGCGCGCTGTTTTTCGCCGACGGAGGCTGTTTTTCGCCGCCGGATGCACGGTTTTTGACCGTTCTGACTTATTTTGCGGTTTCTTCTTTCCCGGCAGTTTGCTGTGCTGCTTTAGCTTCTGTTGTGGGCGGTTGAGCGTTTCTTCGCCGCGTGGGACCGCGGACTTGCTTCCGGTCATCCGTTGGAGGCGCGACCTTGTGACTTCGTTTTGCGTGCGGGTTCCGGCATCGTACTTCGGGTTGCGTGCGGACCTCGTGGAGACAAGGTAAGCCCGCTGAGCCCAATTGCAAGTGTCGACAAGCAATTGGGGGCGATCTGAGGTGGGTTGGTTTTTCTCTCCAAGTCTTCGGACTTCCTTCTAATTCTATTATGATAGGATTGCATGCTAGTTTAAGTGTTTCTTGGAACTTGACTAGCACCCCCGTCATATGTTGCATGTATTCAACCAGACCAATAGAGAACCTTAATCTGGGCTAGGTTCTATTATGCTTTAGACATTCCACACACTGCATTTCCTTCTGGACATAGGGTTCCTCGCCCGGGTAGTGGGCCGAGTGGTCAGAGTTTTGTGGGATGGGTGTTTCACTCGGGCCTGGGGGCTGAGTGGGGTCTGGTGGCTGTGTTAGGCCAGTGTTGGTGGTTTGGGAACCGTTTAGAGTAAACGGTGGTCCCGGGTTTCTAGTTGTGACGTCGTTTTCTCGTTACTACCACGTTGTGATCGTGGAGTACGTATGCTATCAGGACCTTGAACCCAGAATGCTTTTGAACTCTCATGATTTTGGTATAACAGTGTTTTCCTTCCGTATTCCTAAGGGTCGCCGGAGCTTGTTCTTGTTTGATTGGGCGAAGGTGTCACCCTTGGGAGTTCGGGAAACAAGCTCGTTTTCAACTGATTTTCTCAAGAACTAAAATCCATAAAAGCTGGTTTTTCTCAAATTAAGTTAGCTTTCAAAAGGGTAAATTTTACCCTCACCCCAAGGGGGTTGAGGAGAAATGATATTTCTTTATAAAGGTCATCTTTTTACTAAATTCCCTCATCCGCCAGGGCGGGGGATCTGGGTTCTAAGGGCTGATTTCGTCTTGGGCCGAAAACAACGGGAGGCGACACCTATAGCCGGTTCTTGTTTGATTGGGGTCGTAGGTGGTAGACTCCCGGGGTTTTCGGACTCTGTGCAGTTCTAGCTGTGGAGCATCTCCAGCCGTGAGTTATGAGTTTGAGTTGAGATAGTTGCCCACTTTAACCGAGAGGGGCCGAATCCCTGAACGGTAAAGGATCGAGAACTTCGATAGGCTGAGCCTAGAGTCTGTTCTTGTTTGATTGGGGTTCTAGGCACCGGTCTATCGGGATTCTCGGACCTTTGCCGCGTCAGTCGGCTCCTCTCGCTTATGAGTGGGGTGTCGTTGTGGGAGCCGTTGGGAGTGGCGGCGGTCCCAGCTTTGTGGTACTTGCAGCTGTGTAGTTAGCTCTGTGAGCTTGAGTCGTAGAGGGTTCTCCGACATAGCTGAGATAGTGTTGTGAGATTGAGTTGTGTTTGAGCATCGTGATACCGATCGGTTTGATCGTGGACTATAGCCTGCTGAGCCTGGCTTTTTGCCAGTTATGAGATACTTGAGTTACTTGAGTTCGGTGGGGTCGCTCCCCTCGAGCTACGCCCCGGGTGCGATGATGATACCGAGCCTGACGAGGCTGCGATGATGCGACTAGTTGATACACTAGAGTTCGCTTGAGATAGTCGGACAGGACGCCCCACGTAAATCCCGTCCTCATGTGGATGTGTGGTGGTGGGTAGGTGCGATCCTAGTCGACAGGCGCAGGCTTGACTGGACCCTATGTGGCAGTCATAGAGATTGGGTGTTATGTGAGAGAGTATGCATATCATGTGTCATAGATCGGTTATACCTTGAGCATAGTACTTATGACATAGTGTAGTATTGAGTGGATGCATACCATCATCTGTGTTCTTTCTCGTTGAGCATAGTAGATAGAGGCATGATAGCTGTAGATATTTTCCAGCTTATCCTTTCATTATTTCAGTTTCTTCTGTTATCTTATGCCTCTAGTAGACTTAGTGGGCAGACCGTGGTTCTTGGAGACGGTACCCACTGAGAACTACTGTAGGATGTAGTTCTCACACCCTCTGTCGGTGACAGGTTGCTGAGGCTTTCTTCCGTTCCTGCCCGAGCTGGCTTGACGGACCGAGGACAGGGAGTCGCGTGATAGTTCCCTACCAGCATTGTTCTATTAGAGTGAGGTAGATGTACCATCCCGGATTGTGGGAGTTGATCATGTTTTGATTTTCTAGTTTTAGCTATCTCCCCTTGGATTTGTAGATGTTGTATAGGTTGTTTCTATTTGTATCATCTTGTATTCGGGAGATAGTCTTGTATTTATGTTCAGCTTTTAGTAGTGAGATTTTATATTACAGCTTTTATTACCCGCTCTGATATCTGTATAGCTGTAGTTCTATCTTTTGCAGGTTAGACGTTTCGTCTGTACGGCAGTTTCCGTACAGATGGCGGATCTGTTAGCGAGCCCAGGTCGCAGTTTTCGACCCTGGGGCGTGACAGAGTAGTTCCTTACCAGCATTGAGTTTCAGGGGTAGATGTGACACCCCCGGAATTTGGATTAGTCCTCTATATAAATGATATAATAGGACTAAATCTCTAACCCGGCTATAGCATTTTGGATGGTAGCAAGATCCAAGAGGAACATGAGAGTTAAGCGTGCTAGAGCTAGAGTAGTTCTAGGATGGGTGAACCCCTGGGAAGTGGGGCGTCACAGTTGGTATCAGAGCCATTCACCAGCCGGAAATGTGAGATGTGAGATGAGTCTCGGCTGAGCCAGGGTTATATAGCGGGTAGAGCGAGGCTCCCCGGCTAATGACCGTTGTGAGTGGAGTGCAGCTCCTCACAAGGTCGGCTAAGGCTAGCGAGACGAGTCTCACATCGCCTGGTGCTTGTGAGTGTGCTTGAGCCTGACGTGGACGTCAGGGCTTAAAGGGGGGAAGAATGTGACACCCCCGGAATTTGGATTAGTCCTCTATATAAATGATATAATAGGACTAAATCTCTAACCCGGCTATAGCATTTTGGATGGTAGCAAGATCCAAGAGGAACATGAGAGTTAAGCGTGCTAGAGCTAGAGTAGTTCTAGGATGGGTGACCCCCTGGGAAGTGGGGCGTCACAGTAGATGTACCCGGTTTTATATTTTACTTTTTCACTTTTGTACTGGACATTCTGAGAGATCAGTGAGGATCATTATTTTTTTTTGTATATTATTTTATAGCTGAGAGACTTTGTATTGAGATTTTTATTTATATCAGATGTTCAGTAGATTTCTGTAGCTATTAGTTCTTTTTCAGCTCTGATACATGTTTAGCTATAGATCTTTTGCAGGGTAGACGCTTCGTCTGTACGGCAGTTTCCGTACAGATGGCGGATCTGTTGGCGAGCCCGGGTCGCAGTTTCGACCCCGGGGCGTGACAACTGTGCCAGCCAGACGAGTGGCTCACTCTGCCGCTGATATACCTCAACAATCCTGCCATCAGGGCCTGGAGCTCTCTAACCTCAATCTGGGTATCCGGCCCCAAAACAATCCGCTCAAGCTCCACTGCTGCGACGAGTTCACAACAATCCGCACAACGCGTCGGGGAGACATCGCTCACCCCGACCAACTGCACCACAGCACAAAGCAAAACTCGACCCAATCCGGCGAGAGTCTAGAGCATGTCAACCGTTCCACCGCATTATGTTGTCTGCATCCAACATAATTGCTTAGGAGAATAAACATGCCAATCACCCATCCCATCACTCGGGAGAGGTATAAAAGTCAATCAGGACTCTCGCTAAAAATCACGACTCTCACGAAGTCATCCTAGGGTCCAACCACAAGCCTAGGGTTTCTACAGTCCCAACTGACCTATCCCTAAGCTCTGATACTAACCTAATCTGTCACGCCCCGGGGTCGAAACTGCGACCCGGGCTCGCCAACAGATCCGCCACCTATGCAAAATCCCGCATATGCGAAGCGTCTAACCTGCAAAAAAGATAGTACTATAGCTATGCAAATATCAGAGCGGAAAATAAGATGCTGTAAAATAAAAATCCAATCACTGCATAACATGAAATAAAGTACAATATCCATCTCCTCAAATACAGATAATCACCATACAATGTCCTCAGTACAGCTTCTCTCAACTATGAAAGGGAGATAAACAAAACTATCGTACATCAGTCTCTACCTCAGTCGCTCCAAAATACAAAAGATATCTCCCAAAGTAAATAGTGAAAATGTGATGACCTGGATCTCCGCAGAGCTGTTGCGGTGCGTTGGGGTGGCCATTGGAGGCCTGCGCGGTGTGCTAGAGGTGTTCGGGGCACGATTGGACACAAGTGTTGGATTTCGGACTTAAATGGATCACGTGGGTGATCGGGTGACTCCGTCGGATCTCTGGAAGTGTTCTCGGGCGAAACGGATTTTCAGATTTGGACTCCGCGCGAATTCGGATTGAAAATACCTTTCCGGGGGCATTCGGCAATTTTTAGAGTGGGAATTTGGCGAAACGGACGTCAAATTCGGATTCAGCGCGCGAAAACGCTTCAGATGGACTATTTACTTGATTTTTCGGGCTCGGGTTACTGTTCACGCCGGAACAGTGTTCCCGGCGGCCGGCCGGCGGCGGCGGCGGCGGGCAGCGCCGGCGGACGGCGGAGGGCGCTCGGGCAGGCGGCGCGCGGCCGCGGGCAGGCGCTGAGGGCGCGGGCAGGCGCGGCGGGGGCGCGGGCAGGCGGGCGGTCCACGCGGCGGGCGTGCACCGAGGCGGGGGACACGTGGCAGGTTACTACAGGCTGGCTCACAGCACTCGGTTCATGGAATATTTGGGTTGGCTCATGGTCCATGGTGCACCAAGCTTGGACACGTGGCGGCTTGTGATTGGTTCGGTGTTGTGCTCCCGGTTCACGCAATGGGTGGAGCAGGTGTGTACGCGACGTGCGGGGTGCGCGGTTCACGGGCGGTGCACGGTGGTTGGGGCCACGTGGCGCGCCGCCATTGGCGGGCTCACGTGCACCGGGCGCAGCGAATTTTCTGTTTTGGATTTTTCCTTCTTTAGCAATCCGAGAGAGCTTCTGGGCCATTTCCACCTTCTTCGAGCTCCTATCTCCCTGTGGCCTGAGAAGAAGAAATCTTCTCCATGAAGAGGAGCTTGCATCTACCAAGTTTCAGATTTTTGGGTGGCACGGATTTCGAGATCTTGATTTTACGGCGCGGCGCGACGTTGCATTTCCTGTGTTCTTCTTCGGCGCAGCTGCAGTGTTTTAGCTCCCCTGGTCTACCCCGAGCTTCTTCTTCTGTGATTCTTGCGCCGAAAGACTCCTAACAGGTAGGGCTTCAACTTTGATTTTGATCACTCATTCTGATTTTGCTTCTTTGGCTCGGATCCCGAGGTAACAATGGTCCCCCTTTTTCTGTGAGGAATGTGAGGACAGCATCGGAGTATTTTGGCCATATCTTCGCGCACGAGCGTCTGACGGAGACGAGCTTATACAACTTTTTCATCTACGGATCGCAAGGAACGCGCTCGTATTTTTATTGGATTTTTGTGAGATTTATTTCGAGGTGAAAATTACTGTTTTCTCAGTGAACAGTAATCAGTCCTTAATACAGATTTTTGTATGAGTGTGCCCCCTTGCCGAATTTTTATCTTGACTTACCGAACTCTGATTTGGGCGTGCAAGGTACCGTTGCGAAGCTAGCGACGCAAGGATCGCTGTGATATTTTTCTTGGAATTTTCTGGGCACTTTCTGCAGGTGATAATTTAACAGTTTCGAATCCGAGGTTGTATGTGGTTATAAGAGCATTAATTGGGAGCCTATGTGTAATTAGTGAGCTTTGTATTGTATCAGGAATATTACGGGTGTGCTAAAATTGTGGGAGCAAGGATTTGGAGTTTTTGGTATTTTCAGCTGTACGGATTGGGACAGTTGCACTTCAGGTGGGTGGTTGTTGTTTACCTCTATTTTGACATGCTCACTAGGAATATTAGAGTGATCCCTCTATTTGGACATGCATGCTTAAAGTAATATAAAATTGTGAGCCCTTCATATGGAAATTACTATTGTGGATATTTGATAGTGGTTGGGACTTATACATGTTGGTATGGATGGAATGTTAGCGTTTAACCTTGCATGTGGATTGGATTATTTATTTTGGACTATATGATTATCCTGTTAGTGGTTGGTACTATTTGAGGATTTTATGACATGCATAGGTGGATAGTGATGCTTTATCATGGAACATGGATTATAGACATGTGTGGTTGGATAATGTTTTAGCATGATGGTTATATCTATGCGGAGCTATTAATTGTTACACATGTGGAACCACTATTGGACACCTTTTCCTTTATTTCCTTGAGAACACTTGCATGCTTGTATGGACATCTAGATAGGCCATCTTTTATCGCTACACTTTCATGCTGGAACTTGACTTAGGAGAAACCTTGTTTGCTTCTTTTCTCCTTTTCGTTAGTCAGGTGGTTCTTGTTGCTCGGGTTTGAGCAGGGGTTTGGGATAGTGTAGCCGGGGCCTGGATTGTGGATTATGGGTTTTGGCGGCGACCGCGGATATTGGGCGGTTGACCGGATGTCGGTTATAGGACATCGGTGATAGGGCATGATTATGGACTACGGGGTTTTGTGGCAACCGCGGATAGTAGGCGGTTGACCAGATGTCGGATGTGGGACATGATTGTGATTGTGGGTTATTCCGGCGACCGCGGATGTTGCGCGGTTGACCGGAGGTCGGTTGTTAGACCTGGTCGTGGATTTTGGGGTATTGCGGCAATCGCGGATTTTGGGCGATTGACCGAATGGTTACTTTTGCATCTGATTGGGAATCAGTTTTCTTTTAGTGGAGGGTTGTGTTCCACTGGGGCTTTATAGTTGTGATCCAGTCCTGCTTTTATCATACCGGCGCGGTTATTGCCCGGTAGTGTTTTGATATGGATTTTACCGGCGCGGTTATTGCCCGGTAGTGCTTTCCTCGAGTGGGTCGCTCCCCTCGAGTTCCCCTCCGGAGGCCGGGGTCAGACAGTTATTGACGGTTTTGCTATCACATCGGCGCGGCTTATTTGCCCGATGGTGAGGGCGGCAGCAGGAGCTTTGCTATCACATCGGCGCGGCTTACTTGCCCGATGATGAGGGCGGTACAGATTGGGTTCATCTGGGACGGTTGGTTATTGTGGATATGGTTATTCCAGTCTAGGACTGCATTTTAGAGGCATAGTAGTGGTAGTTTCATTTTTCGGCAGTCATTATTTCTTACCACTCTTCTTTCCTTTTCGCCTCTGGTAGACCTAGTGGGTGCGTCAGAGTTTGAGGTTTTACCCACTAGGGGAGGCTACTGGTTTACTAGTAGTTCTCACCCCCATTCTTCTTTCCTCTTTTTCTTCTTTCTTGTTTTGCAGTGTCTTCTGCGGGTGCTGCTGGGCTTTCAGCGGCGGGTCGAGGAGAGAGGACGGCTGAGTAGATAGATCTCGAGGCAGGATGAGCGTGTTAGCTGGACTGTTGGTGTACCCAGGTTTCCTCAGACGGTTGTACTTTTACATTTGGGACTGGCTTTTGCCAGCAGGTTGTATTTATTTTGGTGAGCTGGGAGAGACAGATGTATCATTTATACAGATGTATTGTATTTTATTTCCAGCTTCAGTCTGAGATGTATTAGTTTTAGTTCAGCTCTGTTTTTATTGCTCATTATTATTATCTTTTATATATCTGAGCAGGTTTGGCGCTTCGTGTACGCGGGAAATACCGTGTGCACGGCGGATCTGTAGACGGGCCCGGGTTCTGGTTTACACCCGGGGCGTGACAGATTAAGTTGGTATCAGAGCTTAGGGATAGGTCAGTTGGGACTTAGGAAACCCTAGGCTTATGGCGGGCCCTAGGATGTTAGGGTGTGAGAGACGTGACATTTTGCGAAAGTCGGTGATTTATTTATTTGACTCTTCCTGTGAGTGAAGAGGGATCGGCATACCCTATTTTGTGGGACAGTTATGTTGGCTGCAGACAACATAACGTTACAAAATAGGGGGATGCCTTTGACTTTCGCTAGATTGGGTCGAGTGTTGGGGTGTGCTGATTTGCGGTTTTGTCGTGGTGAGCGGTGTCTCCCCGACGTTGGGGCTCTGACCCGAGTGCACCTTGGTGCGGCAGTTGGGCCTGAGCTGGTTGTTTCGGGCCGGATACCCAGATTGGAGTCTGGGGGCTCCGGACCCGAAGGGTAGGAGTGTTGGAGGCAGATCAGCGGAGCAGCGCGGTGGCACAGTTGTCGGAGCAGCGCGGTGACACAGTTGTCGGGTCAGCACAGTGGCGCAGTTGTCAGATCAGTGCAGTGGCACAGTTGTCGGACTAGTGAGTAGCCCCTCCGTGCCGACGTTTAGTGCTGGGGCACCGAGGAAGGGTGGACAGTTGACAGCAGGGAAAACTGTGAGATTGCATTGGAAGAGTGAGCCAGTTTTGGCGGATGAGTTGCCCCGATTTGTGGGATTGTGTATGGAGCCTTTGGTGGCAGGGCCTTGTTCGGTGGGGGATTGAGAGTTCTAGGGACGCCTCATTGGAGTAGGCGCCGGGTATGGAGCGTGGCATTACAGTTCCTTTGGATTGGGATCTGCCGCCTGAGGCGGGTTCTGATTGAGGCGCTTGGCGCCGGGTGTTGGAGGACAGGTCAGTTGGATGAGGCATTCCTGACTTCTTTTTTGGATAGTGGATTTTGAGACCATCAGAGCACATAGATTCCAGCGGCCAGTGTGGCGGTAGGTTTGAATTGTTCCAGGCTCTTGGGTTCGTATCTTTCGATACGAGAGGTTTTCCCTCCTTGGTGGGTAGTGTTTGGCTTCATTGCTTTGGGTTAGGGGTAGGACGGTTACCTGGTGTTCGGGAGGTCGTATTCCCTATCTTTTGCACCTGGGGGGGGGAGTGTCGTGGGTCCTGCCCAGTGCGGTTGAGTCCTTGGTTGTACCTGTAGGCCTGATGGTCTTGACCTAGTTGTGGGGCTTGGTTTGGTACTTAGGACGGTTAGGCTGGCTCGGTTATCTTTTCTTTTCGCGGCAGCTGATTATGCTGCGAGGACGGTTCTCGTGGGAGCCAGGCCTGGAGGTGTTGGTGTACCTGGGTTGCTTGAGAGTATCTTCGCCTCTTTGGTTTTGACCTTGTGAGCGAGGCGGATGTCTCGTAGTGGGTGAGTAGCCTTTTGGCTGGTGTGTTTGAGGGATCAGCGGCGGCACCAGGACTTGGATATACCCTTTTGGTTATGAGTTCCTAGCTGTTCTCCTATCGGAGTTGCTTGGCATGACACCAGTTTGGGAGTTGAGGACCCAACTCCAGGATTTGATGTTTTGGAAGTATGTCAGGCCAAGTGTGGCACCTCTGGGGGCGCCGGTGCTATTCGAGTTGTGGAAGGTTGGTTCACTTCGGCTTTGTGAGGACCCGTAAGAATTTGATGAAGTGATCATCGGGAGCTAGCACCCTTCTGCTAAGCTTGGAGGATTTGTTTTACCAGCTGCAAGGGTATTGGATCTTCGCGAAGTTGGATTTGCAATCTGGTTCTCTCGACTGCTCATGGCTAAGTGTTGATGCCGGAGGGTTAGGGAATTGCTTCTACATCCCGACGGTTTTGATTGGAGATCTGAGGTTACGGGACCAGTTGGGGGACTTATATCGGGTGCCTCGGGAGTACCGAGGTACTTGGATCGAGCTGGGTGTTGTTGGACTTGTGGTTGGATTTTCTGAGGCCTTAGCGGGGACAGATGCTTGTACCGATGCAGACTACCTGATGGCCGAGCAGTTAGCCCAGCTGTACCTAGTTGAGGTGGCGTGGTCCTCTGGAGTGTTCTCCTTTGTTTTGTTCTTGTTAGAGACCCAAGGATTGTATCGTGTCCCTGGATGAGGTATTTGGTAGTTTTGGGAGCTTGAGTGGTGGATGACTGGATATTTACCCCCCTGTCGGTTGAGTTTCCGTGTTGAGGAATGACTTTAGTTTCGAGGACGAAACTTTCTTTTAGTGGGGAAGGATGTGATGACCTGGATCTCCGCAGAGCTGTTGCGGTGCATTGGGGTGGCCATTGGAGGCCTACGCGGTGTGCTAGAGGTGTTCGGGGCACGATTGGACACAAGTGTTGGATTTCGGACTTAAATGGATCACGTGGGTGATCGGGTGACTCCGTCGGATCTCTGGAAGTGTTCTCGGGCGAAACGGACTTTCAGATTTGGACTCGGCACGAATTCGGATTGAAAATACCTTTCCGGGGGCATTCGGCAATTTTTAGAGTGGGAATTTGGCGAAACGGACGTCAAATTCGGATTCAGCGCGCGAAAACGCTTCAGATGGACTATTTACTTGATTTTTCGGGCTCGGGTTACTGTTCACGCCGGAACAGTGTTCCCGGCGCCGGCCGGCGGCGGCGGCGGCGGGCAGCGCCGGCGGACGGCGGAGGGCGCTCGGGCAGGCGGCGCGCGGCCGCGGGCAGGCGCTGAGGGCGCGGGCAGGCGCGGCGGGGGCGCGGGCAGGCGGGCGGTCCACGCGGCGGGCGTGCACCGAGGGGGGGACACGTGGCAGGTTACTACAGGCTGGCTCACAGCACTCGGTTCATGGAATATTTGGGTTGGCTCATGGTCCATGGTGCACCAAGCTTGGACACGTGGCGGCTTGTGATTGGTTCGGTGTTGTGCTCCCGGTTCACGCAATGGGTGGAGCAGGTGTGTACGCGACGTGCGGGGTGCGCGGTTCACGGGCGGTGCACGGTGGTTGGGGCCACGTGGCGCGACGCCATTGGCGGGCTCACGTGCACCGGGCGCAGCGAATTTTTCTGTTTTGGATTTTTTCCTTCTTTAGCAATCCGAGAGCTTTCTGGGCCATTTCCACCTTCTTCGAGCTCTATCTCCCTGTGGAGGTGAGAAGAAGAAATCTTCTCCATGAAGAGGAGCTTGCATCTACCAAGTTTCAGATTTTTGGGTGGCACGGATTTCGAGATCTTGATTTTACGGCGCGGCGCGACGTTGCATTTCCTGTGTTCTTCTTCGGCGCAGCTGCAGTGTTTTAGCTCCCCTGGTCTACCCCGAGCTCCTTCTTCTGTGATTCTTGCGCCGAAAGACTCCTAACAGGTAGGGCTTCAACTTTGATTTTGATCACTCATTCTGATTTTGCTTCTTTGGCTCGGATCCCGAGGTAACAATAGTCCCCCTTTTTCTGTGAGGAATGTGAGGACAGCATCGAAGTATTTTGGCCATATCTTCGCGCACGAGCGTCTGACGGAGACGAGCTTATACAACTTTTTCATCTACGGATCGCAAGGAACGCGCTCGTATTTTTATTGGATTTTTGTGAGATTTATTTCGAGGTGAAAATTACTGTTTTCTCAGTGAACAGTAATCAGCCCTTAATACAGATTTTTGTATGAGTGTGCCCCCTTGCCGAATTTTTATCTTGACTTACCGAACTCTGATTTGGGCGTGCAAGGTACCGTTACGAAGCTAGCGACGCAAGGATCGCTGTGATATTTTTCTTGGAATTTTCTGGGCACTTTCTGCAGGTGATAATTTAACAGTTTCGAATCCGAGGTTGTATGTGGTTATAAGAGCATTAATTGGGAGCCTATGTGTAATTAGTGAGCTTTGTATTGTATCAGGAATATTACGGGTGTGCTAAAATTGTGGGAGCAAGGATTTGGAGTTTTTGGTATTTTCAGCTGTACGGATTGGGACAGTTGCACTTCAGGTGGGTGGTTGTTGTTTACCTCTATTTTGACATGCTCACTAGGAATATTAGAGTGATCCCTCTATTTGGACATGCATGCTTAAAGTAATATAAAATTGTGAGCCCTTCATATGGAAATTACTATTGTGGATATTTGATAGTGGTTGGGACTTATACATGTTGGTATGGATGGAATGTTAGCGTTTAACCTTGCATGTGGATTGGATTATTTATTTTGGACTATATGATTATCCTGTTAGTGGTTGGTACTATTTGAGGATTTTATGACATGCATAGGTGGATAGTGATGCTTTATCATGGAACATGGATTATAGACATGTGTGGTTGGATAATGTTTTAGCATGATGGTTATATCTATGCGGAGCTATTAATTGTTACACATGTGGAACCACTATTGGACACCTTTTCCTTTATTTTCTTGAGAACACTTGCATGCTTGTATGGACATCTAGATAGGCCATCTTTTATCGCTACACTTTCATGCTGGAACTTGACTTAGGAGAAACCTTGTTTGCTTCTTTTCTCCTTTTCGTTAGTCAGGTGGTTCTTGTTGCTCGGGTTTGAGCAGGGGTTTGGGATAGTGTAGCCGGGGCCTGGATTGTGGATTATGGGTTTTGGCGGCGACCGCGGATATTGGGCGGTTGACCGGATGTCGGTTATAGGACATCGGTGATAGGGCATGATTATGGACTACGGGGTTTTGTGGCAACCGCGGATAGTAGGCGGTTGACCAGATGTCGGATGTGGGACATGATTGTGTTTGTGGGTTGTTCCGGCGACCGCGGATGTTGCGCGGTTGACCGGAGGTCGGTTGTTAGACCTGGTCGTGGATTTTGGGGTATTGCGGCAATCGCGGATTTTGGGCGATTGACCGAATGGTTACTTTTGCATCTGATTGGGAATCAGTTTTCTTTTAGTGGAGGGTTGTGTTCCACTGGGGCTTTATAGTTGTGATCCAGTCCTGCTTTTATCATACCGGCGCGGTTATTGCCCGGTAGTGTTTTGATATGGATTTTACCGGCGCGGTTATTGCCCGGTAGTGCTTTCCTCGAGTGGGTCGCTCCCCTCGAGTTCCCCTCCGGAGGCCGGGGCCAGACAGTTATTGACAGCTTTGCTATCACATCGGCGCGGCTTATTTGCCCGATGGTGAGGGCGGCAGCAGGAGCTTTGCTATCACATCGGCGCGGCTTACTTGCCCGATGATGAGGGCGGTACAGATTGGGTTAATCTGGGACGGTTGGTTATTGTGGATATGGTTATTCCAGTCTAGGACTGTATTTCTAGAGGCATAGTAGTGGTAGTTTCATTTCTTCGGCAGTCATTATTTCTTACCACTCTTCTTTCCTTTTCGCCTCTGGTAGACCTAGTGGGTGCGTCAGAGTTTGAGGTTTTACCCACTAGGGGAGGCTACTGGTTTACTAGTAGTTCTCACCCCCATTCTTCTTTCCTCTTTTTCTTCTTTCTTGTTTTGCAGTGCCTTCTGCGGGTGCTGCTGGGCTTTTAGCGGCGGGTCGAGGAGAGAGGACGGCTGAGTAGATAGATCTCGAGGCAGGATGAGCGAGTTAGCTGGACTGTTGGTGTACCCAGGATTCCTCAGACGGTTGTACTTTTACATTTGGGACTGGCTTTTGCCAGCAGGTTGTATTTATTTTGGTGAGCTGGGAGAGACAGATGTATCATTTATACAGATGTATTGTATTTTATTTCCAGCTTCAGTCTGAGATGTATTAGTTTTAGTTCAGCTCTGTTTTTATTGCTCATTATTATTATCTTTTATATATCTGAGCAGGTTGGCGCTTCGTGTACGCGGGAAATACCGTGTGCACGGCGGATCTGTAGACGGGCCCGGGTTCTGGTTTACACCCGGGGCGTGACAGAAAACCAGCTGACCGCTACAAGAATCTCCAACTAGGGGATACAGCTACACTCCTCGTCTCCTCGGGCTGTCACTAGGGCGGTAAGGATAGCTCGTGACTCCCTCGCCTCGAAACGACCGAACGATCAGCAACCCCCGCAGAAGACTCTGCAAAACAGGAGGAAGAAAAGAGAGAAACAACAATGGGGGTGAGAACCACTAGTAAACCAGTAGCCTCCCCTGTGGGTAAAGCCTCAAACTCCGGCGTACCCACTATGTCTACCAGAGGCAAGAGAAGGAATAAGTGGTAAAACTGTAAACAGAACTACTGAATAAAAGGAAACCACCACTAGTATGCCTCTAAATGCAATACCGAAAGGAATGACTGTAAGAATGCATCAGGAAATAATATCTGACCAAATAAACCCAATCTAGTGCCACCAATAAACTGGTACTGCCTGCTCTGCTGCCGAACTCAAGAACTCAGTATCTCCTCTGTCCAAATGACGGAACCAACACGTCTAAAGCCTACTCCGGAGTGGCACTCGAGGGGAGCGACCCACACGAGTAAAGTATCACTGTCACACATATCTCAATATAGCAGGACTGGATCATGACTATGATCAAAGTGGGAAACTCCGTCCACTAATGAAACCCCGATCTGATGCAATAGTACTCAATAAGTGGGAAACACCATCCACTAGAGAAATCTAATACCCAATCTGATGCAATAGTACTCAATAAGTGGGAAACACCATCCACTAGAGAAATCTGAAACCCAATCTGATGCATAAGTAAACATCCGGTCAACCGCCCAATATCCGCGGTTCACCGCAAACCCCACCAGATCAAAATACGATAAAGTAATCAACATCTGGCTAACCGCCTAATGTCCGCGGTTACCCCAATAACCCACAATCATGATCGGGTAAAACAATCAATATCCGGTCAACCGCCTACTGTCCGCGATTGCCGCAATAACCCACAAATCCAACCTCAAGTACACCCTGTCTCTGACCCCAAGGTCCCTGCTACACTATCCCAAACCCCCGCTCGAACCCGAGCAACATGACTCGAAAGTCTAAGTAAGAAGGAGAAGGAAAGCAATCATGGTTTCTCCTAAGTCAAATCCCAATATGATAGTGTAGCAATAAAATAGTGGCCTATCTAGATGTCCAAACAAGCATGCAAAAGTCCTCATGCAAGATAAAAGAGAGAATATCAAATAACAGTTCTACATATGTAATGAATAATAAATCCACATAAGCATAACCATCATGCTAAAATCATCAGTCAACTACACATGTATATAACCCCTGATCCATAATAAATTCCAAAGTGATACCCACACAAGATATGTCATCATGTCCCAATAATTAGTCCATTTAAACCAACTTTCATAAGGTCTTTGTGCTAATATGGCATGTTAACTATCACAATAAAAAAGTTCGCAAATCAGGTTTCCATAAGCATATTATCCCAATAAGATTCCCAACATGCTATATCCACAAAATTATCTCAGATGATAGGCTCACATTTATATCAGTCAAATATGCATGGTAATCAATCAATATGTCAAAAGATAGCTTCTCTAATAAACTTAGTGAGCAAGTCAGAAGTAGAGGCAAGCAACAACCACCCACTTGGAAACGCGCAATCCTCAGCTGTAAAACCTTCTCGCTGTCCACTATCCCTTTTTCACGCCAAAAGCCCAAACAGATAGACCGCCGCGATCACTGTTCACAATTACCCCAAAACATACCATTAAACATACAATTACACACAAATCTGTCCCCAAACACAACAGTCCACAGTTTTGCCTTTTTCACCTACGAGATCTGCTCAAAAAATTCCAGAAAAAATACTGTCATGATCCTCGCGACGACCGGCGAAATGAGTACCTGTACGTTCCCACCCGAGTTTCCTAAGAGAAAGTCGACAAGTGGAACCGCCCCGAAATAAACCAAT
>JAQOTM010000037.1:268906-364274 GCA_029168755.2 Tillandsia fasciculata | reverse complement strand
GTCATCTGACTGGGACGCGACCTTGTGACTTCGTTTTGCGTGCGGGTTCCGGCATCGTACTTCGGGTTGCGTGCGGACCTCGTGGAGACAAGGTAAGCCCGCTGAGCCCAATTGCAAGTGTCGACAAGCAATTGGGGCGATCTGAGGTGGGTTGGTTTTCTCTCCAAGTCTTCGGACTTCCTTCTAATTCTATTATGATAGGATTGCATGCTAGTTTAAGTGTTTCTTGGAACTTGACTAGCACCCCCGTCATATGTTGCATGTGTTCAACCAGACCAATAGAGAACCTTAATCTGGGCTAGGTTCTATTATGCTTTAGACATTCCACACACTGCATTTCCTTCTGGACATAGGGTTCCTCGCCCGGGTAGTGGGCCGAGTGGTCAGAGTTTTGTGGGATGGGTGTTTCACTCGGGCCTGGGGGCTGAGTGGGGTCTGGTGGCTGTGTTAGGCCAGTGTTGGTGGTTTGGGAACCGTTTAGAGTAAACGGTGGTCCCGGGTTTCTAGTTGTGACGTCGTTTTCTCGTTACTACCACGTTGTGATCGTGGAGTACGTATGCTATCAGGACCTTGAACCCAGAATGCTTTTGAACTCTCATGATTTTGGTATAACAGTGTTTTCCTTCCGTATTCCTAAGGGTCGCCGGAGCTTGTTCTTGTTTGATTGGGCGAAGGTGTCACCCTTGGGAGTTCGGGAAACAAACTCGTTTTCAACTGATTTTCTCAAGAACTAAAATCCATAAAAGCTGGTTTTTCTCAATTAAGATAGTTTTCAAAAGGGTAAATTTTACCCTCACCCCAAGGGGGTTGAGGAGAAATGATATTTCTTTATAAAGGTCATCTTTTTACTAAATTCCCTCATCCGCCAGGGCGGGGGATCTGGGTTCTAAGGGCTGATTTCGTCTTGGGCCGAAAACAACGGGAGGCGACACCTATAGCCGGTTCTTGTTTGATTGGGGTCGTAGGTAGTAGACTCCCGGGGTTTTCGGACTCTGTGCAGTTCTAGCTGTGGAGCATCTCCAGCCGTGAGTTATGAGTTTGAGTTGAGATAGTTGCCCACTTTAACCGAGAGGGGCCGAATCCCTGAACGGTAAAAGATCGAGAACTTCGATAGGCTGAGCCTAGAGTCTGTTCTTGTTTGATTGGGGTTTTAGGCACCGGTCTATCGGGATTCTCGGACCTTGCCGCGTCAGTCGGCTCCTCTCGCTTATGAGTGGGGTGTCGTTGTGGGAGCCGTTGGGAGTGGCGGCGGTCCCAGCTTTGTGGTACTTGCAGCTGTGTAGTTAGCTCTGTGAGCTTGAGTCGTAGAGGGTTCTCCGACATAGCTGAGATAGTGTTGTGAGATTGAGTTGTGTTTGAGCATCGTGATACCGATCGGTTTGATCGTGGACTATAGCCTGCTGAGCCTGGCTTTTTGCCAGTTATGAGATACTTGAGTTACTTGAGTTCGTTGGGGTCGCTCCCCTCGAGCTACGCCCCGGGTGCGATGATGATACCGAGCCTGACGAGGCTGCGATGATGCGACTAGTTGATACACTAGAGTTCGCTTGAGATAGTCGACAGGACGCCCCACGTAAATCCCGTCCTCATGTGGATGTGTGGTGGGTGGGTAGGTGCGATCCTAGTCGACAGGCGCAGGCTTGACTGGACCCTATGTGGCAGTCATAGAGATTGGGTGTTATGTGAGAGAGTATGCATATCATGTGTCATAGATCGGTTATACCTTGAGCATAGTACTTATGACATAGTGTCAGTATTGAGTGGATGCATACCATCATCTGTGTTCTTTCTCGTTGAGCATAGTAGATAGAGGCATGATAGCTGTAGATATTTTCCAGCTTATCCTTTCATTATTTCAGTTTCTTCTGTTATCTTATGCCTCTAGTAGACTTAGTGGGCAGACCGTGGTTCTTGGAGACGGTACCCACTGAGAGCTACTGTAGGATGTAGTTCTCACACCCTCTGTCGGTGACAGGTTGCTGAGGCTTTCTTCCGTTCCTGCCCGAGCTGGCTTGACGGACCGAGGACAGGGAGTCGCGTGATAGTTCCCTACCAGCATTGTTCTATTAGAGTGAGGTAGATGTACCATCCCGGACTGTGGGAGTTGATCATGTATTGATTTTCTAGTTTAGCTATCTCCCCTTGGATTTGTAGATGTTGTATAGGTTGTTTCTATTTGTATCATCTTGTATTCGGGAGATAGACTTGTATTTATGTTCAGCTTTTAGTAGTGAGATTTTATATTACAGCTTTTATTACCCGCTCTGATATCTGTATAGCTGTAGTTCTATCTTTTGCAGGTTAGACGCTTCGTCTGTACGGCAGTTTCCGTACAGATGGCGGATCTGTTAGCGAGCCCGGGTCGCAGTTTCGACCCCGGGGCGTGACAGATTAGAGTGGTATCAGAGCCTAGGTTGTAGGTCGTTGAGGACTTAGAAACCCTAGGCTATTGTGGTTGGACATTAGGATGACTACGTGAGAGTCGTGACTTTAGCGAGAGTCCTGATTGAGTTTTTACCTCTCCCAAGGAATGGGATGAGTGATTTTGCTTGTTATTCGCTCAAAGTGATTATGTTGGCTGCAGACAACATAATACTTTTGGAAGGATAACAAGTTCTAGACTCTCGCTGGATTGGGTCGTTTGGTTATTACGTCCTGACGTTTGTATTTGTTGCAGAGTTACCTGTGATGCCGCCGAGACGTCGTGCAGCGACGAGAGGGCGTTCGACCTTGGATGAGGAGCCCGAGCGGCGAGAGGCCGAGCGGGCCAGGCAGATTGAGGCCCAGGAGCTACGGGCTCAGGTGGCCCAGATGGCAGAGGCGTTGCGACGCCAGGAGGAGGCGTCCAGGCGCCAGGAGGAGGCAGTCAGGCGCCAGGAGGAGGCAGCCAAGCTCCAAGGAGAAAATATGGATCGGTTGATGAGACTGTTTGAGCAGAGGACATCTTCAGCAGCGCCCCCAGCAGCGACTTCGTCGACCTCGTCACAGATCGTTCCATTGACAGAGGCAGAGCAGAGGGAGCTCACCGACAGACTAGCTTATATCAACCAGTTCCATCCCCCGCGATTTTCAGGGCAGAGTTCAGAGCCGTGGGATGTTGAGAATTGGATCGCGGCAATGGAGAAATTATTTGAGAACCTCTTCATCAAGGATGAGCACCAGGTGCATTTGGGGGCGCACTATCTGGAAAAGGACGCCGAGATTTGGTGGCGTCGAGTCCACCCAGTTGGACCGCCAGGAGTTCAGTTGATGATGTGGCCTGAGTTTCGGGCTTTGCTACGCGGGGCCTATTTTCCCGATAGTGCAAAGCAGAAACTAGAAGGGGATCTCCGACGATTGCAGCAGGGTGATCGACCTCTTCAGGAGTATATTCGGGAGTTCCAGAAGTTGCTGAATAGTGTACCGCATGTCGCCCCAGACGAGGCTCAAAGGGTGGATTTGTTTGAGAGAGGACTGCACCAGGATATTTACCACCTTGTTCACTCGCATCGGTCACCAAACCTAGATGCAGCGATAGAGCGTGCTCGATGGGTTTCCCGAGGGACAGCGACCATGGCAGAGAGGGACGGAGCGCCAGGGACCAGCTCCGGGGAGAGGCGTTCAGTACCGCCTGATTTTGGACAGACGAGTAGATCGAGACCCCCGAGGCCGTCACAACCCCAGTCTGAAAGCCGTGGATTTCAGAGGAGACAGAGATCAGGAGGTCCCCACAGCCGAGGCACCAGCAGCAGTATCAGGATGAGTGTGTCATCTGCGGTGGGCCACATGCAGTGCAGCAGTGTGACTATAGACAGGGGCGATGCTTTTCGTGTGGACAGACTGGACATTTTCAGGCAGCATGCCCTCGAGCAGTACTTACAGTGATGCCGCTTGCAACAGCACCCCCGCTACCTTTTCCAGAGGAAGGAGCTCCTCCGACTTACCGCCAGCCAGATGAGGCCCGACGTCGAGGCAGCCAGGGCGACGACCACCCACATCGAGAGGATGAGTTGGGCTACCCGTTTAGAGGGCGCCAGGATAGCAGGTCGCTTGGTACCAGATGTGTTACCCCCCTTCCTAGTTGTTGAGACTGGAGTTTTTGCACCCCCTACATGGTTTGAGTGGATGGAGTGTAGTTTTGGTTGCGGTCACAGCAGGGACAGCATCAACACCCTCTCCTTGTGTTCTTGTTTTAACACCGAAACTGGCGAACGGGACGAAAAATTTCAAAGGACTACTCCAGAAATGGAGACGATGCTGGAACCTGTTCTTGTTTGATTGGGGTGAAGGCATCGGTCCTTTGGAAATTTTCGGACTTTTCGCTATTTTCGGCTGCTTTTCAAATAGAGAGTTGGGGTTGATGATGTTCCTGATGCAATTGCTTGTGGTAGGGGGTGTGTTTTGGTTTCGAGGACGAAACCTTTTGAAGGAGGGGAGTGTGGAGTACCGGGACTTCGGACAGCGCGCCGACCACATATGATGGCCTGGAGTGGTGAGATTGCCTCGGACATGTTGCATCTGAGTTTACAGTTGATGCCGGGTTGATTTGGATCAACGCAGAAGCTCCAGCTCGATTCGGGATTTTTCCGGGCTTTGTATGCCGATTGTGGATGAGATTTGGGAATTACCGACTTCACAGTGGAGCGCCGGAAATTCGGGAACACTTGGAACAGGTATATATTCAGTTTACAGCGAAGTTCGGGAGGTTCCGGACTGACGCGGAGGATCCGGGGGCAAAAAGTGAGTCGGAACTGACAGTTTCGGAGCCGGTTTTTGAATTGAGCACCCTGACTCAACGGATGAGCTTTTTGAAGAGAAAAAGCTGTGGACACGTGTACTTTCGATTTACAGCGGAGTTCGGGAGGTTCCGGACGGCGGCGGAAGGCCCGAAGGCAAAAAGTGAGTTGGAGAGGGCCATTTTGGATTATTTTAATATTATAATTGATGGATTACTATTTAGAAAGGGGTTTTGCTTGGTGGCTGTGGGTATGAAGTTGAGGATTTGGATTGAGATTAGTGCAATTGCTACTTTGACTAATCCCTTTCTAAGCTTAATTAAGTTTTAATTAAGCTAGGGGTTAATTGAGTTGGACTTTAGCCTTTTGGAGGTAACCTCACCCAAGGTTAGCCTCACCACCACCACCTACCTCCCACCTCCTTCCTCTGATGCTCCCACGAAGCAGAGAAAGAAACAAAGGAGAGAGAAAGAAAGAAGAAAAGAGAAAAGAAAGAAGGAAAAAGAGAGGAGAGAAAGGAGGGTTTTGAGGTTTGTTTCTTGGTGGAGGATCTTCGCGTGGTGGCCGTGGAGGGCGTGGGCGCGTCGTTGAGGTAAGCTTTTGGGTGTATTTAATTTTTTTTGGAAAATTATTGTTAGAGTTTTGAGTTTTGGTAAATTTTATTTTGGGTTTTGGAATTTATTTGGAGCCATGAGAATTTTTGTTGGTTTTAGAAGCTAAAAAAATGGATTTTTTTGCAATTTATTTTGAGCTTTGGGATTTTTGATGGCTTTATAAAGGCAAAAATGGATTTTGGCATTCCTCTAAATTTGTTTAATTTTTAGAATTTTTTTTTAATTTTTTAGATTTTTTTTTCTGCAGCGCCGCTGGGGCGCCGCGCGGCGCGCTCCGGCGCCGCGCGGCGGGCGCCTGCTCCGCTCGCCGGTTCCTTGGGCCGCGCGTCCGCCGTCTTCGTCGTTCGACGTGCCCCGGGACTTCGTCGACGCCTCGGTTTGCGTGCCGGCCCCGTTTTTTTTTCCGCCGACGGAGGCCGGTTTCGCCGTCGGACGCTGTTTTTTTCGCCGACGGAGGCCGTTTTTTTTCGCCGACGGAGGCCCTTTTTTTTTTCGCCGTCGACCGCCGTTTTCGCCGCCGCGAGCTGTTTTTCGCCGTCGACCGCTTTTTTTCGTTTTTTCGCCGTCGACCGCCGTTTTCGCGCCGCCGCGAGCTGTTTTTCGCCGTCGACCGCTGTTTTTTCGCCGTCGACCGCTGTTTTCGCCGCCGCGAACTGTTTTTCGCCGTCGACCGCTGTTTTTCGCCGTCGACCGCTGTTTTCGCCGCTGCGAACTGTTTTTCGCCGTCGACAGCTGTTTTTCG
Organism: Tillandsia fasciculata; assembly: GCA_029168755.2. Taxonomy (NCBI): domain Eukaryota; kingdom Viridiplantae; phylum Streptophyta; class Magnoliopsida; order Poales; family Bromeliaceae; genus Tillandsia; species Tillandsia fasciculata. The sequence continues at coordinate 358,203 of JAQOTM010000037.1, read as the reverse complement.
CCGCCGCGAGCTGTTTTTCGCCGTCGACCGCTGTTTTTCGCCGTCGACCGCTGTTTTCGCCGCCGCGAGCTGTTTTTCGCCGTCGACAGCTGTTTTTCGCCGTCGACCGCTGTTTTCGCCGCCGCGAACTGTTTTTCGCCGTCGACCGCTGTTTTTCGCCGTCGACCGCCGTTTTCGCCGCCGCGAGCTGTTTTTCGCCGTCGACCGCTGTTTTTCGCCGTCGACCGCTGTTTTCGCCGCCGCGAGCTGTTTTTCGCCGTCGACCGCTGTTTTTCGCCGACGAAGGCTGTTTTTTTCCTGACGAAGGCTGTTTTTCGCGCCGCGCGCTGTTTTTTCGCCGACGGAGGCTGTTTGTCGCCGCCGGATGCACGGTTTGACCGTTCTGACTTATTTTGCGGTTTCTTCTTTCCCGGCAGTTTGCTGTGCTGCTTTAGCTTCTGTTGTGGCGTTTGAGCGTTTCTTCGCCGCGTGGGACCGCGGACTTGCTTCCGCATCTGTTGGAGGCGCGACCTTGTGACTCCGTTTTGCGTGCGGGTTCCGGCATCGTACTTCGGGTTGCGTGCGGACCTCGTGGAGACAAGGTAAGCCCGCTGAGCCCAATTGCAAGTGTCGACAAGCAATTGGGGGCGATCTGAGGTGGGTTGGTTTTTCTCTCCAAGTCTTCGGACTTCCTTCTAATTCTATTATGATAGGATTGCATGCTAGTTTAAGTGTTTCTTGGAACTTGACTAGCACCCCCGTCATATGTTGCATGTATTCAACCAGACCAATAGAGAACCTTAATCTGGGCTAGGTTCTATTATGCTTTAGACATTCCACACACTGCATTTCCTTCTGGACATAGGGTTCCTCGCCCGGGTAGTGGGCCGAGTGGTCAGAGTTTTGTGGGATGGGTGTTTCACTCGGGCCTGGGGGCTGAGTGGGGTCTGGTGGCTGTGTTAGGCCAGTGTTGGTGGTTTGGGAACCGTTTAGAGTAAACGGTGGTCCCGGGTTTCTAGTTGTGACGTCGTTTTCTCGTTACTACCACGTTGTGATCGTGGAGTACGTATGCTATCAGGACCTTGAACCCAGAATGCTTTTGAACTCTCATGATTTTGGTATAACAGTGTTTTCCTTCCGTATTCCTAAGGGTCGCCGGAGCTTGTTCTTGTTTGATTGGGCGAAGGTGTCACCCTTGGGAGTTCGGGAAACAAACTCGTTTTCAACTGATTTTCTCAAGAACTAAAATCCATAAAAGCTGGTTTTTCTCAAATTAAGATAGCTTTCAAAAGGGTAAATTTTACCCTCACCCCAAGGGGGTTGAGGAGAAATGATATTTCTTTATAAAGGTCATCTTTTTACTAAATTCCCTCATCCGCCAGGGCGGGGGATCTGGGTTCTAAGGGCTGATTTCGTCTTGGGCCGAAAACAACGGGAGGCGACACCTATAGCCGGTTCTTGTTTGATTGGGGTCGTAGGTGGTAGACTCCCGGGGTTTTCGGACTCTGTGCAGTTCTAGCTGTGGAGCATCTCCAGCCGTGAGTTATGAGTTTGAGTTGAGATAGTTGCCCACTTTAACCGAGAGGGGCCGAATCCCTGAACGGTAAAAGATCGAGAACTTCGATAGGCTGAGCCTAGAGTCTGTTCTTGTTTGATTGGGGTTTTAGGCACCGGTCTATCGGGATTCTCGGACCTTTGCCGCGTCAGTCGGCTCCTCTCGCTTATGAGTGGGGTGTCGTTGTGGGAGCCGTTGGGAGTGGCGGCGGTCCCAGCTTTGTGGTACTTGCAGCTGTGTAGTTAGCTCTGTGAGCTTGAGTCGTAGAGGGTTCTCCGACATAGCTGAGATAGTGTTGTGAGATTGAGTTGTGTTTGAGCATCGTGATACCGATCGGTTTGATCGTGGACTATAGCCTGCTGAGCCTGGCTTTTTGCCAGTTATGAGATACTTGAGTTACTTGAGTTCGGTGGGGTCGCTCCCCTCGAGCTACGCCCCGGGTGCGATGATGATACCGAGCCTGACGAGGCTGCGATGATGCGACTAGTTGATACACTAGAGTTCGCTTGAGATAGTCGGACAGGATGCCCCACGTAAATCCCGTCCTCATGTGGATGTGTGGTGGTGGGTAGGTGCGATCCTAGTCGACAGGCGCAGGCTTGACTGGACCCTATGTGGCAGTCATAGAGATTGGGTGTTATGTGAGAGAGTATGCATATCATGTGTCATAGATCGGTTATACCTTGAGCATGGTACTTATGACATAGTGTCAGTATTGAGTGGATGCATACCATCATCTGTGTTCTTTCTCGTTGAGCATAGTAGATAGAGGCATGATAGCTGTAGATATTTTCCAGCTTATCCTTTCATTATTTCAGTTTCTTCTGTTATCTTATGCCTCTAGTAGACTTAGTGGGCAGACCGTGGTTCTTGGAGACGGTACCCACTGAGAGCTACTGTAGGATGTAGTTCTCACACCCTCTGTCGGTGACAGGTTGCTGAGGCTTTCTTCCGTTCCTGCCCGAGCTGGCTTGACGGACCGAGGACAGGGAGTCGCGTGATAGTTCCCTACCAGCATTGTTCTATTAGAGTGAGGTAGATGTACCATCCCGGATTGTGGGAGTTGATCATGTTTTGATTTTCTAGTTTTAGCTATCTCCCCTTGGATTTGTAGATGTTGTATAGGTTGTTTCTATTTGTATCATCTTGTATTCGGGAGATAGACTTGTATTTATGTTCAGCTTTTAGTAGTGAGATTTTATATTACAGCTTTTATTACCCGCTCTGATATCTGTATAGCTGTAGTTCTATCTTTTGCAGGTTAGACGCTTCGTCTGTACGGCAGTTTCCGTACAGATGGCGGATCTGTTAGCGAGCCCGGGTCGCAGTTTTCGACCCTGGGGCGTGACAGAGTAGTTCCTTACCAGCATTGAGTTTCAGGGGTAGATGTGACACCCCCGGAATTTGGATTAGTCCTCTATATAAATGATATAATAGGACTAAATCTCTAGGCTATAGCATTTTGGATGGTAGCAAGATCCAAGAGGAACATGAGAGTTAAGCGTGCTAGAGCTAGAGTAGTTCTAGGATGGGTGAACCCCTGGGAAGTGGGGCGTCACAGTTGGTATCAGAGCCATTCACCAGCCGGAAATGTGAGATGTGAGATGAGTCTCGGCTGAGCCAGGGTTATATAGCGGGTAGAGCGAGGCTCCCCGGCTAATGACCGTTGTGAGTGGAGTGCAGCTCCTCACAAGGTCGGCTAAGGCTAGCGAGACGAGTCTCATATCGCCTGGTGCTTGTGAGTGTGCTTGAGCCTGACGTGGACGTCAGGGCTTAAAGGGGAAGAATGTGACACCCCCGGAATTTGGATTAGTCCTCTATATAAATGATATAATAGGACTAAATCTCTAACCCGGCTATAGCATTTTGGATGGTAGCAAGATCCAAGAGGAACATGAGAGTTAAGCGTGCTAGAGCTAGAGTAGTTCTAGGATGGGTGACCCCCTGGGAAGTGGGGCGTCACAGTAGATGTACCCGGTTTTATATTTTACTTTCACTTTTGTACGGACATTCTGAGAAGATCAGTGAGGATCCATTATTTTTTTTTGTATATTATTTATAGCTGAGAACTTTGTATTGAGATTTTTATTTATATCAGATGTTCATTAGATTTCTGTAGCTATTAGTTCTTTTTCACAGCTCTGTACTGTTTAGCTATAGATCTTTTGCAGGTACTACGCTTCGTCTGTACGGCAGTTTCCGTACAGATGGCGGATCTTTAGGCGAGCCCGGGTCGCAGTTTCGACCCCCCGGGGCGTGACAACTGTGCCAGCCAGACGAGTGCTCACTCTGCCCCAGCTGATATACCTCAACAATCCCTGCCCATCAGGGCCGTAGCTCTCTAACCTCAATCTGGGTATCCGCCCCCAAAACCATCCGCTCAAGCGCCACTGCTGGGCGACGAGTTCACAACAATCCGCACAACGCGTCGGGAGACAAATCGCTCACCCCGACCAACTGCACCACAGCACAAGTGCAAAACTCGACCCAATCCGGCGAGATTCTAAGCATGTCAACCGTTCCACCGCATTATGTTGTCTGCATCCAACTAATTGCTTAGGAGAATAAACATGCCAATCACCCCATCCCATCACTCGGAGAGGTATAAAGTCAATCAGGACTCTCGGCTAAAAATCACGACTCCTCACGAAGTCATCCAGGGTCCAACCACAAGCCTAGGTTTCTACAGTCCCACGGACCTATCCCTAAGCTCGGATACTAACCTAATCTGTCACCCCTGGGTCGAAACTGCGCCCGGCCTCGCCAACAGATCCAACACCTATGCAAAATCCCGCATACTGCGAAGCGTCTAACCTGCAAAAAAGATAGTACTATAGCTATGCAAATATCAGAGCGGAAAATAAGATGCTGTAAAATAAAATCCATCACTGCTAGATGAACTAAAGTAACAATATCCATCTCCTCAAATACAAATAATCACCATACAATGTCCCCAGTACAGCTTCTCTCAACCTAGAAGGAGATAAACAAAACTATCTCGTACATCAGTCTCTACCTCAATCGCTCCAAAATATCAAAAGATATCTCCCAAATAAATAGTGAAAATGTGATGACCTGGATCTCTCGCAGAGCTTTTGCGGTGCGTGGGTGGCCATTGGAGGCCTGCGCGTGTGCTAGAGGTGTTCGGGGCACAATTTGGACTCAAGTGTTGGATTTCGGGCTTAAATGGATCACGTGGTGATCGGGTGACTCCGTCGGATCTCTGGAAGTGTTCTGTTCTCGGGCGAAACGGATTTTCAGATTTGGACTCCGCGCTGAATTCGGATTGAAAATACCTTTCCGGGGGCATTCGGCAATTTTTAGAGTGGAAATTTGGCGAAACGGACGTCAAATTCGGATTCACGCGCGAAAACGCTTCAGATGGACTATTTACTTGATTTTTGGGCTCGGGTTACTGTTCACGCTGGAACAGTGTTCCCCGGCGCCGCCGGCGGCGGCGGCGGCGGGCAGCGCCGGCGGACGGCGGAGGGCGCTCGGGCAGGCGGCGCGCGGCCGCGGGCAGGCGCTGGGGCGCGGGCAGGCGCGGCGGGGGCGCGGGCAGGCGGGCGGTCCACGCGGCGGGCGTGCACCGAGGCGGGGGACACGTGGCAGGTTACTACAGGCTGGCTCACAGCACTCGGTTCATGGAATATTTGGGTTGGCTCATGGTCCATGGTGCACCAAGCTTGGACACGTGGCGGCTTGTGATTGGTTCGGTGTTGTGCTCCCGGTCCACGCAATGGGTGGAGCAGGTGTGTACGCGACGTGCGGGTGCGCGGTTCACGGGCGGTGCACGGTGGTTGGGGCCACGTGGCGCGCCGCCATTGGCGGGCTCACGTGCACCGGGCGCAGCGAATTTTCTGTTTTGGATTTTTCCTTCTTTAGCAATCCGAGAGCTTGCTGGGCCATTTCCACCTTCTTCGAGCTCCTATCTCCCTGTGGCCTGAGAAGAAGAATCTTCTCCATGAAGAGGAGCTTGCATCTACCAAGTTTCAGATTTTTGGGTGGCACGGATTTCGAGATCTTGATTTTACGGCGCGGCGCGACGTTGCATTTCCTGTGTTCTTCTTCGGCGCAGCTGCAGTGTTTTAGCTCCCCTGGTCTACCCCGAGCTCCTTCTTCTGTGATTCTTGCGCCGAAAGACTCCTAACAGGTAGGGCTTCAACTTTGATTTTGATCACTCATTCTGATTTTGCTTCTTTGGCTCGGATCCCGAGGTAACAATGGTCCCCCTTTTTCTGTGAGGAATGTGAGGACAGCATCGGAGTATTTTGGCCATATCTTCGCGCACGAGCGTCTGACGGAGACGAGCTTATACAACTTTTTCATCTACGGATCGCAAGGAACGCGCTCGTATTTTTATTGGATTTTTGTGAGATTTATTTCGAGGTGAAAATTACTGTTTTCTCAGTGAACAGTAATCTGTCCTTAATACAGATTTTTGTATGAGTGTGCCCCCTTGCCGAATTTTTATCTTGACTTACAGAACTCTGATTTGGGCGTGCAAGGTACCGTTGCGAAGCTATCGACGCAAGGATCGCCGTGATATTTTTCTTGGAATTTTCTGGGCACTTTCTGCAGGTGATAATTTAACAGTTTCGAATCCGAGGTTGTATGTGGTTATAAGAGCATTAATTGGGAGCCTAAGTGTAATTAGTGAGCTTTGTATTGTATCAGGAATATTACGGGTGTGCTAAAATTGTGGGAGCAAGGATTTGGAGTTTTTGGTATTTTCAGCTGTACGGATTGGGACAGTTGCACTTCAGGTGGGTGGTTGTTGTTTACCTCTATTTTGACATGCTCACTAGGAATATTAGAGTGATCCCTCTATTTGGACATGCATGCTTAAAGTAATATAAAATTGTGAGCCCTTCATATGGAAATTACTATTGTGGATATTTGATAGTGGTTGGGACTTATACATGTTGGTATGGATGGAATGTTAGCGTTTAACCTTGCATGTGGATTGGATTATTTATTTTGGACTATATGATTATCCTGTTAGTGGTTGGTACTATTTGAGGATTTTATGACATGCATAGGTGGATAGTGATGCTTTATCATGGAACATGGATTATAGACATGTGTGGTTGGATAATGTTTTAGCATGATGGTTATATCTATGCGGAGCTATTAATTGTTACACATGTGGAACCACTATTGGACACCTTTTCCTTTATTTCCTTGAGAACACTTGCATGCTTGTATGGACATCTAGATAGGCCATCTTTTATCGCTACACTTTCATGCTGGAACTTGACTTAGGAGAAACCTTGTTTGCTTCTTTTCTCCTTTTCGTTAGTCAGGTGGTTCTTGTTGCTCGGGTTTGAGCAGGGGTTTGGGATAGTGTAGCCGGGGCCTGGATTGTGGATTATGGGTTTTGGCGGCGACCGCGGATATTGGGCGGTTGACCGGATGTCGGTTATAGGACATCGGTGATAGGGCATGATTATGGACTACGGGGTTTTGTGGCAACCGCGGATAGTAGGCGGTTGACCAGATGTCGGATGTGGGACATGATTGTGATTGTGGGTTGTTCCGGCGACCGCGGATGTTGCGCGGTTGACCGGAGGTCGGTTGTTAGACCTGGTCGTGGATTTTGGGGTATTGCGGCAATCGCGGATTTTGGGCGATTGACCGGATGGTTACTTTTGCATCTGATTGGGAATCAGTTTTCTTTTAGTGGAGGGTTGTGTTCCACTGGGGCTTTATAGTTGTGATCCAGTCCTGCTTTTATCATACCGGCGCGGTTATTGCCCGGTAGTGTTTTGATATGGATTTTACCGGCGCGGTTATTGCCCGGTATGCTTTCCTCGAGTGGGTCGCTCCCCTCGAGTTCCCCTCCGGAGGCCGGGGTCAGACAGTTATTGACAGCTTTGCTATCACATCGGCGCGGCTTATTTGCCCGATGGTGAGGGCGGCAGCAGGAGCTTTGCTATCACATCGGCGCGGCTTACTTGCCCGATGATGAGGGCGGTACAGATTGGGTTCATCTGGGACGGTTGGTTATTGTGGATATGGTTATTCCAGTCTAGGACTGCATTTTAGAGGCATAGTAGTGGTAGTTTCATTTTTCAGCAGTCATTATTTCTTACCACTCTTCTTTCCTTTTCGCCTCTGGTAGACCTAGTGGGTGCGTCAGAGTTTGAGGTTTTACCCACTAGGGGAGGCTACTGGTTTACTAGTAGTTCTCACCCCCATTCTTCTTTCCTCTTTTTCTTCTTCCTTGTTTTGCAGTGCCTTCTGCGGGTGCTGCTGGGCTTTTAGCGGCGGGTCGAGGAGAGAGGACGGCTGAGTAGATAGATCTCGAGGCAGGATGAGCGAGTTAGCTGGACTGTTGGTGTACCCAGGATTCCTCAGACGGTTGTACTTTTACATTTGGGACTGGCTTTTGCCAGCAGGTTGTATTTATTTTGGTGAGCTGGGAGAGACAGATGTATCATTTATACAGATGTATTGTATTTTATTTCCAGCTTCAGTCTGAGATGTATTAGTTTTAGTTCAGCTCTGTTTTTATTGCTCTTTATTATTATCTTTTATATATCTGAGCAGGTTTGGCGCTTCGTGTACGCGGGAAATACCGTGTGCACGGCGGATCTGTAGACGGGCCCGGGTTCTGGTTTACACCCGGGGCGTGACAGATTAAGTTGGTATCAGAGCTTAGGGATAGGTCAGTTGGGACTTAGGAAACCCTAGGCTTATGGCGGACCCTAGGATGTTAGGGTGTGAGAGACGTGACATTTTGCGAAAGTCGGTGATTTATTTTTTGACTCTTCCTGTGAGTGAAGAGGGATCGACATACCCTATTTTGTGGGACAGTTATGTTGGCTGCAGACAACATAACGTTACAAAATAGGGGGATGCCTTTGACTTTCGCTAGATTGGGTCGAGTGATTGGGGTGTGCTGATTTGCGGTTTTGTCGTGGTGAGCGGTGTCTCCCCGACGTTGGGGCTCTGACCCGAGTGCACCTTGGTGCGACAGTTGGGCCTGAGCTGGTTGTTTCGGGCCGGATACCCAGATTGGAGTCTGGGGGCTCCGGACCCGAAGGGTAGGAGTGTTGGAGGCAGATCAGCGGAGCAGCGCGGTGGCACAGTTGTCGGAGCAGCGCGGTGACACAGTTGTCGGGTCAGCACAGTGGCGCAGTTGTCAGATCAGTGCAGTGGCACAGTTGTCGGACTAGTGAGTAGCCCCTCCGTGCCGACGTTTAGTGCTGGGGCACCGAGGAAGGGTGGACAGTTGACAGCAGGGAAAACTGTGAGATTGCATTGGAAGAGTGAGCCAGTTTTGGCGGATGAGTTGCCCCGATTTGTGGGATTGTGTATGGAGCCTTTGGTGGCGGGGCCTTGTTCGGTGGTGGATTGAGAGTTCTAGGGACGCCTCATTGGAGTAGGCGCCGGGTATGGAGCGTGGCATTACAGTTCCTTTGGATTGGGATCTGCCGCCTGAGGCGGGTTCTGATTGAGGCGCTTGGCGCCGGGTGTTGGAGGACAGGTCAGTTGGATGAGGCATTCCTGACTTCTTTTTTTGGATAGTGGATTTTGAGACCGTCAGAGCACATAGATTCCAGCGGCCAGTGTGGCGGTAGGTTTGAATTGTTCCAGGCTCTTGGGTTCGTATCTTTCGATACGAGAGGTTGTCCCTCCTTGGTGGGTAGTGTTGGCTTCATTGCTTTGGGTTAGGGGTAGGACGGTTACCTGGTGTTCGGGAGGTCGTATTCCCTATCTTCTGCACCTGGGGGGGGGAGTGTCGTAGGTCCTGCCCGGTGCGGTTGAGTCCTTGGTTGTACCTGTAGGCCTGATGGTCTTGACCTAGTTGTGGGGCTTGGTTTGGTACTTAGGACGGTTAGGCTGGCTCGGTTATCTTTTCTTTTCGCGGCAGCTGATTATGCTGCGAGGACGGTTCTCGTGGGAGCCAGGCCTGGAGGTGTTGGTGTACCTGGGTTGCTTGAGAGTATCTTCGCCTCTTTGGTTTTGACCTTGTGAGCGAGGCGGATGTCTCGTAGTGGGTGAGTAGCCTTTTGGCTGGTGTGTTTGAGGGATCAGCGGCGGCACCAGGACTTGGATATACCCTTTTGGTTATGAGTTCCTAGCTGTTCTCCTATCGGAGTTGCTTGGTATGACACCAGTTTGGGAGTTGAGGACCCAACTCCAGGATTTGATGTTTTGGAAGTATGTCAGGCCAAGTGTGGCACCTCTGGGGGCGCCGGTGCTATTCGAGTTGTGGAAGGTTGGTTCACTTCGGCTTTGTGAGGACCCGTAAGAATTTGATGAAGTGATCATCGGGAGCTAGCACCCTTCTGCTAAGCTTGGAGGATTTGTTTTACCAGCTGCAAGGGTATTGGATCTTCGCGAAGTTGGATTTGCAATCTGGTTCTCTCGACTGCTCATGGCTAAGTGTTGATGCCGGAGGGTTAGGGAATTGCTTCTACATCCCGACGGTTTTGGATTGGAGATCTGAGGTTACGGGACCAGTTGGGGGACTTATATCGGGTGCCTCGGGAGTACCGAGGTACTTGGATCGAGCTGGGTGTTGTTGGACTTGTGGTTGGATTTTCTGAGGCCTTAGCGGGGACAGATGCTTGTACTGATGCAGACTACCTGATGGCCGAGCAGTTAGCCCAGCTGTACCTAGTTGAGGTGGCGTGGTCCTCTGGAGTGTTCTCCTTTGTTTCGTTCTGGTTAGAGACCCAAGGATTGCATCGCGTCTCTGGATGAGGTATTTGGTAGTTTTGGGAGCTTGAGTGGTGGATGACTGGATATTTACCCCCCTGTCGGTTGAGTTTCCGTGTTGAGAAATGACTTTAGTTTCGAGGATGAAACTTTCTTTTAGTGGGGGAGGATGTGATGACCTGGATCTCCGCAGAGCTGTTGCGGTGCGTTGGGGTGGCCATTGGAGGCCTGCGCGGTGTGCTAGAGGTGTTCGGGGCACGATTGGACACAAGTGTTGGATTTCGGACTTAAATGGATCACGTGGGTGATCGGGTGACTCCGTCGGATCTCTGGAAGTGTTCTCGGGCGAAACGGATTTTCAGATTTGGACTCGGCGCGAATTCGGATTGAAAATACCTTTCCGGGGGCATTCGGCAATTTTTAGAGTGGGAATTTGGCGAAACGGACGTCAAATTCGGATTCAGCGCGCGAAAACGCTTCAGATGGACTATTTACTTGATTTTTCGGGCTCGGGTTACTGTTCACGGCCGGAACAGTGTTCCCGGCGGCCGCCGGCGCGCGGCGGCGGCGGGCAGCGCCGGCGGACGGCGGAGGGCGCTCGGGCAGGCGGCGCGCGGCCGCGGGCAGGCGCTGAGGGCGCGGGCAGGCGCGGCGGGGGCGCGGGCAGGCGGGCGGTCCACGCGGCGGGCGTGCACCGAGGCGGGGACACGTGGCAGGTTACTACAGGCTGGCTCACAGCACTCGGTCCATGGAATATTTGGGTTGGCTCATGGTCCATGGTGCACCAAGCTTGGACACGTGGCGGCTTGTGATTGGTTCGGTGTTGTGCTCCCGGTCCACGCAATGGGTGGAGCAGGTGTGTACGCGACGTGCGGGGTGCGCGGTTCACGGGCGGTGCACGGTGGTTGGGGCCACGTGGCGCGCCGCCATTGGCGGGCTCACGTGCACCGGGCGCAGCGAATTTTCTGTTTTGGATTTTTCCTTCTTTAGCAATCCGAGAGAGCTTCTGGGCCATTTCCACCTTCTTCGAGCTCCTATCTCCCTGTGGCCTGAGAAGAAGAAATCTTCTCCATGAAGAGGAGCTTGCATCTACCAAGTTTCAGATTTTTGGGTGGCACGGATTTCGAGATCTTGATTTTACGGCGCGGCGCGACGTTGCATTTCCTGTGTTCTTCTTCGGCGCAGCTGCAGTGTTTTAGCTCCCCTGGTCTACCCCGAGCTCCTTCTTCTGTGATTCTTGCGCCGAAAGACTCCTAACAGGTAGGGCTTCAACTTTGATTTTGATCACTCATTCTGATTTTGCTTCTTTGGCTCGGATCCCGAGGTAACAATGGTCCCCCTTTTTCTGTGAGGAATGTGAGGACAGCATCGGAGTATTTTGGCCATATCTTCGCGCACGAGCGTCTGACGGAGACGAGCTTATACAACTTTTTCATCTACGGATCGCAAGGAACGCGCTCGTATTTTTATTGGATTTTTGTGAGATTTATTTCGAGGTGAAAATTACTGTTTTCTCAGTGAACAGTAATCAGTCCTTAATACAGATTTTTGTATGAGTGTGCCCCCTTGCCGAATTTTTATCTTGACTTACCGAACTCTGATTTGGGCGTGCAAGGTACCGTTGCGAAGCTATCGATGCAAGGATCGCTGTGATATTTTTCTTGGAATTTTCTGGGCACTTTCTGCCGGTGATAATTTAACAGTTTCGAATCCGAGGTTGTATGTGGTTATAAGAGCATTAATTGGGAGCCTAAGTGTAATTAGTGAGCTTTGTATTGTATCAGGAATATTACGGGTGTGCTAAAATTGTGGGAGCAAGGATTTGGAGTTTTTGGTATTTTCAGCTGTACGGATTGGGACAGTTGCACTTCAAGTGGGTGGTTGTTGTTTACCTCTATTTTGACATGCTCACTAGGAATATTAGAGTGATCCCTCTATTTGGACATGCATGCTTAAAGTAATATAAAATTGTGAGCCCTTCATATGGAAATTACTATTGTGGATATTTGATAGTGGTTGGGACTTATACATGTTGGTATGGATGGAATGTTAGCGTTTAACCTTGCATGTGGATTGGATTATTTATTTTGGACTATATGATTATCCTGTTAGTGGTTGGTACTATTTGAGGATTTTATGACATGCATAGGTGGATAGTGATGCTTTATCATGGAACATGGATTATAGACATGTGTGGTTGGATAATGTTTTAGCATGATGGTTATATCTATGCGGAGCTATTAATTGTTACACATGTGGAACCACTATTGGACACCTTTTCCTTTATTTCCTTGAGAACACTTGCATGCTTGTATGGACATCTAGATAGGCCATCTTTTATCGCTACACTTTCATGCTGGAACTTGACTTAGGAGAAACCTTGTTTGCTTCTTTTCTCCTTTTCGTTAGTCAGGTGGTTCTTGTTGCTCGGGTTTGAGCAGGGGTTTGGGATAGTGTAGCCGGGGCCTGGATTGTGGATTATGGGTTTTGGCGGCGACCGCGGATATTGGGCGGTTGACCGGATGTCGGTTATAGGACATCGGTGATAGGGCATGATTATGGACTACGGGGTTTTGTGGCAACCGCGGATAGTAGGCGGTTGACCAGATGTCGGATGTGGGACATGATTGTGTTTGTGGGTTGTTCCGGCGACCGCGGATGTTGCGCGGTTGACCGGAGGTCGGTTGTTAGACCTGGTCGTGGATTTTGGGGTATTGCGGCAATCGCGGATTTTGGGCGATTGACCGAATGGTTACTTTTGCATCTGATTGGGAATCAGTTTTCTTTTAGTGGAGGGTTGTGTTCCACTGGGGCTTTATAGTTGTGATCCAGTCCTGCTTTTATCATACCGGCGCGGTTATTGCCCGGTAGTGTTTTGATATGGATTTTACCGGCGCGGTTATTGCCCGGTAGTGCTTTCCTCGAGTGGGTCGCTCCCCTCGAGTTCCCCTCCGGAGGCCGGGGTCAGACAGTTATTGACGGTTTTGCTATCACATCGGCGCGGCTTATTTGCCCGATGATGAGGGCGGCAGCAGGAGTTTTGCTATCACATCGGCGCGGCTTACTTGCCCGATGATGAGGGCGGTACAGATTGGGTTCATCTGGGACGGTTGGTTATTGTGGATATGGTTATTCCAGTCTAGGACTGCATTTTAGAGGCATAGTAGTGGTAGTTTCATTTCTTCGGCAGTCATTATTTCTTACCACTCTTCTTTCCTTTTCGCCTCTGGTAGACCTAGTGGGTGCGTCAGAGTTTGAGGTTTTACCCACTAGGGGAGGCTACTGGTTTACTAGTAGTTCTCACCCCCATTCTTCTTTCCTCTTTTTCTTCTTTCTTGTTTTGCAGTGTCTTCTGCGGGTGCTGCTGGGCTTTCAGCGGCGGGTCGAGGAGAGAGGACGGCTGAGTAGATAGATCTCGAGGCAGGATGAGCGAGTTAGCTGGACTGTTGGTGTACCCAGGTTTCCTCAGACGGTTGTACTTTTACATTTGGGACTGGCTTTTGCCAGCAGGTTGTATTTATTTTGGTGAGCTGGGAGAGACAGATGTATCATTTATACAGATGTATTGTATTTTATTTCCAGCTTCAGTCTGAGATGTATTAGTTTTAGTTCAGCTCTGTTTTCATTGCTCATTATTATTATCTTTTATATATCTGAGCAGGTTTGGCGCTTCGTGTACGCGGGAAATACCGTGTGCACGGCGGATCTGTAGACGGGCCCGGGTTCTGGTTTACACCCGGGGCGTGACAGAAAACCAGCTGACCGCTACAAGGAATCTCCAACTAGGGGATACAGCTACACTCCTCGGGCGGTAAGGATCTAGCTCGTGACTCCCTCGCCTCGAACAACGACCGAACGATCAGCAACCCCCGCAGAAGACTCTGCAAAACAGGAGGAAGAAAAGAGAGAAACAACAATGGGGGTGAGAACCACTAGTAAACCAGTAGCCTCCCCCTGTGGGTAAAGCCTCAAACTCCGGCGTACCCACTATGTCTACCAGAGGCAAGAGAAGGAATAAGTGGTAAAACTGTAAACAGAACTACTGAATAAAAGGAAACCACCACTAGTATGCCTCTAAATGCAATACCGAAAGGGATGACTGTAAGAATGCATCAGGAAATAATATCTGACCAAATAAACCCAATCTAGTGCCACCAATAAAACTGGTACTGCCTGCTCTGCTGCCGAACTCAAGAACTCAGTATCTCCTCTGTCCAAATGACCGGAACCCAACACGGTCTAAAGCCTACTCCGGAGTGGCACTCGAGGGGAGCGACCCACACGAGCAAAGTATCACTGTCACACATATCTCAATATAGCAGGACTGGATCAAGACTATGATCAAAGTGGGAAACTCCGTCCACTAATGAAACCCCGATCTGATGCAATAGTACTCAATAAGTGGGAAACACCATCCACTAGAGAAATCTAATACCCAATCTGATGCAATAGTACTCAATAAGTGGGAAACACCATCCACTAGAAAAATCTGAAACCCAATCTGATGCATAAGTAAACATCCGGTCAACCGCCCAATATCCGCGGTTCACCGCAACACCCCACAAGATCCAAAATACGATAAAGTAATCAACATCTGGCTAACCGCCTAATGTCCGCGGTTACCCCAATAACCCACAATCCACGATCGGGTAAAACAATCAATATCCGGTCAACCGCCTACTGTCTGCGGTTGTCGCAATAACCCACAAATCCAACCTCAAGTACACCCTGTCTCTGACCCCAAGGTCCCGGCTACACTATCCCAAACCCCCGCTCGAACCCGAGCAACATGACTCGAAAGTCTAAGTAAGAAGGAGAAGGAAAGCAATCATGGTTTCTCCTAAGTCAAATCCCAATATGATAGTGTAGCAATAAAATAGTGGCCTATCTAGATGTCCAAACAAGCATGCAAAAGTCCTCATGCAAGATAAAAGAGAGAATATCAAATAACAGTTCTACATATATAATGAATAATAAATCCGCATAATCATAACCATCATGCTAAAATCATCAGTCAACTACACATGTATATAACCCCTGATCCATAATAAATCCCAAAGTGATACCCACACATAGATATGTCATCATGTCCCAATAATTAGTCCATTTAACCAACTTTCATAAGGTCTTTGTGCTAATATGGCATGTTAACTATCACAATAAAAAAGTGTCCCCGCAATCAGGTTTCCATAATCATATTATCCCAATAAGATTCCCAACATGCTATGTCCACAAAATTATCCTCAGATGATAGGCTCACATTTATATTAGTCAAATATGCATGGTAATCAATCAATATGTCCAAAAGATAGCTTCTCTAATAAACTTAGTGAGCAAGTCAGAAGTAGAGGCAAGCAACAACCACCCACTTGGACACGCGCAATCCTCAGCTGTAAAACCTTCTCGCTGTCCACTATCCCTTTTTCACGCCAAAAGCCCAAACAGATAGACCGCCGCGATCACTGTTCACAATTACCCCAAAACATACCATTAAACATACAATTACACACAAAATCTGTCCCCAAACACAACAGTCCACAGTTTTGCCTTTTTCACCTACGAGATCTGCTCAAAAAATTCCAGAAAAAATACTGTCATGATCCTCGCGACGAACCGGTCGAAATGAGTACCTGTACGTTCCCACCCGAGTTTCCTACGCTGAGATCCAAGTTCGACAAGGGAACCGCCCCGAAATAAACCAATCGCAAAAACTGCATCATAAGGTTCTGTAAACAGGGACTTCTCACCTTCGGAAAAAATTCAAAAAATTCCAAGAAAATTTGGGGATATTCCTCGTGATGTGTAGATGCAAAACGCCTTTGAATTACCCCAATCCGATGCCTGTACGCGAAGATATCATCAAAATACCGCAGCGCTGTCCAAAACTCCGCCCCAAAAAATGAGGTCACAAGATGATCTAAAAAACCCATGAAAAGCTCGGAATGGGAAAAACCAGTAAACACGGGAAACGTAACCCTACCTGTCGTGAAGACGATGGCGCAAGAATCGCTAGAAAATACTGTCGGAGTAGCTCGGGAGAGTCCACGCACCGAAATGCGACGAAGGGGATCACAAATGAACAAGCGTTGCATCGCGCCGTAAAATCAGAAATCTCGAAGTCCGTGCCACCAAAAATTCTCAAATTTGACAAGAGTGTTCCTCTCTTCAAGGAAAAGATTTCATCTTCTCAGTCCCCTTCGAGGTGAGGGCTCAAAGGGGTCCAAATCCTCCATTGAAGCCCTCTCGGATGCAAACAAGGAGCCAAAACCAGAAAATCTTTTCAGGAAATTACCTCTGTGTCCTGCCGAACAGGAAACACCGAAAACAACCAATTAATGCCTGCCACGTGGCCGCCGAACACCAAACAGCAAATCCAGCCAATGAAATTGCGACACGTGGCCCCGACCGCGCCTGCCCTGCGCCAGCCGCGCCAGCTGCCCACCCTGCCCGCACAGTAAACCGACCAATGGGGAGGCGCCACGTGTCATCTCTCTGCCTAGTGCACCCGGTGCACGAAACCCTGTGGACCGAACCAATAGGAACCTGCCACGTGTCCAAGCCCGGTGCACCATACACCGGCGACGCTCCGTAGACCGCAAGCAGTGGACCATCCAATGGGAAGCCGCCACGTGTCCACCCCAGTCCACCGTACACCACCAACCTACTCCGTGCTCCCAGACCACAACACCGACCCAATAGCGCTCTGCCACGTGCCCCCCCTCCTGGTGCATGCCGGCCGCGTGGACCGCGCACCTGCCCGCGCGCGCCCGCGCGCCTGCCCGCGCGCTGCCCGCGGCCGCGCCCCGCCGCGCTCCGCCGCTGCCCGCCGCCGCCGCCGCCTGCCGCCGGCGGCCGGAAACACTGTTCCGGCGTGAACAGTAACCTGTGCTCAAAAATAACAAGTGGGTAGTCCGTTTTGACCGTTTTCGCGCGCTGAATCTGAATTTGACGTCCGTTTTGCCAAATTCCAACTCTAAAAATTGCCGAAGGCACCCGGAAATGTGTTCTTAGCCCAAATTTCGTGCGGAGCCCAATTTTAATATCCGTTTCGCGCGAACCACTTCTAAACCCTCCACGGGGTCCTCTGATTACTCACATGATCCATTTAAGCCCGAAGTCCAACACTTGTGTCCAAATTATGCCCCAAACACCTCCAACACACCACGTAGGCCTCCAATAGCCACCCCAACGCACTGCAACAGCTCTACGGAGATCCAGGTCATCACAAGTGGCTATTACAGATTTTTTTTGTGAGCTTGGATTTCATTTTTTTTACTTTATTTTTTTTTTATTTAGAGGTTTTGCTGGTTGGGCCGCCGGACTGTGGGTCCGAGGTGCGCGAGGGTCACAGCCGGAGGAGCCGTGCGCGTGCGCAAGGGCTTGCGCGCGGTCGGCGCAACTGCTATGCCGGCGCACTAGGGCGCCGCGCTCTGGTGGGGGGGCCGCGCGCAGCGCTGCGGGCTCTCGCAGCACTGCGGGCCGAGCGTGGACCGCGCACAGCGCTGCGGGCCCACGCGCAGGGCGAGCGCAGGGCGAGCGCAGCGCTGCGGGCCACTGCACGGTTGGCCCTAGCGCCGCGCATGGCGCGCGCAGGGCGCGGGCAGCGCTGAGGGGCGCTACGCGGCTGGCCCTAGGGCCGCGCAGCAGGCCCTGCGCCGCGCGGCATGGGCCCTGCGCCGCACGGCAGGGCCCAGCGCCGCGCGGCGGGCGTGCTGGCGCCGCGCGGCTGGTTCTTGCGCCGCGCGGCGTGCGCCTTGGCAGCGGGCGGCAGCGCGTCGCGCCACGCAGCAGGCTGCGGTGCGCAGGAGCCGTGCTGGCAGCGGCTTGGCGGTGCGCTGGGAGTTTTCGCGCGGCGTTTTCGTCGGCTGAGGGCAATTTTTCTGCGACAAACTCGTGGTTTTGGCCGTGCTTACCTGATTTTGGATTTTCTTTCCTCTTCCCTTGCAGCTTTTAGAGCAGTTTTTAGAGTACTGCTTGGCCAGGCTTGGGTGGTTTCGCCGCGCGGAGCTGAGGGATCTGGGCCACTCTGTTAGTGCTGTGGGTTGGCTTTAGGTGAGCCGGTGTGCGCGCGAATTTTTTTGTACTTCTCAGGTGGGTTGGTTTTTCTTCCAAAAATTGCGGAATGCCCTTTAAAGCTTCTGAATGCAAATTATTCATGTCTAATATACTATTTTTGCTATTATTTAATCTGATAGTTGCCTGGAAATTTTTAGAAAATTCGTTGGAACCCCGGGTTATTTTTAGTGCACTCCTTAGACTGCATGACACTTGTTATTATGTTTAGTTGGCATTACTGTTGCTCCCAGATCTTTTTAAAAATCGAGAAAAGACGTTTTATTCAAAAATTGGTCTTTAAATTGTGATTTTAAAATTGTAAGTCCATCTAGGCTATGTTGTGGGTTCGGGGTGCATTGATCTCGTGCCCGGGGGCCGAGAGGGGGTTTTCGGATTTTCTGGTTGTGCTCTAGAGTCTTGGGATTTTAGCGGGGCTTATCAGATTGATCCAAGGGATGTTTTCCGACTTAGACATGAGTGTGAGTAGTGTTATTTGAGCATTCGAGTTTTCCGATCTGATTGATCGTGGACTATAGCCTGCATGTGCCACTTACTGAGACAGATGAGACACGCTTGATACTCGGTGGGGTCGCTCCCCTCGGGTTACTCTTCGAATGCGTTGATGTGATGATGCCCCTGGCCGAGTTACCATGGGGTCACTTGAGTGAGATTGAGATAGTCAGTTAGGACGTCCCACGTAAATCCCGTCCTCATGTGGATGTGTGGTAGTGGGCAGGTGCGTTCCTAGACGACAGGCGCAGGCTTGACTGGACCCGATGTGGCAGTCATTGAGATTGGGTGACATGAGCGGGTGGTTGCATCATATGTTCTTAGATGGATTTTCCTTTGAGCATTATACTTGAGGCATGTAGCGATAGTTTTATTTCCAGCTTGCATTTATCTATCTATCTATCTATCTATCTATCTGTTTTTGCCTCCAGTGGACTTAGTGGGCATACCGTGAATTTTGGCGACGGTACCCACTGAGATCTGCCTTTTGCAGTAGATCTCACACCCGCTGTGGTGACAGGTGTTCCTGAGGCGGCTGTTCCAGGATCAGCTCTTGCGGAGTCTTCAGACCGAGGTAAGGGCGTGGCCGACTAGTTCCTACCCGAGTCTGTCGAGTCAGAGGTAAAGTCACCCCCATTTTTTTGGTTTTCACTTTTGTACCAGACAGTGACGGTGTATTTATGTTTTGAGAGATAGTGGACTTATGTATTTGGACTTTTATTAGGGGACTTATGTATTTGGACTTTTATTATTTAGTGATTTCAGCAGTTCGGTTTTATTTCTGTAGTGTAGTTTCCTTTCAGCTCTGATACTTGTCTAGCTATAGATCTCTTTTGCAGGTTAGACGCTTCGTCTGTGCGGCAGTTTCCGTACAGATGGCGGATCTGTTGGCGAGCCCAGGGTCGCAGTTCGACCCCGGGGCGTGACACAGACCGTTGGGCTTGTTGGCGGTACCCACTAAGAACTACTGTAGGATGTAGTTCTCACACCCGCCATGGTAATTTTTTTCCAGGGATCTACTTTCCAGTTGCTGATCCTTTTGTTGCTGATCGAGGCGAGGGAGTCGCGAGCTAGATCCCTAGCTGTCTTTGGAGAGTAGCAGTAGCGGTACCCCTTCATTGGAGATCTATTAGTACAGTCAGCAGTTGGTTTATTTGTTTTTACTTTTGAGAGACATTTGTATTGTGAGGATCTAACTTATACTGAGAGCCTGTACACTGATGTATTAGTGGGTTTACATCCCTGTTTAGTTTTAGTTATTGTATTCTGAGGATATTGTATTTGATCGTATTTGGGAGATGGATATTGTATCTTTATTTCCAGTTGTACAGTGATTGGATTTTAGTCTTTCAGTAGTTTATTTTCAGCTCTGATATCTGTATAGCTATAGTATCATTCTTTTTGCAGGTTAGACGCTTCGTCTATACGGGGTTTTCCGTATGGGCGGCGGATCTGTTGCCGAGCCCGGGTCGGAGTTTCGACCCCTGGGCGTGACATCCACTGCCACCTCACTACAGGAAAAAGCGCATGTAGAGGCGATTGCGTAGAGACGGTTGTTGCAACCGCCTCTATGTTTTACCATAGAGCCGTCTTAGAGGCGGTTTGGCACAACCGCCTCTACATGTTAAAAAAAAAATTTCCTTTTTTCTTCCCCTCTTTTCTTTTCTCCCAAAAAAAACCCCTAAATTTAATTTTCCCCCAAAACCATCTCCTCCCACCCACCCTCTTTTCTTTTCTCCCAAAAAAAAAACCCTAAATTTAATTTCCCCCCAAAACCATCTCCTCCCACCCACCCACTCTCCCCTCTCGCGGTTCCTCCTCCTCGGCGGCTCCTCGCAGGGCGCGGCGCCGCCTCTGCCTCCTAGGCCTCCGCGACCCGGCGACGCAGAGGCCGAGCTCCAGCGGCACTCCGGCGCCGCAGTAGGGCACAACGCCACCTCTGCCTCCTCAGCCTCCACGACCCGGCGACGCAGAGGCCGAGCTCCGGCGCCGTCGTAGAGCGCCGACAAGTACTGCCTCCTCGGTCCCCGCCCTCCTCCGCCGCCGCGCCTCCCTCTGCCTCTCCTCATCGCCGCCTCTGCCTCCTAGGCCTCCGCGACCCGGCGACGCAGAGGCCGAGCTCCAGCGGCACTCCGGCGCCGCAGCAGGGCATGGCACCACCTCTGCCTCCTCGGCCTCCGCGACCCGGCGACGCAGAGGCCAAGCTCCGGCGCCGCCGTAGAGCGCCGACAAGTACTGATATTTCTTTTGACGCATATTTTATTTCTGCATAATTTGTTGGTTTCATAATGGACACTGGTCCTAATTATCTTTCGTTTTGTGCAGCTCTACTAACACATCATTTACACAGCCTTCTGGAATCTCATTATCTCCTGGTATTATCTTCTAGCTTCTCAGTTTTGCACATAAGTACATCAGTAAACTCTATGCTCAATTTGCTCATATGTGCTATTTAATATAGATATGCAGGAGTTGTAAATTGCTGATAGTGAAAGCAGTTCCATTCGCGCTGTTAATTTGAAGACAGGAGGGTCAAGGTTGCTAGCCGGAGGCGATCCAGTTTTCCCAGAAAATTTGTTTAGGGTATAAATTTTAAATCAATACTCCGGCTATCTATAATTGATCCTTTTTGCACTAATCTGAAACTCTTTGATTAATGTTCCAGGCTTTTGAAGCATCTCCTCATAGTAGGGAGTTTTTACTTGACTACCTAATGAATCCTTCTTTAGTAGCTGGTTCAATAGCTTTTCTATTTTCACTGACTGACGATGACGCCACCAATGTTGCATTTCTTTCTTCTCCATATCGTGTCTAGTTGTTTAGATTCTTATTTTGGTGATTTCCTTGGATTTTTATGCTATTATATATATAATGCATGTGCAATATATCATATGGTGCTTTGCAGTTATAGTTATAGGTTGGGCTGTCGTTGTGATTTATGCATGATTTTAATTGGTTTGGGTTGAAGGGAAAATCCATTCCGAAGTAGTTAAATCGGTTCAGCGAACATGAAGACCAAAATCAAATTGTAAACATTGAATCAAACCATTTGATTTAATCAGTTAAGTTTAATGGTATTAGTTTACGATTTCGTATTACCACTGTTCATATATATATTGTGATTGATTTTTATTATATTTCGCAGGGCTTGATTCTCGTTACTAGCAATATTATTTTGAAGAATTTGAAGCAGTTTGGGTAAACCTGACCTCAACAATTTTATAGAGATATATATATAGAGATATATAAATGCAAAGAATAACTTTTATTAGTGTTACAAAGTTATTTTTATTAGTGTTTTCATCTATTAGCTATTCTTAGTATTTTTAGCTATTAAAGCTAAAGAACTTTTAATTATTAAAGCTTATTTTTAACTAATATTTCTTTTCTGTCATGCAGATTGAAAATCATGGCCTAATCATTGAATCACTGACCCTAGTAAAAACTTAAGGCACAGTGCGACTTACTTGCCTGAGGTTGTTGCTCACAAAGGTGAAATCGTTATGTCTCTGTCTTAATTTTCTGTTGTTTGGTAATTAATTTTGCTTAAGATGATTTTTGTTTTAATTTCAACATTAATTTTTCTTCCCCCCCCCCCCCCCCCCCCCCCCCCCCCCCCCCCCCCCCCCCCGCATTTCTTATGTGTCACTTTTTTTAGCACGGAAGTGCAGTGCTCGAAGTGTAGCTTAAAGAAGGGAATTAGCTGAGCAACTCAATAGACATGTATTAAATCTCAAACTTCAGATGTATGCCTGTCGAGCGATCCAGAATGTGTCTTCTTTTTTTCCTTTTCTTAACAACTTGACTCATGCAGTAAAAGCACAATGTCTTCATTTATATTTAATTCTTTTTTGTAGGGTTTTTGTGGACGCATCTTTTAGTATTTTCAACAACATTTTCTTGATTTCATTTGGCAACCACCGAGTTCCAGGTATGGTCTCAATCTTCTAATGCCTTACTTTTCAACGAATTTCTCAACTATCAAGTATACTAATTTAGTAGCAGGTTATTACTAATATATTTGAAAACATTTAAATTTTAGTGTAATTAATAATCTTTTTATTTTTCGGTATGTTTGTAGGTTGTTCGAATAATGCATTCTCTCCAAGTCGTCCTACTCCAATGCAAGGCACGAGCTGACAATTGAAGGATATCACAGAATTGCTTTGTTTTTTACAATGTATTGAAAACTCGAATGTCGATTATATTTGAAACTATTTTAATTTTATTTTATTTAGTGTGTTGCTACAATAAATGTTAGTTATTGAATGAGATTATGTGTTTCGAATGATCTGTTATGTATAATTATAAATTTTTTTATGATGTCAAAGAATTGTTAAGTCATTACTATAGATTTGTAATTTTCTGCATATAAATACAAATTAAAATAATTATTTTAATAAAATTTTTATATTAATTTTAACGTGTAGATTGTCGTAGAGGCGATTTAAACCGCCTCTATAAATTTAATATTATGCAGAGGCGGTTTAAACCGTCTCTACACTACTATCATATGAATAAAAAATTATAAAAAAAAATATTAAAAATAAATTAGTTGAGGCGGTTTAAGCCACCTCTATAAGATCGCCTCTAAGCATCCCCGGCGGTCGATTAAACCGCCTCTATGTTATAGAGGCGGCGTCTACGCCGGCGGTCCAGAGGCGGTCGCTAAAACCGCCTCTATGATTTATAGAGGCGGTTTAAACCGCTTCTACGATAATTAAAAACCGCCTCTACATACATCTTTTCTTGTAGTGCTCTACTGCTGCTGCTTCTCCTCCTTCTCTGGTTCACACGCACAGAGAGAGAGGGAGAGAAATAGGGAGTGTGAGGGAATGGGAGAGAGAGAGTGAGAGAGGGGGTTTTATCAGTAGGTAGTTAGGGGTAGCTGGGTAGGTGAAATAGCCAAAATACCCCCACTAAAATCCCCAATTTCCACTCTGTCAACGCGTTTTCTGCCGTGTTTCGGGCACCCGGAACTTCCCGCCGGGCACCTAGTTTTACGAAGTACTGTTCAACCGGGCGGCATCCTCAGGGCCCGCTATTGTTCATTCGGGCGTCTCCCAGACATTCCGGGCGCCCTAATCCCCTGTTTGCACCAAAATCCAGCTCTCGATCTGGGCATCCTGTAACCGATTTCGGGCGCCCGCAGGAAACTTTCGAGCGCCCGATTTTGGTCCAACAACCAGAATCAAGCTAGTTGGCCCTTTCTCTTCACCGTTCCAACTCGCTTTTGATCCGAAAGCTATTTTTTTCGAACCAAACTTGTTTCACCTCATTTTTATCATATTTAAAATATGTTTGAAGTGATTTACCTGCACTTGGCTAGTTTAGCGAAGTCGGTGCACTACAAAGGGAGCAAGGAAGAAGGAAAACCTTGGTTTTCCGGTGTCATACGGCAGCGCCCGGCGACCAGGTTGCTCGGGGGTGACCTTCTGAGGGTGATTGTGACACCCCCGAAATTTGGATTAGTCCTCTATATAAATGATATAATAGGACTAAAATCTCTAACCCGGCTATAGCATTTTGGATGGTAGCAAGATCCAAGGGAACATGAGAGTTAAGCGTGCTAGAGCTAGAGTAGTTCTAGGATGGGTGACTCCCTGGGAAGTTGGGGCGTCACAGTTGGTATCAGAGCCATTCACCAGCCGGAAATGTGAGATGAGTCTCGGCTGAGCCAGGGTTATATTGCGGGTAGAGCGAGGCTCCCCGGCTAATGACCATTGTGAGTGGAGTGCAGCTCCTCACAAGGTCGACTAAGGCGAGCGAGACGAGTCTCACATCGCCTGGTGCTTGTGAGTGTGCTTGAGCCTGACGTGGACGTCAGGGCTTAAAGGGGGGGAGAATGTGACACCCCCGGAATTTGGATTAGTCCTCTATATAAATGATATAATAGGACTAAAATCTCTAACCCGGCTATAGCATTTTGGATGGTAGCAAGATCCAAGGGAACATGAGAGTTAAGCGTGCTAGAGCTAGAGTAGTTTTAGGATGGGTGACCCCCTAGGAAGTTGGGGCGTCACAGTGATGGAGGTCGCAAGCTTGTTTGGGTGCAATGTTGTAGAGTTTGGTGCTTCCCCCTCTTTTCTAACCTGAGATCCAAGAAGATCTTGATATAAGGTCACCATTTCGGCGATCCTCTATGGAGGCAGACGGCTGCAGGTCTTGGGAAAGGAACAGGGAGAAAGAGAGGTGGCGTGGGGATGCTATGGAGCTCAGGGTCGGTGTGGCTAAGAGGAAACCCTAGAGGTCCTTTGTAAAGAATGGAACAAGATGCGATTTAGTCCTTATTTCCTTTGAATTTTCAATCAAGTCCCTAGCAGCAAGTGTATTATGCACAGAGGTCCCTCCACATGCAATCTCACACAATTCGGTGCATAAAATATGGACTCTTTTGCGAAATTATACTATAAAAATAGTATTTTTTACATTTATTCATGGTTTTGGCTCACCGAATTTGAAAACGGATGTCACCACATCGTTCAGCTCGACGAGACTGTTCAGGTAGAGATTTTGTTCCGTCACGTTTGGATCTCGTTAGGTTAGATTATTTGTTTATTTAAGAATACCTCCGAAATTTTGAATTTTCAAATTATAAAAACTCTAGAAATTTAAATATAATCCAAATTTCAGAATTCAAACTTCACAATTATTACAATAATAAAGCTACTATACTCTTATAAGTATAGACCCTTTCGTACTCATAAGTTATTTTCGATAATAGAATTTCTGAATCGATAATTTATACTATTAAATATAATTTAAAGTATTTTAAACTTGTAGAAAATAAATTTTATAATTTTTTAAAATTATAATCCATCAAGTGAGCATAATTAAAATGAACCGTCAATATCAAATCATCTCTTAAAAATATATAATCGAATTCTTCAATTTAAGATCAGAGTTATAAATCTCTTTCTAGATAGTGAATAAAATTTTCTATCAAAAATTTAATTTATTCTGAATTTTTTACACCGTTAAATTAGCGTGCATCTCATACCGACCGTTAAAAATTGTCAATTTTGAAAAAAATTTAATCATAAGATAAATAATATTGAAAAATTATAAAATTTAGTTTCTAAAATTTTTAAATATGCTCTAAATTATATTTATCGATATAAATCATCGATTCAGAAGTTTTATCATCGAAAATAACTTATAAATACGAAAACGATCATACTCATAAGAATATAATAGAGACACACACTCTCTCTCTCTCTCTCTCTCTCTCTCTCTCTCTCTCTCTATATATATATATATATATATATATATATATATATATATTATATTAAGACATTTTTTTATTAATTAGCTTAATTAATTGGATCCATCTAATTCTGAGTCTTTTCTCAGGCTTTTGAGGAATGAGCCACTCCTGGTGATCTCCCGGAGGGGCTTGTTGGTGAAGCGGATGAGATTGTAAGCCCATGCTCCGGCGACTGCCCCGGCAGTGGGGCCCACGATGTAAACCCAAATTGCAGTGTACCGGTGCAGCACGATTGCATTCCCCAGGCTTCTCGCAGGGTTCATCGATGCTCCTGATATCTGCCTATTAACTTAAAAAATTATATTAATTATTTTTTATTATAAAAAAGGTATCTATATTAGGGTACAAGATTAAAAGAAATATTTGGAACTAATATGAACTTTGGTTGAAAAAAATTATCTAACTTTTGAAAATGCTGATTTTATTATTTAATTTTTTTTATTTGAGTTGGCTGACAACTTAAAAAAATTACTGCCTGTTCTCTCCAAAAAAAATAATAATAATAAAATAAAATTACTACCCCCAACAAACACATCCATACATTCATTCAGCATTTTTTTTTTCCGGTGCAATTTATTCACCCTCCATTTCATTTGATAATGTAATTCTTATCTATCTCCAAATAAATAATAATTTTTTTCTATTATTGAATTGGATGGTTGAACAAAAATAAAAATATGTGTTGATGATATACATCCGGTATGGGACGGAGGCATATATATTGAAAGAAATTTTTCATGCAAATAGATTAACTTTAATAAAATGTATATAATAAAATTTAAAAAATAAATTGAAGAACTAAATAGTCATTTTGAAAAAGTTCAAGGTTCATATTGGATTGAAAATATTAATTTTTAAAAAATGTTTTTGGAAAATGTTTTTGACCGGTGGCTAAGTCCTAATTTTTGGATGAATGAGATGACTCTATTTCTGCATGTAAGAAGAATAGTATTGTGCTTAATTTTTTTTCTAAATATGAAGTATTTTAATAAAAAATATTGTGTAATCATGCACATACCCAGATAAAAGCGCGTTAAGTAGGACGGTGGATCCCACGGCCAACCCAGCTAATTCTCCAATCTGATCAAGTGGAAATGTCACGAGCTTAATTAGTGAGAAATATTTACTCACAAATTTTGACTCGCTCTACGTAGTCAACCAACATTGACCAATTAATGACCCAAATAATTAATTTTACAAAAACATAAAGTGATAACGCAAAAAAAAATAAATACATTAATAATTTGTGACACTCCTGAAATTTAGATTTGTCCTATATAAAAATAATATAATAGTACTAAAAATAATAGTACTATTATATAAAAATAATATAATAGTACTAAATTTTTTAATCCGGGTATAATATTTTGAGTGATAGTAAGGAGTAAGAGGTTAAGAGAGTTAAGTGTGCTGGAGCTAGAATAGTTTTAGGATGGGTGACGAGAAGTTGGGGCATCACAGTTGGTATCAGAGCCAATCACCGGCCGAAAATGTGAGATGATTCTCGGCTGAGCTAGGGTTATATAGCAGGTAAAGCATGGCTCCCTGGCTAATGACCGTTGTGGGTGAAATGTAGCTTACCACAAGGTCGACTAATACTAGCGAGACGAGTCTCACATCGTCTGGTGCTTGTGACTGTGTTGAGCGACGTCAGGACTTAAAGAGGAGTAATGTGACACCCTGAAATAATATAATAAGACTAAATCTCTTAATCCGGTTATAGCATTTTAGATGGTAGTAAGGTCTAAAAGGTTAAAACACTTAAGCGTGCTGGAGCTAGATTAGTTTTAGGATGGATGACCTTCTAGAAAATTAGGACGTCACATAATATATTATTTTAATTATCAACTCACAAACAGAATAAGTACAAGTTTAAAATTTGAAATAAAAACAAAAGGTAAGCCAACAGCACGAGGCTTCTTGTTTTGTTGCTGTGATTGTTTCGTATAAATGAAGATAAGTTAAATTTAGCACAAAAATATATGGTCAAATTTGATTATTGTAGGATATATTTTGAACTAGCTAGTTAGCAACTTACAGCTCTATTGTCAGTGGCTACTCCGGAGAGGACGAACATCAAGTTGAAGGAGATGATAAACTCGAGGACGAGAGATTGGACATCGGACCCAGTCGGGATTGCCCCGAAGAAGCGGTTGTGCCCACCGCCAAACAACAAACGTACTGTTCCGCTGGCGAGTGTCGAGCCCAGTAGCTGGGCTATGATGTACGGTGGCACCTGCATCAGTTGAATGAAATCGCAAAGGAATTACAACTAGTTGAAAGTGTCAGCGATGTTCTAATGCAACAGCAGACTCAGACGTGTCTGTTTAACCTACTTTTCTATTAGAAAAGCAAAGTCAAAATTTAGTAAAGTTATTTATGTGAATATGATGAATAGAAATTTAGAATAAACCTGTTTCCACGGGAACCTTCTGCAAGAAGCAAATGCGATGGTCACGGCAGGGTTGACATGGGCGCCAGAGATGTGCCCGACAGAGTACACGATGACCATGACGGCGAGCCCCCATACGATGCATATGCCGGGGAAAGTCACGGCACCGTCTTTGCTCAAATTCACAGCGATCGAACCGCACCCGACGAAAATCAAGATATATGTACCAACTATCTCCGCAATGATCTGCCAATTAAAAAACCACAAAACGGAAACGAGAGGTAATAAATGATTAAATAATCCTAGCACAATGGCAAACAAAATATTAAAAACAAGAGATAATATCCTATATGCCTTGAATACTGCATAAATGACTTCAAATTTAAAATAACTATTTCGTCTCTAACTTAAAAAAAAAAAAAATTAAAAATTAATGATAGTAAAAGAATATATTTAAAAAAATAAAAAATTTAAATATATTTTTTATTCCGAATTTAAGGACAACTAAGATAAATTGAAAACGATAAAAAAATATATTTTAAAAAATAAAATAATAATTTTATAAAGATAACGACCGCTAACATAAATTAACTAACTCTAGAGATATATTTTGAAAAAAAGTTTGAGAGTTAAAAAAATGTTTTTAATGTGGGTTAATTTTATACCACTTCCTATAAATATATCGCATGACATATATATTTCTATAAAATTTAAATTTTTATATTTATTTTTTTTTAAATTATTTTTTTAATAAATTAGTAAAATATTAATTTTATCTTCATAAATATATCCTTCAAAACGCCAATTGTTAAACAGTCCAAATATCCCTCCCAAAAAGCTTTCAATAGTTATTTTTTTTCTCTATAAAAAAATCCAATACATTATTGTCCTCTACAACTTTTCTTCTCACCCCTTTTCTCCTTTACCTTTTTTGCAGTCATTTTCCTTTATTAAACCCAACTGATTTTATTTTTCAATTTTTTTTTCTCCTCTAATATATTATTTTCTTATAATGCCAATAAAATATATTAAAAATAAAATAAATTAACAATACATTAATTTAAATTACATCAAATTAATCTAAAATTTTTAATTAATTATTACAACGAATTTTGCATTCATCTTATTCTTCTCGGAGGAAGAAAGCAACCGGAGTGGTGAAACTAGCATAAGGGGGAGAGAAAGAGAAAGAGGATGAGGAGCATAAGGGAGAGATAAAATGAAAGAGGATGAAGAAGGAAAAGAGGATGAAGAATTATTATTGTTTAAAATTTTCATCGCCTATCTTAATGAAATTATAATACAAAGTACTCACTAACTAAAATTAAGTATTTAATTTTACGGATATATTTTAAATTATTAGAATTTTGAAAGAATAAATATAAAAATTTTAATTTTGTAAAAATATATTTATTATTTAATATATTTACAAAAAATTATAAAAAATTAATTCTTTTAATATTAATCTTCTAAAATAGATAAATAAAAAGTCAAAAAAATTTTAAAAAGTATATAAATAATTATCATAAAATAAAATATTTTAAATATAAAGTATAAAATGAAATGTCAATTAATGTAAAATATAATATAAAATGAAATGTAAATGATAATGGTGATAAATGTGCCGATCATGTAGTTGGATGGTACGGGATGGGCTTATTTGCTGGCCAACTACCAACTCTTGTGTTACTTGAATGCATTTTACTCTGGGGTTTGTTGGCTTGCACTACAAAGTATTCTTGATTATTTCAAGAATTATACTTTTAAGAATCAAATTATTACCTTAGTTAATTTAAATTCGGTAAAAATTTACGTATAATACGAATTTATATTTTAATATTTAAATTTATTAAAAAAATATGGTTTAAAAAATAAATTCGTCAATTATTTAGGTATACTATTTATACGAAAATTTTATGTTATCCATTAAAATTTCGGGATAAAAAAATCGATCATTAAATTAAACTATTTTTTTCTAAATTTATGCTATTACTATAAATAATTATAATTTTTAAAAATATAAAAATAGAAAGTAACAAAATAAAATAGATTGTAGGCAAGAATTTTTGTTTTTAATCGAAAGATTTATTATTATTATTTTTTTAGGGCTAGCGAATTGAGAGTTGAAGACACAAAAAATTTATCAAAAAATGTTATCCGAACTTTTGGTCGAATTATTTACGAATTATTTACGTCCATTGAATTATTTGTAAATTACGAATTATTTAAGTCCGTCGAATTATTTGTAAATTATTGGAACAATCCAAAAAAATTACCTGAATTTTTAGCCGAATAATTTGTGTCATCGAATTATTTGCGAATTATTAAAACTATGTTAAAAATTTACATTTTATTTTAATTTTTTTTAAAAAATTGCATAAAGGCCGTTTAATTCGAAATTTGAATAATTTGTGAATAATTCACAAATAATATAGGAATTAACTAACTATAATTATGGCTAATGTTATATTAGGCAGGGGTTCTCTATTATATTAATTTTAGGACGAATTATTACACACATAAAATTACTTTATTTGATTTGTCTTACATATTTAATTAACGATGGAAGTAAAATTTATACTACTCCAAAAATATTTTTGCACTCAAATTCACTTGAAATTTGAATGTAAAATTTAAATATAAGTTTAAATTCAAATTTAAATTTAAATATTGGTTTAAATTTTAAATTCAAGTTTTGATTTTGAGTTGGACTTTTAAATTCAAATTTTGATTTTGATTTCAAATTCGGAATTCGAATTTAAATATTGAATTCAATATCAAATTTAAATTCAAAATTTAAATTTAAATTTAGATTTTAAATTCAAATTCAAATTTTTGATTCAATGTTCAAATTTAAATTTTATTTTTTAATTTGAATTTTATTTCAAATTTAAATTTGAGCTTATATTTTGAATTCAATTAATTTCAAAATTTTAGTTCATATTTAAAAGTTGAATTTAAATTTTAAATTTAATTCCAATTTTAAATTCGCATATGAAATTCAAATTTAGATTTGATTGTAAAATTTAAAAATCAAATTCAAATCTAAATTTAAAATTTTATATTTTGAATTCAAACTAACATATTTCAATTAAATTAGAAATTAAATATTGAATTTTACTTTGAATCTAAACTTTATTATATATATATATATATATATATATATATATATATATATATATATATATATATATATATATATATATATATAGTTCGGCTACTATACCAGTGATAGCACCAAGCACTTGGTATCAAGTTTTTAGCCGTTTGATCTATTATTTTAATCATTTTTATCTGTTAACATATATTATTTTTTCAACTACCCACTAAATTATAGGAATTCACTATCATTCTAACCCGCACATCTCTTAATCTAAAAACTAAAAACTTAATAACACCATTACGTTGGTGCTATCGATAGCATAATAGTCTAATTATATATATATATATATATAGAGAGAGAGAGAGAGAGAGAGAGAGAGAGAGAGAGAGAGAGAGAGAGAGAGAGAGAGAGAGAGAGAGAGAGAGTGTGTGTGTGTGTGTGTGTGTGTGTGTGTGTGAGAGTGAGTGCAAAATATAAAAGCAACGGGTCCATAAAATCCTCATTCCATTGTGGACTGTGCTATCAAAAGAGAACGTGGACCGGTGAGCCGCGATATTTGAAAGCTGAGTGTTTTCGTTTTCCGCTCCAAGCAAGCGAAAAATAAAAACTTTTTTATAAAATTAATAAACTATTTTTACATGAAATTTTCTTTTATAAATATCGAAACACTCGAAAAGTAATTTTCTGAACTGACAATTATTTTTACAGGGATCCAAACATCTCCTAAGGAAAAAAAAAAAGATAGTAGTCCAAAGATTATACATATATAATAATTAGTATTTTAGCATAAAATTTGTGGTCAATTCATCAAATAAAAGAGAGATATCCCTGAACTTTAACACTATTTGAGATCATAGTCAAAAGTCTAAAGGCAATGAAAAATTTATTTTAACAATTTTTTTTTCTAGTGCAAGTGGTAAAGAATTTGATAGTTGATATCCGTGATCTGAGTTCGAAACTTAGTTGCTTTACCATTCTGGCTAAAGTTTATTTGAAAAATAAACGAAGTGGATAGTAGATTATCTTTCTCTCAAAAAAAAAAAAAAATTGTTAAAATTCAGAAGTCTCTGAAACTTAAGGTTCTAATTTTTTTTTTGAAAAAAAGAAAAAGATGAAGATCTTAATTTATGAGTGGAGAGAGAGAGAGAGAGAGAGTGATCGAGAAGTGCTTCACCCGAGAGAGAGAGAGAGAGAGAGAGAGAGAGAGAGAGAGAGTGATCAAGAAGTGCTTCACACACCTTTTGCATGAACTGAACAGGGATGGCTGAGCTATAACATCCCTTGCTATTGGAAATCTCATTTGTGGTCTCTTCTCCTCTCGCTTCCTCCATAGCTCTCTTTCTCTCTCTCACTCACACTACCACCCAAAGAAAGAGAGAGATGCCGAAAAGAAGATCTAGCAAAAAAGAGCTACTCCAGGGGCACGGGAAAAGCCTCAATGTTGGGTTTCTATTTATGTTGGTCATAGTTAGTTAATTCGCGAATTATTCGCGAATTATTGAGAATCCGAATTAAACATGCCGTTTCCGATTTTTTCCAAAAATTCGGAATAATTCGCGAATTTTTGAATCAAAAAGTATTATTCGCGAATTATTCACGAATTACGAATTTTTGGATGAAAAATTCGTTCTTTTTCAAAGCATAGTTAGTTAATTCACGAATTATTCACGAATTATTCGCGAATTATTCGCGAATTATTGAAAATCCGAATTAAAATTATGTCGGAAATAATTTAATTTTTTCTTTTTTGTTCTAAATGAATATTTTATTTATTTATAAAATAAATTGATTAAATTATTTTAAAAAATTATAATTGTTTATACTAATAGTATAATTTTTTTATTTTTTTTTTAATTTAATAGCCGAATTTTTGATCCCAAATTTTTAATTAGTGAACGTATTATTTCCGTATAAATCACGTATCCGAATAATTGACCAGCCCGTTTTTTAGCCGAATTTTTCAACGAATTTTAAAATTATAATACGAATTTTATCCGTATTATATCCGTACCGAATTTTGCCGAATCCGAATTAACTAACTATGATGTTGGCACTAACTATAGAAATACAGACAGATAGACAAACGGAGAGCCCAATAAGGCGCGCACCATCTAGAGAGGAGGGAGAGAGAGACAGAGAGACGACCTATAGTGTAACACCCCCGGAATTTAGATTAGTCCTCTATATAAATGATATAATAGGACTAAAATCTCTAGCCCGGCTATAGCATTTTGGATGGTAGCAAGATCCAAGGGAACATGAGAGTTAAGCGTATGAGAGTTAAGCGTGCTAGAGCTAGAGTAGTTCTAGGATGGGTGACCCCTTGGGAAGTGGGGCGTCACATATAGACTCTTTGCCACTTTGCTTTTCTTTGCGGGGAGATTGACTAAGCAGATTTGGCTGAAGAAAAATACTTTTTGTATGTATTACCTTCTATCCATCTAAATTAAGATGGGATAAATTTTACTAGTCACAACTAAATAATCAGTAAAAAAATTTTATTTTTGAATAAATACAATGTGTATTATACACTCCAAAATAAAATGTACGAATAATATTGCTCCTTATTTATAAAAAATAAGTAAAATGAATATTTTGCTACTGTTTTCTAAAATATATATATCGAGACTCTTTGAACTATAAGTTATTATAAGAATAATTTAGTTATTATAAAAATAGGTCCTTCAATGAATATTTTAAAAACTGAGTTGAACAGAAATCCAAAAATGTTACTGGATGAAATGTTAATCAGTGGTTAAACTATTGATTAAATCAGTGATGTCATGTCATAAATATTTAATTATTATTTTTAATTTTATTATATAACAAAAATATATATTATTATTTTAGTATTTACTGATTTTCACACCAAATTAAATAAATATAAATTTTTAAGTTTTACTTTTTATAAAACTAATTTTTATTAATATAAAATAAAATTAGCTAAGTTGATTTTAAGCTATTAAATTTTAATATAACTTGATAAAAAATATTTGGCTGAGACAGACTCACTGGTTCGATGCTTGAACTGTGACCGATTTAAAGCGATTTTTGACTTAATCGGCTCAAAAGGTTGAACTGATTCGCTTTATAGACTACGTCACCGTCAACCCGTCAAATTGGCTGGTTCAACTCAATTTTTAAATTATTGCTTTCAACTAAATTTATTTTTAAATTTCATATTTTCTCAACTTTCCTAGCTATGTAAGTTAATTGAACTAAAACTTCCGAAACAGTGAACTCTAATCCTGTCTAATTCCATTACTCTAGTTATCCTTAAGTTAAAAAAAGTATGAATTTCACTAACAATTAACGACAATTATAGCTAACAGACAAATAAAAATTAGGATAAATTGCACATTTAGTCCTCAAATTGAAGTTGTCACGTTTCGAGACCATCAATTTGATCAGTTCGGATACGCTAACAGATCCGCCGATCGGGCATGATCTCCCCTATACCCGAAAGGAACGACACCACTCAAATCGCAAGAAAATAGGATGTTGAGATTTATTTTAGCACCTTTTATTTCAGCTACGATATTTATTAGTTGTTAGACTCTATTTTTGCAGGTTTGACGCTTCACCTATGCGGGGTTCCGGTAAGGGTGGCGGATCTATTAGTTTAACCCATGTCATAGTTTCGATCCCAAGACGTAACAGATTAGAGTGACACCAGAACCTAGGATGTAAGTCGTTGAGAACTTAGTAACACTAGGCTTGTGGTTGGACTCTAGGATGACTGATGTGTGTTGGTTTTTAAGGATCCACAAGGATCTAAATAGATACTATCAAACACCTAGAGGGGGGTGAATAGGTGTAATATTTAAAAATCAAATCTCAGTGCAAAATAAAAACCAATGCGGAAATAAAAAATAGCACACCGAGATTTACGTGGAAACTCCAATCCAGGAGAAAAACCACGGGACCAACACGCAATAACAATCCACTAAGAAAAAGAAGAATAACAAGGTGATTACCGACTCCACGGACTCAAACCCCTCCTTCAACTTCTTCGGACCTTGCGCTCACCGATTGCACGTCCACTGCACACGTTCGAATCCACGAACGCCACTCGAATCCACGAGCACACGTTTCGAATCCACGAAACGCCTTCAACACACCGAATCCACGGTGCCACGTCGAATCCACGACGCAAACTCAGCCGATAAGAATATAGGCTTCGATGGTGATCCTTTGCTTAGATTATCATTGAAGAACCGTAGAAAGAAATCTCTAAGCAAAGATTAGATCAATTCGACAAAAGATAGATCTTGGAAGAACCATCGAATTGACCTAAAAGAGGCTATAAAGAAGAACGGTAAAAACCTAGCCTCTAGGGTTGCTCTCAAGTGTTTTCGGTATTTGTCCCACGTTCTTGAGAAACCCTAAGTGTCTATTTATAGGTTAGAAACCTTTGGAAAGAGATAAGAATCAAAAACTTACCTTATCTGGAATTTTTCAGGACGGCGATCCGGATCGGATTTACTGCGATCTGGATCGTCGTAGCGTGATAGACAATTCCAGAAAACCAAGGGTTCGGGATCCGGATTGCAAAGCCCGATCCGGATCGTTCATACAATTCAGCAAAATCCCATGTTCGGGATCCGGATCGGAATTGGCCTTTGATCCGGATTGAATTTGCCAATGAACAATACCCTTCGGGATCCGGATTGGACTGTCTGATCCGGATCCTGAACATGTCCCATGTCCAGTTTTTAATTTTTATGCAATTAAAAATTCATCCAAGTGTTTCTACACTATAAGAAGTATTCGGATCACCAAAATTATTTAGTTAAACATACCTGATCCTTTTGAATACTTTCTTCTTGAGATTGATGTAACTGATCCACAATTCTTCATCTTCAATCTTCAAGACTCAAGACACTGAGTGTCAACTTGAGCTCTTGTTGAATCTTCTCTAAGTCTTTGATTGCTGATTGACAATTTGATCCCTTTAAGACTCCGACTCAACTCACTGACTTGACTCACGAAATATGCCAACACCAAAATGCCAAAACAATCTCCCCCTTTGGCAATTTCGTGACAAAACCCAAAAATACATAAAAATGCTCAAGTTACTCATCTTAAACTAAAACATTCGAAATTCAATGTCATCACCAAAACATTGATTTTCTTTGCGTGAAAGATCCAATAAATACAAAATTACATTTGAACCAGTCTTAGAACAAACTCTATGACTTAGGACTTGGAGTCTTAAAGTGATGTAATTCCTGCAAAACAAAACTCCAAACAAAATCAAACGTTAGTCGTTAGAAATTAAAATCCTACATTTGATTCGTCCTTTTGGTTCTTTTGTTTTTCGGCTCTTTCAATCTTTTCTTTATCTCCCCCTATTTTGAGCATCTCTAACATGTTCTCCATGTTCTCCAAGTTCTCCATGTTCTTGAGCATCTATGTTCTCCCCCTTTGTGATACGATCATTATTTTCTGTTCTCCCCCTTTTTTGTTTGTCCTATCTCGATGATCTCATCTCCGTCATTTCTCTTCTCCCCCTTTTTGTCACAAATTGTCAAACAGTGAACATACTAGACAAAAGGAAATCTAACAACATTAGTTCATAGAGAAAGAGAGAGAAAAGCTCAGTTCCGGTATATAACAAAAATGCAGATTGCGTACCGGTACCAGAAAGCAAAAATCAAATAATTTCTTGAAACAAATCCAGATTTTAGAATCTTTTCAAATACCGATTTGTATTCCATCAAGAAATCAATTTAAGTGCTTTAACCAATGAATTCACACAGATGTCATTCAATCCAATTAATTTCACAAAATTAAAAAGATTTACTCCTAAATCATGAAAAACAAAGATAAAACATTATAAACAGTTTTTCATGTTATATTTATCAAACACAAGTCATCAAAAATAATCTTGAGATCCAAACTCTATCAAGATGTAACGGATTTACAAAGATGACTTACGGAGATTTCCAAATGACATCAATCTTGAATTCTACCCTTTCTTGAGATTGAGGTATATGATCCAAATTTCTTTCATTAGAATAATTTAGAAAAATTCCATAAAAACCAGAAAAAGTATGTAAGCACTTTAGCGCATCAACTTTAAACAGAAGTCATCGTTTCATGCAACAAGAAATAGATTATACCAAATCTATCAAAAATACTCAAAAATGAAACGAAAATTTATGAAAATTAAAACCCTTAAAATTGAACAACTTCAATCACATCTATCATGATCTTATGCGTAATGCCTTTATCAAATCATCAATTTGGTAAAGAAAATGAAATACCAAGATCAATAGATGTTTGAAATCCCAGATAAGTTAGATAATATATCTAGACAATCTGTTGAAGAGAGTGGCTCTTTGAGCATCTTTCGTTAAAAATTCCACCTTATACCAACCTTGAAATTTGACAGAGTCAAGTATTTCAACATGCATTTCATCATCATTTTTTTTTAAAAAAAATTGCTTGGCATACATGGGGTATCTTTTTCCTCCATGTGGTGGTAGTTTTCACACTCCTCATTGGGATGTAACTCTTTCCACATCTTTTGAGCATTTTACTTTTCTTTGACTCCCCCTCAATTGGCTATCAATTATTTAATATATAAGGTATTCAACCAAAAATTGATCTCGCATTCATACTCGACTAAATAGTCAAATAAGATAATGACTATACCAAGAGATCATTGAGAGAGAAATTGACTTTGATCACTTAAAAGATGAATTAATTAACATAAATGATCATTGCAACATCGAAATATTATGATGTCAAAAGCATAATAGATTTCTAAATGCGTGAAAAGATGCAATTAAAGTCAATATAACCAATGCTCAACTTGTGTTGTCACAAAGAATTCACACAACCGAGATAGATTAAGCATCTAAAGATCACACATGATTTCTAAAATTTGATGCTTATAACTATCAAAAACTCCTATAATGAAGTATCTTCAAGATTATGATTATGGAGTAAAGTTGATAATCCATATAAAATTAATTTGGAGTGAATGAACGTGAAGCCCTTTTTATTCAATGCACTTGTTCAATAAAAACCCTTTTGTTCAAAAACAAAGTATAAAAACAAAGAGCATTGAAAAACATGTAATGCAAAGATTAAGAAAAATATGAAGGGAAAACCAATCAAAGCATTACATACAGTCATAAGCTATTTAGAACTTAAGACAAGGAAAGATATCACCTTTCCGAATCCAAAATCGCTGGATTTTGGGTTGTCTTGATTCGTTGTGGCTGGGGGTTGTCCGCTTTGACTGTTGATCCACCTTAGGTCTTTGCCTTGCAATGATCCACTTGTATGATTGATGTTGTGGCTCGGACCTTTGGTGGGTTGAGTGAACTCCTTTAGCTTGATGTGTCTTTTGATTCCGTTGAGTCCGCTCTGTAGATGAAGTTGCCGAAGTATTTTTCTTTCTCTTTTTCGGGCAATTCTTCACCAAGTGTCCTTCAAGTCCACATAGGTGACAAGTTCTTCCTTTCAATTTCATTGTGGAACTTGAAGCCTTCACAGTTTGGTTCTTTTTAAATCCCAAACCAACCTTGCTTGTTTGACCTAATCCGGACATACTTTCTAGTTTCTTGGAACCGGTTGAAAGCCTTTGTATGTCGAATTTGAGTTCATGAATTTGCTTGGTCAAGGCTTGGTTGGTGACATGAATCTCCTCAAACTGCTTTTCTAGAAAACCAATCTTGTCCATATATGATTTTGCGTTCGTCTCCGATTGGTTTAGCTTTTCTTGGAGGATTTTGTTGTTATCCAATAAACGTCCTTGTTCCTCCTCAAGATCATGTAGTTTGATCTTTAAAGCATGATTCGCATCTTGAACCTCAAGTCGTTGCTTCCTCAACTTCTTGATATGCTTCGCCATCTTCTTCGATTCCGCAAGAAGTTGTTGGTATGCCTCAACGAGTTCTTCTTCGTCCGACTCCCCCTCACTTGATGACTCTCCATCGGATGTTGATGTTTCATGCAAAATCAAAGGAATAGAGTCAGTGACTAAAGATGATAAGCACAAATTAGAAGAGGGAATTTGAGAGGCATGAAAAGCAACAATTTTTTCTTTTTCCTCTTCACTTGAGGTCGATTCATCGAAACTAGAATCGTCCCAAGTTTTTGCTTGCAAAGCCTTCTTTTTGTATGATTTCTTAGAAGGACAATCCGTTGAAATATGGCCGTAGCCTTTGCATCGATAACATCGGATTTCCCCTTCGAAATCATCTTTTTCTTTTTCTTTAGAAGGTTTTGCAACGCCTTTGAGTTTAGAGGATTTAGAACCCGATGATCCTTTAGATGATTTCGTGGATGAAGATCCATCGGTTCGATTCTTCCAAAATTTCCGACGAAATTTCTTTGTGATCCGCGCCAATTGTTCTTCAAAATCGGCTAAAGAGATTTCATCGTCGGAACTTGATTCGCTATCTTCTTCCTTTGTTGATTTGAATGCAATACCTGTAAGCTTAGAAGAAGACTTGGAAGAAATTTGATTAGTAGGAAAAGTCATCTCATAAGTTTGCAAAGCACCTACTAATTCCTCTACACTCATCTCATCCGGATGACTAACGGTTTCAATGGCGGTAACCTTTGCCCTAAACCGTTCCGGAAGAGTCCGAAGTATCTTTCTTACAATTTTCGACTCCGGGATCTTTTCTCCTAAATTAGCACATGTATTAATTACATCTTGAAGTCTAGTGTAATAATCTGTAAACAATTCATGCTCTTCCATATGAATAGAGTCAAATTGACTTGTAAGCATCTGGAGCTTTTGAATTTTTACAAGATTAGTACCCTCATGTGTAATTTTGAGAATATCCCAAATTTCCTTCGCGGTTTCACACGCGGAAATTCTTGTAAACTCAGTCGAGGAAAGAGAATTATATAAAGCGTTCATACCTTTCCCATTGTAAGAAGATCTTTCGATTTCCTCTTTAGACCATCTAGAGCGAGGTTTTGGGGTAGTAGAATTTCCTACTTCCTCAACCGGATGCACCCAACCGTATTCCACGGTTTGCCAAACACGCTCATCAATTGAGATGAGAAAAGCTCTCATCCGCACTTTCCAATATGCATAATTGGTCCCATCAAAAAGAGGAGGTCTAAAAATATTACCACTTTCACCCGACATGATAGATAAACCTAAAACCCGCTCTGATACCAATTGTAGGTTTTTAAGGATCCACAAGGATCTAAATAGGTACTATCAAACACCTAGAGGGGGGTGAATAGGTGTAATATTTAAAAATCAAATCTCAGTGCAAAATAAAAACCAATGCGGAAAATAAAAAACAGCACACCGAGATTTACGTGGAAACTCCAATCCAGGAGAAAAACCACGGGACCAACACGCAATAACAATCCACTAAGAAAAGAAGAATAACAAGGTGATTACCGACTCCACGGACTCAAACCCCTCCTTCAACTTCTTCGGACCTTGCGCTCACCGATTGCACGTCCACTGCACACGTTCGAATCCACGAACGCCACTCGAATCCACGAGCACACGTTTCGAATCCACGAAACGCCTTCAACACACCGAATCCACGGTGCCACGTCGAATCCACGACGCAAACTCAGCCGATAAGAATATAGGCTTCGATGGTGATCCTTTGCTTAGATTATCATTGAAGAACCGTAGAAAGAAATCTCTAAGCAAAGATTAGATCAATTCGACAAAAGATAGATCTTGGAAGAACCGTCGAATTGACCTAAAAGAGGCTATAAAGAAGAACGGTAAAAACCTAGCCTCTAGGGTTGCTCTCAAGTGTTTTCGGTATTTGTCCCACGTTCTTGAGAAACCCTAAGTGTCTATTTATAGGTTAGAAACCTTTGGAAAGAGATAAGAATCAAAAACTTACCTTATCAGGAATTTTTCAGGACGGCGATCCGGATCGGATTTACTGCGATCCGGATCGTCGTAGCATGATAGACAATTCCAGAAAACCAAGGGTTCGGGATCCGGATTGCAAAGCCCGATCCGGATCGTTCATACAATTCAGCAAAATCCCATGTTCGGGATCCGGATCGGAATTGGCCTTTGATCCGGATTGAATTTGCCAATGAACAACCACCCTTCGGGATCCGGATTGGACTGTCTGATCCGGATCCTAAACATGTCCCTTGTCCAGTTTTTGATTTTTATGCAATTAAAAATTCATCCAAGTGTTTCTACACTATAA
Organism: Tillandsia fasciculata; assembly: GCA_029168755.2. NCBI lineage: Eukaryota > Viridiplantae > Streptophyta > Magnoliopsida > Poales > Bromeliaceae > Tillandsia > Tillandsia fasciculata. The sequence goes on along the minus strand of JAQOTM010000037.1, from coordinate 316,500 downwards.
GAAGTATTCGGATCACCAAAATTATTTAGTTAAACATACCTGATCCTTTTGAATACTTTCTTCTTGAGATTGATGTAACTGATCCACAATTCTTCATCTTCAATCTTCAAGACTCAAGACACTGAGTGTCAACTTGAGCTCTTGTTGAATCTTCTCTAAGTCTTTGATTGCTGATTGACAATTTGATCCCTTTAAGACTCCGACTCAACTCACTGACTTGACTCACGAAATATGCCAACACCAAAATGCCGTAACAATGTGAGGTTCGTTTTTGGTAGCGAGAGTCCTGATTGGGTTGCAACTCCCCCAAGGGAACGGGGTGAGTGATCGACATGCCTTCTCCAGGTAAGCGACTATGTTGGCTGCAGACAACATAATGCTGCAGGCAAGGGGGACATGTCTCAGACTTTCGCTAGAGTGTTGAGCGTTTTGCTTCTGACTTTCTTTCTTTGGTTGCAGTCGTTACGGCTTTTTGTGTTGGCATATTTCGTGAGTTGAGTCGGAGTCTTAAAGGGATCAAATTGTCAAATCAGCTTTCGAAGACTCATTGAAGATTCAACATGAGCTCAAGATAACTCTCAGGTATGATTAATTTAATCATGGTGATTTAAGTACATTTATTATCAATGGAATCAGGAAATTATTGAAACCCGGTTTAGACGAGGTTTTAGGAACTTGGCTTTTAACTCACAACTTATTTTAAGTTTGGATTTCGGTACTTGGTCTGTTTTGGATAAAGCTTATCTTGGAAAAATCAGTTTTTACATTGAGTACTGGAACCACACTTTGAGTTCCTCAAACCCGACACAGAATTTTCTGTAATTTGCATTGCGTACCGGAACACAGGCTTGCGTACCGGAACATAGAAAAATCTGTGTTTTGCAACATTGAGTACCGGAACACGTTATTTGGTACCGGTACACAATGCCATCTCGGGATAAGTTTGCTAAACCGACTCTAATTAGTTTCCAAGGGTTATAAATAGATACTTAGGGTTTCTCGACAAGATGGATCAATTCCGAAAACACTCGAGAGCAACCCTAGAGGCTGGGTTTTACCGTCCTTCTCTTTAGCCTCTTTTAGGTCAATTCGACGGTTCTTCCAAGATCTATCTTTTGTCGAATTGATCTAGTCATTGCTTAGAGATTCCTTCTACGGTTCTTTAATGATATTCTAAGCAAAGGATCACCATCGAAGCCTATATTCTGTATTGGCTGAGTTGCGTCGTGGATTCGACGTAGCACCGTGGATTCGGTGTGTTGAAGGCGTTTCGTGGATTCGAAACGTGTGCTCGTGGATTCGAGTGGCGTTCGTGGATTCGAACGTGTACAGTGGACGTGCAATCGGTGAAGCGCAAGATCTGATGAAGTTGAAGGAGGGGTTTGAGTCCGTGGAGTCGGTAATCACCTTGTTATTCTTCAATTCTTAGTGGATTGTTATTGCGTGTTGGTCCCGTAGTTTTTCTCCTGGATTGGAGTTTTCACGTAAATCTCGGTGTGCTGTTTTTATTTTCCGCATTGGTTTTTATTTTGCACTGAGATTTGTTTTTAAGTATTACACCTATTCACCCCCCCCCTCTAGTTGTGTGATAGTACCTATTTAGATCCTTGTGGATCCTCATATATAAAAACCAACAAGTGGTATCGGAGCGGGTTTTAGGTTTATTTATCATGTCGGGTGAAAGTGGTAATATTTTTAGACCTCCTCTTTTTGATGGGACCAATTATGTGTATTGGAACGAGTGTATGAGAGCCTTTCTCATCGCAATTGATGAGCGGGTATGGCAATCCGTGGAATATGGTTGGGTGCATCCTGTTGAGGAAGTAGGAAATTCTACTACCCCAAAACCTCGCTCTAGATGGTCCAAAGAGGAAATCGAAAGATCTTCTTACAATGGGAAAGGTATGAACGCTTTATATAATTCTCTTTCCTCGACTGAGTTCACACGAATTTTCGCGTGTGAAACCGCGAAGGAAATTTGGGATATTCTCAAAATTACACATGAGGATACTAATCTAGTAAAAATTCAAAAGCTCCAGATGCTTACAAGTCAATTTGACTCTATTCATATGGATGAGCATGAATAGTTTATGTAAAGTACCGGATTTTCGGCACATAAATAAATATAAATAAAGGTGGTATGAAACACTAGTGTTATGAAAGTTAGGGAAGTAAAAAATATTTGGACGCGAGTTGGGTCCAAATCGGGTTAAAATGGAGAGATCTAAAAATTTATTTGAGAAAGGGGGCCCAGATTTTTAGTGGAAAATTCACAGTGTCGGAAAATTCTGAGAAAATTACGGGAGCCCGTAAATATGTTTTAAGACCACAGAAAAAGTTTCGCGTTGATCGAATGCCGGATAGTGAGAACGGGCTCCGCCAACAGTGTCGAAAAATTTTGAGAAAATTGCGGGAGCTTCGTAATTATGTTTTAAGGTTACAGTAAAAGTTTCGTGTTGATCGGATACCCGGATTGCGAGAACGGGGTCCGCCAGCGATTCTGGATACAGCGAGGCTTTTGGTGGCCCAGAAATGGCCCAAAATGAAAATTTAAATTTTTCTGTGGTAAATTAAGCTGAAACGAAGTTGCCTGTCAAATTTGGACGGAAACGGACGAAAAACGGACAGAAAACGGGACAAAAACGGGTTTTCCAAGGCGTCGGCGCGCGGTTCGAGGCGTGCGGCCAGCTGCGCAATGTGCACAGCTGGCGCGCATTCAGGCGCGGGTCAGCGGGGGCCCCGCCATGTGGCGGGCCCCCGTTTGCGCGCGCGCGCCCGAGGGGGGCGCGCGGGGCCGCGCGCCCGTGTGGCGCGCGGGGGTGCGCGCCCGTGCGGCGCGCACCGTGTCCCGCGCGCGTGTAGCGCGCGGGTGTGCGCCCGCGTGGCGCGCAGGACGCGCGCCACGTGGCGCTGGGGGGCGCCGCCTGGACCTGGTGCGCGCCCCCCTTCGTGGTGAACCGCCGAATGGCGGGTCCCCATTGGGGGGACCCGTGGACCCGGTCCACGGGCCACCCCCATTTCCCTTCTTTTCTCCTTTTCTTTCCTTCTTCTTCTTCCTCTTCTCCCTTTCCTTCTCCACCCGAGCACGAGAGAGAGCGAAAGTGGGGGATTCGTGGGGAGGGAACGGCACTTCGACGACTTCGTGGAGCGCGCAAAGTGCTCCAAAAAGCCAGATGGACTACGCTATGCTGTCGAGGGACCGAGTTCTACTGTGCCGTTGCTGCCCGGACTGTCGCAGGCATTTTTTTGGCGCGTCTCGTTTTGCGTGCAAGTTGTAGAAAATGCACCGTTTTGCGTTCGGATTCGGAAAATATGCGCAGTTTTGGACGCAAACTCGAAAAACATACACCGTTTTACGTGCAGCGTCGAAAAAGGAACGTGCACCATTTCGCGTGCCAACCCGAGGTACGTGCTCCGTTTTACGCGCAGATTGAGTTATTTGCACCGTTTTACGTGCAAAGTCTAATATTTTGCATCGGTTTGCGTGCAGGACTAGAAAAAATGTGCACCATTTTGCGTGCAACCCTACAGTCGAACGTGCACCGTTTTGCGTGCAGATTTGAGGTACGTGCACCGTTTTGCGTGCCGATCGTGTTGTCGCGCACCGTTTTGCGTACCGACCCTAATATTATGCATCGATTTGCGTGCAGGGCTAGAAAAACATGCATCATTTTGCGTGCAACCCTACAGTCGAACATGCACCGTTTTGCGTGCAGATTCGAGGTACGTGCATCGTTTTACGTGCAGGTTGAGTTGACGCGCATCGTTTTGCGTGCCGACTGAAGTGGCGCGCACCGTTTTGCGTGTGGGTTTTACTGACGCGCACCGTTTTGCGTGCAGGTTTGGTGGACGTGCACCGTTTTGCGTGCGGACTCGAGGGAAGTGCACCGTTTTGCGTGCAAGCTCGAGGAGACAAGTGGAATCGCGCGGAGACCAATTACAAGTGTCTACAAGCAATTGGGTACACTACAAGGTGGGGAATTCTATCGAAATTGGGTGACCTCTCCCCTTGCTCCCTTGCTTTTCGATTCGAAGCATGATAGTAGCTTGTTAGAGGCGTTAGGTAATTATGATTATGATTGCCGGTGTAGATGGATTCAAATGGAAAAGTGCAACTGTTGGTTGCCAGAGTTAGAGGAATAGATGTGCATGTGTAAATGAACACAGAGGAAAAGTGCAACTGTTGGTTGCCAAAGATATATAATGAATATGCATGCATAGAAGTAATTACTATTTGATGAATGAAATGAAAATAACTACATGCATGAAAAAGAATTAGCTATTATGATTGTGAGCATGTTAGGGTATAACCCTAGGAATCATGTGACATAAGGGAGCAACAGTTGTTGGTAGTAAGACTAGGAGAAAACCTAGTATAGGGGTGTGACGAGTGACATCAACTTAGAAGTTATCCTAGGGAGGACGAGTGGCATGGTCTTAGGTGACAACCTAAGGACACTGGATAGAGTGATCAACATAGAGTCAGAGAACTCTAGGATGTATATGACATGAAACATAGGTAAAGGAAACCTAAGGAGAACTAGTGTTCAACATAGAGTCAGGGAACTCTAGGACAAGTATGACATGGAACTTAGGTAAAGAGAACCTAAGGTGAACTAGTGGTCAGCATAGAGTAAAGGAATTCTAGGACAAGTATGACATGGAACTTAGGTAAAGGGAACCTAAGTTGAGCTAGAAGAGTTTAAACTCACAGACAGAAAAATAGAGTCAAGTTGGCTCTAGGATTCAGTAAGGAATCAAGAGAATGAAAAAAATGGATCAAGTGTGGAGACATGAAAGGAAAAACAGGAAATTAGAGTCAATGTAACTCTAAGATAATAGTGGAACATGAAATTAGAGTCAGTGTAACTCTAAGTTAATAGTGGAATAGGAAAATAGAGTTAAGTTAACTCTAGAATTCAATGAGGAATCAGGAAAGTGGGATAAGATCCCAAGGTTAAAGAGTTGATCAAATATAACCCTAGAAAGTCATAGGGTGTCTAGACAAATGGATAATAACTTTAACTTCAATTTGAGTTAAAGAAATAAAAGAGAAATGTTTAAGAGTCCAGGAGACTCTCTAGTTATCCTTATGGCAAGACCTAGGATAAGACGAAAAATTGTTGCAAAAAGGCAAAGATTAAAAGCAAGCTAAAAGTGGCTAAAAGCATAAAGAAAATGTAAATGGCGCCTTCGAATTTGAGACTCGTCAAGTGGAGCAGGACTCCCTGGGCAGTGACCCGTCGGACGAGGTACTTTCGAAGGGCTAAAAGTGAAAGCAAAGAGCTAAATGCTCAAAGAAAAGATAAAGAGATTTGCCAGTGGCAAAATGGGAGTTATAAGCTCGAATAAGAAAGGAAAGCAAGTGTTCAAAGGCAAATAGGCTAAGAACTAAATTAATAAGAAAAGAAAGAAAATATAAAGATAAAACGGGCGGACCTACGGTGAAACCAGCCCATGTTGGAGGTACGGGCAGTATCCCTCTCCCGGGTAGAGACCCGTTCGGGACGTTTCCTCCGTAGGACGGGGTAACACTTGCGGGTGTTATCTGCAACCTTAGAAATCTTATCTTATGGTAGCAGGACTACCGGGCTGGAGCCCGTTGGATAAGAAATTTCTGAGGGTTAACTTGAACTAAAGCACCAGAATCTAAAGAATAAAGAGAAATAGAGTGGCCAAGGTGGCCGGGTTAGTTTGACCCTGTATACAGCGGCATAGTGGCCGAGTTGGTGCTTAGCAGCCTAGTGTGGCTAGACAGAGTAGTGCTGGGTCGATGATTATACACAGATAGTGATATATTGTTTTTGCATAGCTGCATTTGATATTGAGGATTTTAGTTTCCTAGCACTATTATTATTGCTTCCATTGGACCAAGTGGTGTAGGACACTTTTTCTCGGTGGTTGAACCCACTGGGAACTCAGTCGTAGTTCTCACACCCCTTGGGTGACCTCCCCACAGGTTCGGGTATGGATGCAGCGGTCGAGACGGTTCAGATGCAGACGGCGAGGCATACGACAGGGGCAAGGGCCCAGCAGCATAGAGACCTAGAGGGTCTAGCAGAGGTATCCCTTTTATATATTTCTTGAGTGAACTTTGTATGGTGAGGAAATTATGTAAAGGAATTGTAATAATTTTATTTGCAAGTTCAGAAATGTAAAGTGTAATAAATTTAATTTATGGTTCACTCTTGTATGCTTTCATTTCGCTTAAACTGTTTGTGTTATGAATGAAAGTTTAAATTTATAGTGATTTTTAGTACTCTGATATTGAGCTTCCGCATACACTTGTTGTATGATTATGGATATTACCGTTCCTTTCGGGTAGTGAAAGGTCATACCCGATTGGCGGGTCTGTTGGCGTGCCCGAACCGTACAAATTGGCGGACTCGGAGCGTGACAGATTAGAGTGGTATCAGAGCCTAGGAATAGTCTTAGGTGGTTAGTGAACCTTAGGGAGACCCTAGGGATTAGCACGAGAGAGTGTGTGGATTATTGGGCGAAAGTATTTGATTGGTTATTGTTGTTCCCAAAAAGGATGTTGGGACTGATCGAGGGTGACGAGCTTTCATTCTTCGGATATTACGTTGGCGGCCGACAACGTAATGTTGGAGATGAAAAGGAGTACCCTCTTATACTTTCGCATGATTGGGTCGACGAGCCTTTTTGTCGGTATATAGATTGCGCGTTGCTCAAATGGCTAAAATTTGGGCAAATCGTTTCGTTGTGGTGTGCATATTAGCGATGACACCACGCAGGAATACGCGCTTGTTTCGACTCGTGCCGGGAGAGCGCTCTGGGTCGAACAAGGTACACGAGCTGCGATAGCAGGTGGCCGCACTTGTTGGTGTGATCCAGCAGCATGTCAAGCTTCTTGCCGTGAGCGGAAATTTCCCGCCGACAGGAAAGCTGATCCCAACGCCTAAGTGTGGCGTCGATGTGACAGTCGGAGCAGATAGATAGGCTCCAGTGACTGATAGCGCAGCAAGCTGAGGCTGCACAAACAACGAATGAGCATACGGCGTCGCCGCATGTAGGGGCGACAGTAGAGAGTGGCAGTGGCCGCCGAGCTTTTGTCGGCGCACCCCGCACCTTTAGCAAGGGGTGTTATAAGCTTGTGTCAGCTAGGTTGCTGGCAAAGTATGGTTAGTAAGGTCCAGTGAGAGACCGACTCGCGAGGTAAATGGTGATCGCTATGTGCGAGAACCAAGTTGCTGTGCCCTAAGGGTTAGGGCAAGAAAGGTTTACAGGCCAGGCGGCGGGAATTTGCCCCTGATGACGGTAGTAACCGTGTGGCGTGACAACTGTGGCTAGGCTGCCACGTAGTAGTGTTGGTGAAGCCTAGAGTAGGCTTCAGGATGCGAGAACCTCTCGAAAGAGCGAGAGTTTTGTGGCGCCGTTCTGATCGATTGGTGTAATGGCGAGGATTGCCACCGCAGGATTTGCGAGTTAATCACCAGAGTTGGTGGACGGGTATTGTGGTGCCTCGACCCAGTTGGGAGAGTTGCACAAGAGCCGTAGGGGTGCTTAGGCGAATCGCTTGACGTTGGATTTTCGCGAGTTAGCATGGGGGCGTAGGACGCCCAACTGTTTGGGTGCTCATGGAGCACAGGTATCGTTTCGTCAGAGAGAGCTGGTTAGGTGGCGTATTAGTCTTTGCCCAGTGTGGCCAGAGTTGATAGAGAGTTCGGGTCGCGGATTGACGACTAGTTAGTTGGTTTTGCTCGGTGGAGCATAGTAGTCGCGTGGCGACGATTAGCGGGTTCGTTTGGGGACGATCCTTGCCTGGACCATGTTTGTGGACTGTGGGCCTGTAGCCCAGTGGGCAGGCGCAGTCGGCTGTGAGAGACAGCGGCCCGAGACCTGATGGCAGGGCATGATAGAGATTTGGTCGGGGCGGTAGTCCGAGCGATGACCCGAGAACGTGGAATGCCACGTGTGAGCCTTGAGGCTGTTAGTACACTGAGAGTGTGTGATGTGATCAGGCCGTAGTGCTAGTGATGATTGAGGTATTGTAGCTCCTAGTGGGAGTGTTGGGATAGTAATCCTGATTGAGGATCTACCCGTATGACGTTTGGATCTGTGGGCTAGAGAGAGAGCCGTTGCACAGTGTTGGACTAGCTTCGGGCTATAGGCCCTATTGGACCGTGGACTGTGAACCTATTAGTAGTCCGAGATATCGGGTTAGCTGATAACCCGTGGACTTAGAGCACTAGTAGCGTGTGTGATAGCTGGGAACTCGTGGATTGGCCTTGCCCTCCACCTTAGGCAGCGGAGCGACCGGAATATGCGGTAAATGTAATTGTTGCAGATGCAACCTCGTTGTGAAAAGAATGATGGCGGAATTAAAGTGAAAATTTCGCAAGTAAAAATTGGGTCATTTGTGGCAATTGAGAGAACAAGTGCTCAACTGTGTCTTTCACCTATTTGGTGAAAGTGGCCAGACGCCAGGTCTGTGTTTGTCCCTGAATTGAGATAGGGATCCGAGGATGAGTTGCTCGTGCAGTCTCGGCGAGCAGGCATTTGATGCCGGTCACGATATACAGTGAGCCTAGTAGTGAGGGCAAGGTTTCCTCCCTCTCGATCAAGTAGGAGTCGAGATGTGACTCAAGTTTCGAGGACGAAACTTATTTTAAGGGGGGTAGAATGTAAAGTACCGGATTTTCGGCACATAAATAAATGTAAATAAAGGTGGTATGAAACACTAGTGTTATGAAAGTTAGGGAAGTAAAGAACATTTGGACACGAGTTGGGCCCAAATCGGATTAAAATGGGGAGATCTAAAAATTTATTTGAGAAAGGGGGCCCAGATTTTTAGTGGAAAATTCACAGTGTCGGAAAATTCCGAGAAAATTACGGGAGCCCCGTAAATATGTTTTAAGACCACAGAAAAAGTTTCGCGTTGATCGGATGCCAGATAGTGAGAACAGGCTCCGCCAACAATGTCGAAAAATTCTGAGAAAATTACGGGAGCTTCGTAATTATGTTTTAAGGTTACAGTAAAACTTTCCTGTTGATCGGATACCCGGATTGCGAGAACGGGGTCCGCCAGCGATTCTAGATACAGCGAGGCTTTTGGTGGTCCAGAAATGGCCCAAAATGAAAATTTAAATTTTTCTATGGTAAATTAAGCTGAAACGAAGTTGCCTGTCAAATTTGAACGGAAACGGACGAAAAACGGACAGAAAACGGGACAAAAACGGGTTTTCCAAGGCGTCGGCGCGCGGTTCGAGGCGTGCAGCCAGCTGCGCAATACGCACAGCTGGCGCGCATTCAGGCGCGGGTCAGCGGGGGCCCCGCCACGTGGCGGGCCCCCGTTTGCGCGCGCGCGCCCGAGGGGCCGTGCGGCGCGCACCGTGTCCCGCGCGCGTGTAGCGCGCGGGTGTGCGCCCGCGTGGCGCGCAGGACGCGCGCCACGTGGCGCTGGGGGGCGCCGCCTGGACCTGGTGCGCGCCCCCCTTCGTGGTGAACCGCCGAATGGCGTGTCCCCATTGGGGGGACCCGTGGACCCGGTCCACGGGCCACCCCCCTTTCCCTTCTTTTCTCCTTTTCTTTTCTTCTTCTTCTTCCTCTTCTCCCTTTCTTTCTCCACCCGAGCACGAGAGAGAGCGAAAGTGGGGGATTCGTGGGGAGGGAACAGCACTTCGACGACTTCGTGGAGCGCGCAAAGTGCTCCAAAAAGTCAGATGGACTACGCTATGCTGTCGAGGGACCGTGTTCTGCCCGGACTGTCGCAGGCATTCTTTTGGCGCGTCTCGTTTTGCGTGTAAGTTGTAGAAAATGCACCGTTTTGCGTGCGGATTCGAAAAATATGCGCAGTTTTGAACGCAAACTCGAAAAACATACACCATTTTGCGTGCAGCGTCGAAAAAGGAACGTGCACCGTTTCGCGTGCCAATCCGAGGTACGTACTCCATTTTACGCGCAGATTGAGTTGTTGTGCACCGTTTTACGTGCAAAGTCTAATATTTTGCATCGGTTTGCGTGCAGGACTAGAAAAAATGTGCACCATTTTGCGTGCAACCCTACAGTCGAATGTGCACCGTTTTGCTTGCAGATTTGAGGTACGTGCACCGTTTTGCGTGCCGATCGTGTTGTCGCGCACCGTTTTGCGTGCCGACCCTAATATTATGCATCGATTTACGTGCAGGGCTAAAAAAATATGCATTGTTTTGCGTGCAACCCTACAGTCGAACATGCACCGTTTTGCGTGCAGATTCGAGGTACGTGCATCGTTTTACGTGCAGGTTGAGTTGACGCGCATCGTTTTGCGTGCCGACTGAAGTGGCGCGCACCGTTTTGCGTGTGGGTTTTACTGATGCGCACCGTTTTGCGTGCGGGTTTGGTGGACGTGCACCGTTTTGCGTGCGGACTCGAGGAAAGTGCACCATTTTTTGTGCAAGCTCGAGGAGACAAGTGAAATCGCGCGGAGAGCAATTGCAAGTGTCTACAAGCAATTAGGTACACTACAAGGTGGGGAATTCTGCCGAAATTGGGTGACCTCTCACCTTGCTCCCTTGCTTTTCGATTCGAAGCATGATAGTAGCCTGTTAGAGGCGTTAGGTAATTATGTGTCACGCCCCGGGTGTAAACCGGAACCCGGGCCCGTCTACAGATCCGCCGTGCACACGGTATTTCCCGCGTACACGAAGCGCCAAACCTGCTCAGATATAAGAGATAACAATAAAAGAGCAATAAAAACATAGCTGAACTAAAATCTAATACATCTCAGACTGAAGCTGGAAATAAAATACAATACATCAGTATAAATGATACATCAGTCTCTCCCAGCTCACAATAAATAAATACAACCTGCTGGCAAAAGCCAGTCCCAAAAGTGAAAGTACAACCGTCTGAGGAAGACCTGGGTACACCAACAGTCCAGCTAACACGCTCATCCTGCCTCGAGATCTATCTACACAGCCGTCCTCTCTCCTCGACCCGCCACTGAAAGTCCAGTAGCACCCGCAGAAGACTCTGCAAAACAAGGAAGAAGAAAAAGAGGAAAGAAGAATGGGGGTGAGAACTACTAGTAAACCAGTAGCCTCCCCTAGTGGGTGAAACCTCAAACTCTGACGCACCCACTAGGTCTACCAGAGGCGAAAAGGAAAGAAGAGTGGTAAGAAATGAAACTGCTGAAAAAGGGAGATCTACCACTACTATGCCTCTAAAATGCAGTCCTAGACTGGAATAACCGTAAGAAACAATAACCAACCGTCCCAGATGAACCCAATCTGTACCGCCCTCATCATCGGGCAAGAAAGCCGCGCCGATGTGATAGCAAAACTCCTGCTGCCGCCCTCATCATCGGGCAAGTAAGCCGCGCCGATGTGATAGCAAAACCGTCAATAACTGTCTGACCCCGGCCTCCGGAGGGGAACTCGAGGGGAGCGACCCACACGAGGAAAGCATCACCGGGCAATAACCGCGCCGGTGTAATAAGTATCAAAAGCAGGACTGGTTCACAACTATAAAGCCCCAGTGGAACACAACCCTCCACTAAAAGAAAACTGATTCCCAATCAGATGCAAAAGTAACCATCCGGTCAATCGCCCAATATCCGCGATTGCCGCAATACCCCAAAATCCACGACCAGGTCTCACAACCGACCTCCGGTCAACCGCGCAACATCCGCGGTCGCCGGAATAACCCACAATCACAATCATGTCCCACATCCGACATCTGGTCAACCGCCTACTATCCGCGGTTGCCACAAAACCCCGTAGTCCATAATCATGCCCTATCACCGATGTCCTATAACCGACATCCGGTCAACCGCCCAATATCCGCGGTCGCCGCCAAAACCCATAATCCACAATCCAGGCCCCGGCTACACTATCCCAAACCCCTGCTCAAACCCGAGCAACAAGAACCACCTGACTAACGAAAAGGAGAAAAGAAGCAAACAAGGTTTCTCCTAAGTCAAGTTCCAGCATGAAAGTGTAGCGATAAAAGATGGCCTATCTAGATGTCCATACAAGCATGCAAGTGTTCTCAAGGAAATAAAGGAAAAGGTGTCCAATAGTGGTTCCACATGTGTAACAATTAATAGCTCCGCATAGATATAACCATCATGCTAAAACATTATCCAACCACACATGTCTATAATCCATGTTCCATGATAAAGCATCACTATCCACCTATGCATGTCATAAAATCCTCAAATAGTACCAACCACTAACAGGATAATCATATAGTCCAAAATAAATAATCCAATCCACATGCAAGGTTAAACGCTAACATTCCATCCATACCAACATGTATAAGTCCCAACCACTATCAAATATCCACAATAGTAATTTCCATATGAAGGGCTCACAATTTTATATTACTTTAAGCATGCATGTCCAAATAGAGGGATCACTCTAATATTCCTAGTGAGCATGTCAAAATAGAGGTAAACAACAACCACCCACCTGAAGTGCAACTGTCCCAATCCGTACAGCTGAAAATACCAAAAACTCCAAATCCTTGCTCCCACAATTTTAGCACACCCGTAATATTCCTGATACAATACAAAGCTCACTAATTACACTTAGGCTCCCAATTAATGCTCTTATAACCACATACAACCTCGGATTCGAAACTGTTAAATTATCACCTGCAGAAAGTGCCCAGAAAATTCCAAGAAAAATATCACAGCGATCCTTGCGTCGCTAGCTTCGCAACGGTACCTTGCACGCCCAAATCAGAGTTCGGTAAGTCAAGATAAAAATCCGGCAAGGTGGTGATCCAAACAACAAACTGTGGAAAAAGACTGCGCACTGTACACAGAGAAGACAGTGATTTTCACCTCGAAATAAATCTCATAAAATTCCAAGAAAAATACGAGCGCGTTCCTTGCGATCTGTAGATGAAAAAGTTGTATAAGCTCGTCTCCGTCAGACGCTCGTGCGCGAAGATACGGCCAAAATACTCCGATGCTGTCCTCACAATCCTCACAGAAAAAGGGGTCACATTAATGCCTCGGGATCCGTGCCAAGGAGTTAAAATCAGAATGCGCGATCAAAACGAAAGATGAAGATCTACCTGTTAGGAGTCTTTCGGCGCAAGAATCACAGAAGAATGAGCTCGGGGTAGACCAGGAGAGCTAAAACACCGTTGCTGCGCCGAAGAAGAACACAGGAAATGCAACGTCGCGCCGCGCCGTAAAATCCAAAACCTCGGGATTTGAGCCTCCTAAAATCCTGAAACTTGGCGGGTGTAATCCTCACTTGAAGGAGAAGAAATCTCCTTCTCACCTCCCCTTCGAGCTGAGGTCTCGAAGGGGTCGAAAATCCCCCTTGAAGAGCCCTCGGGTAGCACTTAAGGGAAAAACCAGAAAATCTTTTCAGAAAATACCCAACAAGTCCCCAAAAAACTTCGCTGCGCCCGGAGCACGTGAGCCCGCCAATGACGGCGCGCCACGTGGCCCCAACCACCGTGCACCGCCCGTGCACCGCGCACCCCGCACGTCGCGTACGGCACCTGCTCCACCCATTGCGTGGACCGCGCGCACAACACCGCACCAATCAACAGCCGCCACGTCTCAGTCGGTCCACCGTGCACCCTCAAAACTCCGTGGACCGCGCGCTGTGAGCCGCCGAACCACCATCCGCCACATGGCACCGCCACGGTGCACGCCCGCCGCCGTGGACCGCGCGCCTGCCCGCGCCCCTGCGCGCTGCCCGCGGCCGCGCGCCGCCTGCCCGAGCGCCCTCCGCCGCCTTCCGCCGCTGCCCGCCGCCGCCGACGCCGCCGGCGATCGCCGGAAAATACTGTTCCGGCCGTGAACAGTAAAAACACTGTAGCAAGCTCCGAAAAATACAAGTAAATAGCCCATCTTGACCGTTTTCGCGCGCTGATTCCAAATCCGGCGTCCGTTTTGCCAAATTCCAATCCTAAAATTTGCCGGAGGCTCCCGGAAAGGTATTTTCAATCCGAATTTCACGCCGAGTCCAAATTTGATATCCGATTTGCGCGAAAACACTTCTAAACATCCGACGGGGTCTTCCGGTTATCCAAGTGATCCAATAAAGCTCGAGGTTCAACACTTGTATCTAATCATGCACCAACACCTCCCGAAACACAGAACAGGCTCCCCCGAAGTCACCGATGACCCTACCACAACTCTGCAGAGATCCAGGTCATCACATCCTCCCCCACTAAAAGAAAGTTTCGTCCTCGAAACTAAAGTCGTTCCTCAACACGGAATCTCAACCAGATAGAGGGGGTAATTATCCGATCATCCGCCACTCAAGCTCCCCAAGCTGTCAAATACCTCCTCCAGGGACACGATACAATCCTCGGGTCTCTAACAAGAACAAAATAAGCGTGGGCACTCCAGGAATCCGTACTACCTCAACCAAGTACAGCTGGACTAACCGCTCGAGCTACCAAGTAGTTCACATCGGTATACGCATCCGCTCCTCCTCAGCCTCAGATAAACCAACCACAAGTCCATCGGCACACTAGCTCGATCCAAGTACCTCTTTACTTCCCGTGATATCCAATGCAAGTCCCTCAACCACACCAGCCAAAAAGGCCACTCAACCACTGCGAAACATCCACCTCACGCACAAAATCAAAACCATAGAGGCGAAGATAACCCTCAAGCAACCCAAGTACACCAATACCTCCAGGCCTGGCTCCCCACGAAAACCGTCCTCACGGCATAATCAGCCGCCGCGAAAGAAAAACCGAACCGGCCAGCCCAACAGGTACCACAACAACATCCCGCAGCTGAGTCAAGACCCTCAGGTCTACCGGCAAAATCCAGGACTCAAGCTGCACCGGGCAGAACCAACAACTCTCCCCCACGTGCCGCAGATCGGGAATGCCTCATCCGACTGACCTGTCCTCCAACACCCGGCGCCAAGCGCCTCAATCCGAACTCACCTCAGGCGGCAGATCCCCCTAATCCAAAGGAACTACAATGCCACGCTCCATACCCGGCGCCTACTCCAATGAGGCGTCCCTAGTACTCTCAATCCCCCACCGAACAAGACCCTGCCTCCAAAGGCTCCATTCTCAATCCCACAAATCGGGGCGACTCATCCGCCAAAATTGGCTCACTCTTTCAATGCAATCCCACATCTTTCCCTGCTGTCAACGGTCCACCCTTCCTCAGTGCCCCAGCACTAAACATCGGCACGGAGGGGCTACTCCCTAGTCCGACAACTGTGCCACTGCACTGCTCCGACAACCGTGTCACTGCGCTGCTCCGACAACTGTGTCACTGCGCTGCTCCGACAACCGTGTCACTGCTCCGACAACTGTGCCACTGCAATGCTGATCTGCCACCCAACACTACTACCCTTCGGGTCCGGAGCTCTCAGACCCCAATCTGGAAATCCGGCCCGAAACAACCAGCCCAGACCCAACTGACGCACCAAGGTGCACCCGGGTCAAGGGCCCAACGTCGGGGAGACACCGCTCACCACGACGAAACCGCAAATCAGCACACCCCAACACTCGACCCAATCTAGCGAAAGTCAAAGACATCCCCCTATTTTTGTAACTTTATGTTGTCTGCAGCCAACATAACTGTCCAACAAAAATAGGATATGTCGATCCCTCTTCACTCACAGGAAGAGTCAAATAAATAAATCACCGACTTTCGCAAAATGTCACGTCTCTCACGCCCTAACATCCTAGGGTCCGCCAAAAGCCTAGGGTTTCCTAAGTCCCAACTGACCTATCCCTAAGCTCTGATACCAACTAATCTGTCACGCCCCGGGTGTAAACCAGAACCCGGGCCCGTCTACAGATCCGCCGTGCACACGGTATTTCCCGCGTACACGAAGCGCCAAACCTGCTCAGATATAAGAGATAACAATAAAAGAGCAATAAAAACAGAGCTGAACTAAAACTAATACATCTCAGACTGAAGCTGGAAATAAAATACAATACATCAGTATAAATGATACATCAGTCTCTCCCAGCTCACAATAAATAAATACAACCTGCTGGCAAAAGCCAGTCCCAAAAGTGAAAGTACAACCGTCTGAGGAAAACCTGGGTACACCAACAGTCCAGCTAACACGCTCATCCTGCCTCGAGATCTATCTACACAGCCGTCCTCTCTCCTCGACCCGCCACTGAAAGTCCAGTAGCACCCGCAGAAGACTCTGCAAAACAAGGAAGAAGAAAAAGAGGAAAGAAGAATGGGGGTGAGAACTACTAGTAAACCAGTAGCCTCCCCTAGTGGGTAAAACCTCAAACTCTGACGCACCCACTAGGTCTACCAGAGGCGAAAAGGAAAGAAGAGTGGTAAGAAATGAAACTGCTGAAAAAGGGAGATCTACCACTACTATGCCTCTAAAATGCAGTCCTAGACTGGAATAACCGTAAGAAACAATAACCAACCGTCCCAGATGAACCCAATCTGTACCGCCCTCATCATCGGGCAAGAAAGCCGCGCCGATGTGATAGCAAAACTCCTGCTGCCGCCCTCATCATCGGGCAAGTAAGCCGCGCCGATGTGATAGCAAAACCGTCAATAACTGTCTGACCCCGGCCTCCGGAGGGGAACTCGAGGGGAGCGACCCACACGAGGAAAGCATCACCGGGCAATAACCGCGCCGGTGTAATAAGTATCAAAAGCAGGACTGGTTCACAACTATAAAGCCCCAGTGGAACACAACCCTCCACTAAAAGAAAACTGATTCCCAATCAGATGCAAAAGTAACCATCCGGTCAATCGCCCAATATCCGCGATTGCCGCAATACCCCAAAATCCACGACCAGGTCTCACAACCGACCTCCGGTCAACCGCGCAACATCCGCGGTCGCCGGAATAACCCACAATCACAATCATGTCCCACATCCGACATCTGGTCAACCGCCTACTATCCGCGGTTGCCACAAAACCCCGTAGTCCATAATCATGCCCTATCACCGATGTCCTATAACCGACATCCGGTCAACCGCCCAATATCCGCGGTCGCCGCCAAAACCCATAATCCACAATCCAGGCCCCGGCTACACTATCCCAAACCCCTGCTCAAACCCGAGCAACAAGAACCACCTGACTAACGAAAAGGAGAAAAGAAGCAAACAAGGTTTCTCCTAAGTCAAGTTCCAGCATGAAAGTGTAGCGATAAAAGATGGCCTATCTAGATGTCCATACAAGCATGCAAGTGTTCTCAAGGAAATAAAGGAAAAGGTGTCCAATAGTGGTTCCACATGTGTAACAATTAATAGCTCCGCATAGATATAACCATCATGCTAAAACATTATCCAACCACACATGTCTATAATCCATGTTCCATGATAAAGCATCACTATCCACCTATGCATGTCATAAAATCCTCAAATAGTACCAACCACTAACAGGATAATCATATAGTCCAAAATAAATAATCCAATCCACATGCAAGGTTAAACGCTAACATTCCATCCATACCAACATGTATAAGTCCCAACCACTATCAAATATCCACAATAGTAATTTCCATATGAAGGGCTCACAATTTTATATTACTTTAAGCATGCATGTCCAAATAGAGGGATCACTCTAATATTCCTAGTGAGCATGTCAAAATAGAGGTAAACAACAACCACCCACCTGAAGTGCAACTGTCCCAATCCGTACAGCTGAAAATACCAAAAACTCCAAATCCTTGCTCCCACAATTTTAGCACACCCGTAATATTCCTGATACAATACAAAGCTCACTAATTACACTTAGGCTCCCAATTAATGCTCTTATAACCACATACAACCTCGGATTCGAAACTGTTAAATTATCACCTGCAGAAAGTGCCCAGAAAATTCCAAGAAAAATATCACAGCGATCCTTGCGTCGCTAGCTTCGCAACGGTACCTTGCACGCCCAAATCAGAGTTCGGTAAGTCAAGATAAAAATCCGGCAAGGTGGTGATCCAAACAACAAACTGTGGAAAAAGACTGCGCACTGTACACAGAGAAGACAGTGATTTTCACCTCGAAATAAATCTCATAAAATTCCAAGAAAAATACGAGCGCGTTCCTTGCGAGCTGTAGATGAAAAAGTTGTATAAGATCGTCTCCGTCAGACGCTCGTGCGCGAAGATACGGCCAAAATACTCCGATGCTGTCCTCACAATCCTCACAGAAAAAGGGGTCACAATAATGCCTCGGGATCCGTGCCAAGGAGTTAAATTCAGAATGCGCGATCAAAACGAAAGATGAAGATCTACCTGTTAGGAGTCTTTCGGCGCAAGAATCACAGAAGAATGAGCTCGGGGTAGACCAGGAGAGCTAAAACACCGTCGCTGCGCCGAAGAAGAACACAGGAAATGCAACGTCGCGCCGCGCCGTAAAATCCAAAACCTCGGGATTTGAGCCTCCTAAAATCCTGAAACTTGGCGGGTGTAATCCTCACTTGAAGGAGAAGAAATCTCCTTCTCACCTCCCCTTCGAGCTGAGGTCTCGAAGGGGTCGAAAATCCCCCTTGAAGAGCCCTCGGGTAGCACTTAAGGGAAAAACCAGAAAATCTTTTCAGAAAATACCCAACAAGTCCCCAAAAAACTTCGCTGCGCCCGGAGCACGTGAGCCCGCCAATGACGGCGCGCCACGTGGCCCCAACCACCGTGCACCGCCCGTGCACCGCGCACCCCGCACGTCGCGTACGGCACCTGCTCCACCCATTGCGTGGACCGCGCGCACAACACCGCACCAATCAACAGCCGCCACGTCTCAGTCGGTCCACCGTGCACCCTCAAAACTCCGTGGACCGCGCGCTGTGAGCCGCCGAACCACCATCCGCCACGTGGCACCGCCACGGTGCACGCCCGCCGCCGTGGACCGCGCGCCTGCCCGCGCCCCTGCGCGCTGCCCGCGGCCGCGCGCCGCCTGCCCGAGCGCCCTCCGCCGCCTTCCGCCGCTGCCCGCCGCCGCCGACGCCGCCGGCGATCGCCGGAAAATACTGTTCCGGCCATGAACAGTAAAAACACTGTAGCAAGGTCCGAAAAATACAAGTAAATAGCCCATCTTGACCGTTTTCGCGCGCTGATTCAAAATCCGGCGTCCGTTTTGCCAAATTCCAATCCTAAAATTTGCCGGAGGCTCCCGGAAAGGTATTTTCAATCCGAATTTCACGCCGAGTCCAAATTTGATATCCAATTTGCGCGAAAACACTTCTAAACATCCGACGGGTCTTCCGGTTATCCAAGTGATCCAATAAAGCTCGAGGTTCAACACTTGTATCTAATCATGCACCAACACCTCCCGAAACACAGAACAGGCTCCCCCGAAGTCACCGATGACCCTACCACAACTCTGCAGAGGTCCAGGTCATCACATTATGATTATGATTGCCGGTGTAGATGGATTCAAATGGAAAAGTGCAACTGTTGGTTGCCAGAGTTAGAGGAATAGATGTGCATGTGTAAATGAACACAGAGGAAAAGTGCAACTGTTGGTTGCCAAAGATATATAATGAATATGCATGCGTAGAATTAATTACTATTTGATGAATGAAATGAAAATAACTACATGCATGAAAAAGGATTAGCTATTATGATTGTGAGCATGTTAGGGTATAACCCTAGGAATCACGTGACATAAGGGAGCAACAGTTATTGGTAGTAAGACTAGGAGAAAACCTAGTATAGGGGTGTGACGAGCGACATCAACTTAGGAGTTATCCTAGGGAGGACGAGTGGCATGGTCTTAGGTGACAACCTAAGGACACTGGATAGAGTGATCAACATAGAGTCAGAGAACTCTAGGATGTATATGACATGAAACTTAGGTAAAGAAAACCTAAGGAGAACTAGTGTTCAACATAGAGTCAGGGAACTCTAGAACAAGTATGACATGGAACTTAGGTAAAGAGAACCTAAGGTGAACTAGTGGTCAGCATAGAGTCAAGGAATTCTAGGACAAGTATGACATGGAACTTAGGTAAAGGGAACCTAAGTTGAGCTAGAAGAGTTTAAACTCACAGACAGAAAAATAGAGTCAAGTTGGCTCTAGGATTCAGTAAGGAATCAAGAGAATGAAAAAAATGGATCAAGTGTGGAGACATGAAAGGGAAAACAGGAAATTAGAGTCAATGTAACTCTAAGATAATAGTGGAACATGAAATTAGAGTCAGTGTAACTCTAAGTTAATAGTGGAATAGGAAAATAGAGTTAAGTTAACTCTAGGATTCAATGAGGAATCAGGAAAGTGGGATAAGATCCCAAGGTTAAAGAGTTGATCAAATATAACCCTAGAAAGTCGTAGGGTGTCTGGGCAAATGGATAATAACTTTAACTTCAATTTGAGTTAAAGAAATAAAAGAAAAATGTTTAAGAGTCCAGGAGACTCTCTAGTTATCCTTATGGCAAGACCTAGGATAAGATGAAAAATTATTGTAAAAAGGCAAAGATTAAAAGCAAGCTAAAAGTGGCTAAAAGCATAAAGAAAATGTAAATGGCGCCTTCGAATTTGAGACTCATCAAGTGGAGCAGGACTCCCTGGGCAGTGTGTCACGCCCCGGGTGTAAACCAGAACCCGGGCCCGTCTACAGATCCGCCGTGCATGCGGTATTTCCCACATACACGAAGCGTCGGTAACCTGCTCAGATAAGAAATAATAATAAAAGAGCATAATAATCAGAGCTAAAATAAAACTACTGTATCTCAGACAGATGCTGGAAGTAAAAGGTACAACAGTAAAATAAAATACAGATGTCTCTCCCAGCTCACAACTATAATACAAACAGCTGGCAGAAGCCAGTCCCCAAAAAGAAATACAAAACACTGTCTGAGAAGTCCTGGTACCCAAAAATCTCCAGCTACGACCCTCGGTGGCTCTCTATCTAGTCCGCAATTCGCTTACCTCGATCAGTTGCTGACGGCCCAGCAACTCCCACAGAGGACTCTGCAAAACAAGGGGAAAGGAAGAAACAAGAAAGACAATGGGGGTCAGTACTACTATAAACAGTAGCCTCCCCTAGTGGGTAAAGCCTCAGCTCAGATATGCCCACCAGGTGCTCAGAGGCGAAAAGGGAAAAGAGAAGAAAGGGGATGCAGATAAATAAAGCGACTGATAAAGTGCTATCCCTAATATGCCTCTATATGACCAACCAATAAGGATGGAGAAAGTGATGCATCAGAATCAAGAAGCCTGTCATAATGACCCAATCTGACAGCCAGTGAACACTGGCACTGCCTGCTCTGCTGTCGAACTCAAGAAACCAGCATGGTGCCCGGCGCTCACACCGTGGAAAGCAGCAAGGTGCCCGGCGCTCACACCGTGGAAAGCCTACTCCGGAGTGGCACTCGAGGGGAGCGACCCACACGAGTAAAAATATCACTGTATCAACCATCTCTGTAACCACTGTCTCATAATAGCAGGACTGGATCGAGACTCAAAGAAGTGGGAACAACCCTCCACTATAGTAAGCCCGATCCCCGAACACCCAATCTGATGCAATAGAAACAATCCGGTCAACCACCCAAGATCCGTGGTCGCCGCAACCCCCTGACAAACTCAACCTGTCCCAAATCCCCAATACCTGCCTACACTGTCCAACATACGCTCGAACCTGAGCGATTAAGCCGCTAGTGCCAACAATGAAAGAAGAAAAGAGAAAAGCATGGTTTCTCCTAAGTCAAGTCCCAAAATAGTGTAGCAGTAAAAGATGACATAATTATGTGACCAATTTAATCATGCATGTTCCAATATTTTATCCAATTTCCAAGTATAACAGTTTGAAGTGACATAAGCTAGGGTGTCCGTCTCACATGAACAAACATCAGTTTTGCAGTCCTCTATTTCTATTTGTCTCCAAGTATACAGTTCCAGTGATTAATCTAACAATAATTTATTAGAGATCTGATAACCAATAATCAATTCCTAGAGCATGCAAATCTACCAATCAACACATTTGGCATTGTCATAGCAAGGGTACTCTGATATTCCTAGTGGGCATACAAAGAGAGGAGTACAACAACCACCCACCTGAAGCGCAACTGTCCAAACTCGTACAGTCAGAAAATACCAAAACCCAATTCCTTGCTTCCACAATTTCAGCACACCCGAAACATTCCTGGTACATCAAGAAATCCACTAATTACACTAGACTCCCAAATTCAGCACTAATTACCACATACAAACACGAGTACCAAACTGTCAAATTATCACCTGCAGAAAAGTCCAGAAAATTCCAATAAAAATATCACGGCGATCCTCGCGTCGATAGCTTCGAAACGGTACCTTGCACGTCCAAATCGGAGTTCGGTAAGTCCAGATAAAAATTCGGCAAGAGGGCACTCTCATACAATAATCTGGATTAAGGACTGATTACTGTTCACAGAGAAATCATTAATTCTCACCTCGAAAGAAAATTCACAAAAATCCAATAAAAATACGAGCGCGTTCCTTGCGATCCGTAGATGAAAAAGTTGTATAGGCTCGTTTCCGTCGGACGCTCGTGCGCAAAGATATAGCCGAAACACTCCGCTGCTGTCAAGGAATTCCATACAGAAAGAGGGGTCACTTGTTGCCTCGAAATCCGTGCCAAAACCTCGAAACGGGAAAGCGCGACCAAAACGAAAGATGAAGTCCTACCTCTTAGGAGTCTACTGGTCCAAGAATCGCAGGAAAATGATGTCGGGGTAGCCCAGGGGAGCAAAAATACGATCGCTGCGCCGAAGAAGAACACTAGGAAGCAACGTCGCGCCGCACCGTAAAATGGGGAACCTCGGGATTCGTGCCTCCAAAACTCTTGAAACTTGGCAGGGAGATCCAGGACTAAAAGATGAAAATCTTTGCTTGAAAGGTGCTTGGGCTGAAGAGGCTCGGTTTGGGAGAAAAAGAAGAAAGAAGGAGGCTCGGATTGGGTGGTTTATATAGGCTGAAAGAACAAATGGAAAAATTCCATCCATGTCCCACTTTCGGGCGCCCGAAATATTTCGGGCGCACACAGTGCGGCCCGGCCCACGATTTCCGGGCGCGCACAGTGCGGCCCGGTCCACCCAGCGGCCCAGTCCACTACCCAGCCGAGCCCCGCTGCACCCGGTGCACCTGAGCCAGCGAATGGCGACGTGACACGTGTCCCGGCAACCCGTGCACCGCGCACGTCGCGCCGTGGACCGCGCACGTCGCGGCTGACCCGGGCCGTACGGCCACCTGCCCCGCCGTACGGCCACCTGCCCCGGTCACCGACTCCACCGATTGCGTGGACCGGGAGCACAACACCGGACCAACCAACAAGCGCCACGTGTCCACCCGGTCTACCGTGCACCCGGGCCCACATTCAATGGACCGCGACTGCTGCACCGGCCAACCGGGAAGCGCCACGTGGCCCGCCCCCGGTGCACGACCCCCGCGGTGGACCGCGCGCCTGCCCGCGCCCTGCCCGCGCCCTGTGCCGCCGCCTGCCGCCTGCCCGCGGCGGCGCCGCCGCCCGCCGACGCTGCCCGCCGCCGCCGGCCGCCGCCGGCGATCGCCGGCGACACTGTTCCGGCATGAACAGTACCCGCAAGCTCAAATTTTACAAGTAAATAGCCCATCTTGACCGTTTTCGCGCGCTGATTCCAAAAACGAGGTCCGTTTTGCCAAATTCCGCCTCCAAAATTTGCCGGAGGCTCCCGCAAGCGCCAAAAACTGTCAAAACTTCCGGGAGTCCGCTTTTGGACATCCGGACTCAGAACTGGGCAAACAAAAAGCCAATCTCAAGTGTTTTTCCGCGCTGAATCCAAATCCATCCTCCGTTTGGCCTAAATCCTTTTCTAAAATTCGGCAAAAGCAGCCGAAGGCCAAAACAGCTAACCAAAGCTCGCAGAGTCCATCGGTGGCATCCCTTTGATGCACTATGGGCCAGATACACCATCAACAGGTGTTTAAATAGTGGATTCACGGGAAAAAGCAGCATGGGGGTTCAGGGTACTACACAGTGACCCGTCGGACGAGGTACTTTCGAAGGGCTAAAAGTGAAAGCAAAGAGCTAAATGCTCAAAGAAAAGATAAAGAGATTTGCCAGTGGCAAAATGGGAGCTATAAGCTCGAATAAGAAAGGAAAGCAAGTGTTCAAAGGCAAATAGGCTAAGAATTAAATTAATAAGAAAAGAAAGAAAATATAAAGATAAAACGGGCGGACCTACGGTGAAACCAGCCCATGTTGGAGGTACGGGCAGTATCCCTCTCCCAGGTAGAGACCCGTTCGGGACGTTTCTTCCGTAGGACGGGGTAACACTTGCGGGTGTTATCTGCAACCTTAGAAATCTTATCTTATGGTAGCAGGACTACCGGGCTGGGGCCCGTTGGATAAGAAATTTCTGAGGGTTAACTTGAACTAAAGCACCAGAATCTAAAGAATAAAGGAAACAGAGTGGCCAAGGTGGCCGGGTTAGTTTGACCCTGTATACAGCGGCATAGTGGCCGAGTTGGTGCTTAGTAGCCTAGTATGACTAGACAGAGTAGTGCTGGGTCGATGATTGTATACAGACAGTGATATATTATTTTGCATAGCTGCATTTGATATCGAGGATTTTAGTTTCCTAGCACTATTATTATTGCTTCCATTGGACCAAGTGGTGTAGGACACTTTTTCTCGGTGGTTCAACCCACTGGGAACTCAGTTGTAGTTCTCACACCCCTTGGGTGACCTCCCCACAGGTTCAGGTATGGATACAGCGGTCGAGACGTTTCAGATGCAGACGGCGAGGCATACGACAGGGCCAAGGGCCCAGCAGCATAGAGACCTAGAGGGTCTAGCAGAGGTATCCCTTTTATATATTTCTTGAGTGAACTTTGTATGGTGAGAAAATTATGTAAAGGAATTGTAATAATTTTATTTGCAAGTTCAGAAATGTAAAGTGTAATAAATTTAAGTTATGGTTCACTCTTGTATGCTTTTATTATCGCTTAAACTGTTTGTTTATAAAATAAAAGTTCAAATTTATAGTGATTTTTAGTACTCTGATATTGAGCTTCCGCATATACTTGTTGTATGATTATGGATATTACCGTTCCTTTCGGGTAGTGAAAGGTCATACCCGATTGGCGGGTCTGTTGGCGTGCCCGAACCGTACAAATTGGCGGACTTGGGGCGTGACAGTTTACAGATTATTACACTAGACTTCAAGATGTAATCAATACATGTGCTAATTTAGGAGAAAAGATCCCGGAGTCGAAAGCTGTAAGAAAGATACTTCGGACTCTTCCGGAACGGTTTAGGGCAAAGGTTGCCGCCATTGAAACCGTTAGTCATCCGGATGAGATGAGAGTAAAGGAATTAGTAGGTGCTTTACAAACTAATAGATGACTTTTCCTACTAATCAAATTTCTTTCAAGTCTTCTTCTAAGCTTACAGGAATTGCATTCAAATCAACAAAGGAAGAAGATAGCGAATCGAGTTCCGACGATGAAATCTCTTTTCCCGAGTTTGAAGAACAATTGGCGCGGATCGTAAAGAAATTTCGTCGGAAGTTTTGGAAGAATCGAACCGATGGATCTTCATCCTCGAAACCATCTAAAGGATCATCGGGTTCTAAATCCTCTAATCTCAAAAGCTCTGCAAAACCTTCTAAGGAAAAAGATGAATTCGAAGGGAAAATCCAATGTTATAGATGCAAAGGCTACGGCCATATTTCAACGGATTGCCCTTCTAAGAAATCATATAAAAAGAAGGCTTTGCAAGCGAAAACTTGGGACGATTCTATTTCCGATGAATCGACCTCAAGTAAAGAGGAAAAAGTTGTTGCCTTTCATGCCTCTCAAATTTCCTCTTCTATTTTTTGCTTATCATCTTTAGTTACTGACTCTTTTTCTTTGATTTTGCATGAAACATCTACATCCGATGGAAAGTCATCAATTGAGGGGGAGTCGGACGAAGAAGAACTCGTTGAGGCATATCAACAACTTTTTGCGAAATCTAAGAAGATGGTCAAACATATCAAGAAGTTGAGGAAGCAACGACTTGAAGTTCAAGATGAGAATCAAGCTTTCAAGATCAAACTTCATGATCTTGAGGAGGAACGAGAACTTTTAATGGATAACAATAAAATCCTCCAAGAAAAGCTAAACCAATCGGAGACAAACGCTAAATCATATATGGACAAGATTGGTTTTCTAGAAAAACAGTTTGAGGAGATTCATGTCACCAACCAAGCTTTGACCAAGCAAGTTCATCAACTTAAATCCAACATACAAAGGCTTTCAACCGGTTCCAAGAAACTTGATTATATGTCCGGATTAGGTCAAACAAGCAAGGTTGGTTCGGGATTTAAAAAGAACCAAACTGTGAAGGCTTCAAGTTCCACAACTAAATTGAAAGGAAGAACTTGTCATCTATGTGGACTTGAAGGACACTTGATGAAGACGTGCCCGAAAAAGAGAAAGAAAAATTCTTCGGCAACTTCATCTACGGAGCGGACTCAATGTAATCAAAAGACACATCAAGTCAAAGGAGTTCACTCAACCCACCAAAGGTCCGAGCCACAACATCAATCATTCAAGTGGATCATTGCGTCGCAAAGACCTAAAGTGAACCAACAGTCAAAGCTATCATCTCCCGGCCACAATGAATCAAGACAACCCAAAATCCGACGAGTTTGGATTCGGAAAGGTGATATATTTCCTTGTCTTAAGTTCTAAATAGCTTATGACTGTATGTAATGCTTTGATTGGTTTTCCTTTCACATTTTTCTTAATCTCTGCATTACATGTTTTCAATGCTCTTCGTTTTTATGTTTTGTTTTTGAACAAAAGGGTTTTAACGAACGAGTGCATTGAATTTGAAAAGGATTTACTTTCACTCACTCCAATTTAATTTTATATGAATTATCAACTTTACTCCATAATCATATTCTTTGGAGATATTTCATTATAGGAGTTTTTGATAGTTATATACATCAAATTTTAGTAATCATGTGTGATTTTTAGATGCTTAATCTATCTCGATTGTGTGAGTTCATTGTGATAAACATGAGACAACAGATAGACTAAAATTTGGAATTTAATTCTTTCACATAAGAGATTACATTTTTACAAGGGTAATAAATGAGTTGCAAAAGATGTGAAAAGAGTTACATCCGAAAGGAGTGTGAAAACTACCACCACATATTGGAAAGAGCTGCCACCCTGGTCGTCCGGTTTGTGTGTGAAGCTACCACATATTTTGGATGCTAGAAAAATATTTTTGAAATTTTTTAGTTGAAGCATTCGGAGATTTATCTTCAAAGTTCTTATTTTGAGCAATCTCCTGGTTGGTATAAGGTGGGATAGTTAAAAGATGCTCATAGAGCCACCCTTAGGTATTTTAGTGCTTATCTCAATTTGAAAGGGTAGAATTCAAAATTGATGTCATTTGGAAATCTCTGTAAGTCATCTTTGCAAATCCGTTACATCTTGATAGAGTTTGGATCTCAAGATTATTTTTGATGACTTATGTTTGATGAATATAGCATGAAAAACGGTTTATAATGTCTTATCTTTATTTTTCATGATTTAGGAGTAAATCTTTTTAATTTTTGTGAAATTAATTGGATTGAATGCCATCTATGTGAATTCATTGTTTTTCAAAGCACTTAAATGGATTTCTTGATGGTATACAAATCGGTATTTGAAAAGATTTCAAAATTTGGATTTGTTTCAAGAAATTTTTGCTTTTTGGCTCTGGTGTACCGGTACCTGATTTTTAGTACCGGAACCAAGATTCCGGATCAGAAAACCCAATCCGGATCCCGAACAGGAAAATTCTCTGTTTTTCACTTGAGTACCGGTATTCCATGTTTAGTACCGAAACTAAATTGTCGGATCCGGATCAGCTGTGTTTTCAATCCGGAACCCAAACGAATGTTTTTCAGAATTTGCATTGCGTACCGGTACGTGACTTTTAGTACCGGTACTCAATCTGGATTTTCTTATATTCCGGAACTCATGAGTTTTATTTCACTTCTCCTATTTCAAAACACTCCCTCTCTCTCTCTAAAACATCTCTAAGGGGTTTTTCTTTTAGAACAAGAGATTTGTTGCATTGATTTGTAAGTTCTTTCATTAATCTTGGTTTCTTTTGCCTCAAAACCCTAGTTTTAGGTTTTGATGTTTTATTTAGGGATTTTTGAGTAGATCTTTATTCCAAATGAAATCTCTTGCATAAATTACCCCTATTTCTTGTTTAGAACATAAATGGTTGCTTTCTATGTAATTAGATTCATGTTTCCATGCTTATATGCTTGAATCTAATATTTTCACATGTTCTTGACATCAAAAATTGAGAATTAGGGCTTTCAATGTGAATGGATTTTAAATGTTGAATCATCAAATGTAACGTGTTTAGAATGTTTCTTAAACATGTTTAAGCCTTCCTATAAGATCAAATCATAGTGCATTGTGTTCTTTGTAGGAAATGGCATTTTCGTGGCTACTTGCATGTAGTGGTCCAGATTTCCCATGCAGCCTTACCGTTGAATCCACTGTGTAAGAACACCTAGTATTGGTGTATTAGGCCCATAGTGCATCAAGGAGATGCCACGGATGGACCCTGTGAGGTATCTTTTATTGTTTTGGCCTTCGGCTGTGTTCGCCGAAATTTTTAGAAGGATTTTGGCCAAACAGAGGTTAGATTTGGATTCAGCGCGGAAAAACGCTTGAAAACGGCTATTTGCTTGTTTATTTTGGAGTCCGGATGACCAAAAAACGGGCTACCGGAAGTTTCAGGAAATTCTGGTGCATGGGGGTGACCGTGGACCGGCCGGAGCCACGTGGCAGCTTGTGATTGGGCCGGCTCACACCGCTCGGTCCACTGGAGAAGCGCGCTGGTGCATGGACCGGAGGGGCGGGCCACGTGGCGCGTCTGGACCGGCGGGTGTGCGCAGCGCGGCTCAAGGAATTTTGGCGCTGCACGGTGGACCGGGTGTACGACACGTGGCGGCACGGCATTGGCGGGCTCACGTGGTCGCGGTCCACGGCGCCAGCGACGGTGCACGGGGCAGCGCTCGGCCGACACGTGGCGCCCCGCACTCGAGTGCGCCACGCGTTGCGCCGTCCGCGCTCCGCCCCACCACCCCCACCGCCAGCGGATTGGCGACGTGGCGCGCAGTGAGGGGCCCTGCACAGCTGTTTGCTATTACGGGGTGACGTGGCCGCACCGGAAGGATTCGGGCGCGTCGTACGGGGCCGCGTCCGACCCTTCTGGTGGATTCGGGCGCCCGAAAGTTGGGCCCGAATCCGCCAAAAGCCCATTATGGACTTTGGACTGTAAATAGGCCTTTGGGAGGCCCATTTCGCCCCTTTTCTTCACTGTTTTCACTGAGCACCCTTAAGAAGAAATTTTCCTCTCATCTAGCAGCACCCCTTGGAGGATTTTGGAGATTTTAGGAGATCATCTTTTCGACTTCATCTGCGACGCGGCGCACAGTGACACTTTGTCTTCGTCGACCCGTTTCGTCGCATTCTCTTGCGCAGACTGCCCCGACTCGCTCCGATCTCCGTTTTTAGCGATTTTTGCGCCGTCGGACTCACGACTGGTAGGACTTTAACTTTAATGTTAAGAGTTTTCTCATATTCCTTATGGATTTTGGAGGTATTTGAGCTTTTTGTTGCCCCTTTTTCTTCACGGATTTTTGGACAGCATTGCAGAGTTTCGGCCATAACTTTGCGTACCGACATCGGATCGAGGTGATTCAAAAGGAAAAATTCATCTACTTCTCGCGAGGAATCTCCTGGATTTTTCTCAGAATTTACTGAGTTGAATTCGAAGGTGAAAATCTTTCTTCTTTCCGAGCTCTTATCTGTGGAAAGTTGTACAGTTATGATTGAGGTGTTTCTCTTGCCGGATTTATATCTCAGCGTAGAAAACTCAGAATTGAGTGTGCAGGTACTCGTTTCGACGGGTTCGTCGCGAGGATCGTGATGGTATTTTTCGTGGATTTTTCTGGGCACTTCTTTCTGCAGGTGAAAACTGTGAAACTCTGGACAGTTGTAGTTGGACTGATGCTGAGGGGGAAAAATGATATTTTTATTTGTGTAGGTTCTATCTAGATATTTTGCACAGTGTGGAGGACATCACAGGACTGAGCGTGGACCTTACTTTCGGGGACCAGGATTTAGCGCTCGAGGTGGGTACCGTTGTCACCTCTCACTTTGGGATACCCACTAGGCTTATTAAGAATTACCCCGGAATCATGTTAATAGTTTTTGGAAAGAGATGAACCTAGCATGCCGGAATGAAACTGATAATTGAATGTTACTAGCCTTAATACTTGTATTTATAAGATATAATCATTTCTTAGGAAAGGGGACTTATACAATATATGAATTATCCGACTGAACTGCGACAAAAACGGGCCGAAAAAGAGAAACGTCGAGGCACACTGTAAAACCAATATCGCCACTGCCGAGCCTCCAAAAATCCTGGGAATCAACCACGAGATCAAAAACATCAAGGGGAACAACTTTCCTATAGGGCTCTACCTCTCAATCTCTCTCTAATTCGAAAAGAGCAAAAAGAGAGAGGAAGGATGGTATTTATAGGCCCAGCCCAAGCCCCACATGGGCTTCCGGATTCGGGCGCCCGAAAGATTCGGGCCCCGAATCCGGGCCCGACCCAGCCCACCAGAAACAGTGCCCGGATTCACCCGGGCGCGACACCTGTCCCCAAACAGGGGACAGCGGCTCCCGGTGAACCGGGCGCGGCCACGTGCCCCCTGCGGGGCGGCGCGGCGGGTGGCGCCCGCCACTGGCGCGGCGCCACGTGGCGCCGCCTGCACTGCCCCGCCCGGCACGCCAGCCAGCGGGCCTCCGCGCCGCCTGCGCGCCAGCGCCCGCGTGCGTACGGCCGCAGTCGCGCGCTCGCTCGTGCACTGCGCGCGCAAGGGCCGCCCAATCCGGTGTAATATCATAGATTTTTGTAACGTTTTACCCTCCTGCTAATAAAGAATTTGTTTGGAGAAATTGAAGTAACGGGTTTACTTAAGTGGATAATCTTGAGGTGCCGGTATTTTTCTGCGATAGAGCTCGAAAAATGGAGAACGGCAGTGCGATCGGGTCCGGATTCCGACTTACGAAACCCCCAGAAAGGGGTGGTTAGGATCACAGTAGCCAGGGGGTGCATTGAAATCCGCGTAAGTGATTTTACACGCCTTTTGAGGAAATAAGGATTTATCTTTAAAGAATTATCCCGAAGAATTATCTATGAGGAATTAATTAATTAATGAATTAATTAATTAGAGTTTAAAAATACCCGATGTGGTTCTTATCGTACATTAAAAATGATTTTTGACTTCTCCCGAAAAAAAAGGAAAAGAAAAGGCGAAACCCTAACCGAAAGGAAACGAGAGAAAAGACTTTTATTGTACCTCTTTTGTATCTCAGGCTGTAGCACTTTACTTTCGGGTTTGGCTTTAGCCAGCTGGTTATATTTATTTCAGTGAGCTGGGAGTTTATTGTATTATTACAGCTTGTATCATATTTCTAATCTGAGATATTATATTGTTCGTTTTAGTTCAGCTCTGTTTTATGCTCAGATCTTATATCTGAGCAGGTTACCTTCGTGTACGCGGGAAATTCTATGTGCACGGCGGATCTGTAGACGGGCTCGGGTTCTGGTTTACACCCGGGGCTGTTACGGCATTTTGGTGTTGGCATATTTCGTGAGTCAGTCAGTGTGTTGAGTCGGAGTCTTAAAGGGATCAAATTGTCAAATCAGCTTTCGAAGACTCATTGAAGATTCAACATGAGCTCAAGATAACACTCAGGTATGGTTAATTAAACCTTGGTGATTATAGTTCATTTATAATCATTGGAATCAGGAAGTTATTGAAACTTGGTTTAGACTTGGGTTTAGGAACTTGGTTTTAACTAACAACTTATTTTAAGTTTGGATTCCGGTACTTGGTTTGTTTTGGATAAAGCTTATCTTGAAAAATCAGTTTTTACATTGCGTACCGGAACCACACTTGAAGTTCCTCTAACCCGACACAGAATTTTCTGTAAATTGCATTGCGTACCGGAACACAGACTCGCGTACCGGAACACAATAGAAAAATCTGTGTTTTGCACCATTGCGTACCGGAACACGATATTTGGTACCGGTACACAATGCCCTATCGGGATAAAATTACTAAACCGACTTTTATCTTTTTCCAAGGGTTATAAATAGACACTTAGGGTTTCTCGACGAGTGTGACCAATACCGATTAATTCAGAAACACTCGTGAGCAACCCTAGAGGCTGGTTTTTACCGTTCTTCTCTTTAGCCTCTTTTAGGTCAATTCGACGGTTCTTCCAAGATCTATCTTTTGTCGAATTGATCTAATCTTTGCTTAGAGATTTCTTCTACGGTTCCTCAATGATAATCTAAGCAAAGGATCACCATCGAAGCCTATATTCTTTATCGGCTGATTTGCGTCGTGGATTCGACGTGGCATCGTGGATTCGGTGTGTTGAAGGCGTTTCGTGGATTCGAAACGTGTGCTCGTGGATTCGAGTGGCGTTCATGGATTCGAACGTGTGCAGTGGACGTGCAATCGGTGGAGCGCAAGGTCCGAAGAATTTGAAGGAGGGGTCGAGTCCGTGGAGTCGGTAATCACCTTGTTATTCTTCAATTCTTAGTGGATTGTTATTGCGTGTTGGTCCCGTGGTTTTTCTCCTGGATTGGAGTTTCCACGTAAATCTCGGTGTGTTGATTTTTATTTTCCGCATTGTTTTTTATTTTTGCACTGAGATTGGTTTTTATAATATTACACCTATTCACCCCCCTCTAGGTGTTTGATAGTACCTATTTAGATCCTTGTGGATCCTAAATAACTCTACAATTGGTATCAGAGCGGGTTTTAGGTTTATCTATCATGTTGGGTGAAAGTGGTAATATTTATAGACCTCCTCTTTTTGATGGGACCAATTATGCTTATTGGAAAGTGCGGATGAGAGCTTTTCTCATCTCAATTGATGAGCGAGTTTGGCAAACCGTGGAATACGGTTGGGTGCATCCTGTTGAGGAAGTAGGAAATTCTACTACCCCAAAACCTCGCTCTAGATGGTCCAAAGAGGAATTCGAAAGATCTTCTTACAATGGGAAAGGTATGAACGCTCTATTTAATTCTCTTTCCTCGACTGAATTTACACGAATTTCCGCGTGTGAAACCGCAAAGGAAATTTGGGATATTCTCAAAATTACACATGAGGGTACTAATCTTGTAAAAATTCAAAAGCTCCAGATGCTTACAAGTCAATTTGACTCTATTCATATGGAAGAGCATGAATTGTTTACAGATTATTACACTAGACTTCAAGATGTAATTAATACATGTGCTAATTTAGGAGAAAAGATCCCGGAGTCGAAAATTGTAAGAAAGATACTTCGGACTCTTCCGGAACGGTTTAGGGCAAAGGTTACCGCCATTGAAACCGTTAGTCATCCGGATGAGATGAGTGTAGAGGAATTAGTAGGTGCTTTACAAACTTATGAGATGACTTTTCCTACTAATCAAATTTCTTCCAAGTCTTCTTCTAAGCTTACAGGTATTGCATTCAAATCAACAAAGGAAGAAGATGGCGAATCGAGTTCCGACGATGAAATCTCTTTTGCCGAGTTTGAAGAACAATTGGCGCGGATCACAAAGAAATTTCGTCGGAAATTTTGGAAGAATCGAACCGATGGATCTTCATCCACGAAACCATCTAAAGGATCATCGGGTTCTAAATCCTCTAAACTCAAAAGCTTTGCAAAACCTTCTAAAGAAAAAGAAAAAGATGATTTCGAAGGGGAAATCCGATGTTATCGATGCAAAGGCTACGGCCATATTTCAACGGATTGTCCTTCTAAGAAATCATACAAAAAGAAGGCTTTGCAAGCAAAAACTTGGGACGATTCTAGTTACGATGAATCGACCTCAAGTGAAGAGGAAAAAGAAAAATTTGTTGCTTTTCATGCCTCTCAAACTCCCTCTTCTAATTTGTGTTTATCATCTTTAATCACTGACTCTATTCCTTTGATTTTGCATGAAACATCAACATCCGGCGGAGAGTCATCAAGTGAGGGGGAGTCGGACGAAGAAGAACTCGTTGAGGCATACCAACAACTTCTTGCGGAATCGAAGAAGATGGCCAAGCATATCAAGAAGTTGAGGAAGCAACGACTTGAGATTCAAGACGAGAATCATGCTTTAAAGATCAAACTTCATGATCTCGAGGAGGAACGAGAGCTTTTATTGGATAATAATAAAATCCTCCAAGAAAAGATAAATCAATCGGAAATGGTCGTTAATTCCCACATTAACAAGATTGATTTTCTAGAAAAGCAGTTTGAGGAGATTCATGTCACCAACCAAGCGTTGACCAAGCAAGTTCATGAACTCAAATCCGACATACAAAGGCTTTCCACCGGTTCCAAGAAACTTGATTGTATGTCCGGATTAGGTCAAACAAGCAAGGTTGGTTTGGGATTTAAAAAGAACCAAACTGTGAAGGCTTCAAGTTCCACAACTAAATTGAAAGGAAGAACTTGTCACCTATGTGGACTTGAAGGACATTTGGTGAAGAATTGCCCGAAAAAGAGAAAGAAGAGTCCTTCGGCAACTTCATCTACGGAGCGGACTCAACGGAATCAAAAGACACATCAAGTCAAAGGAGTTCACTCAACCCATCAAAGGTCCGAGCCACAACATCAATCATTCAAGTGGATCATTGCACGGCAAAGACCTAAGGTGGACCAACAGTCAAAGCTACCAACCCCCGGGCACAATGAATCAAGACAACCCAAGATCCGACGATTTTGGATTCGGAAAGGTGATATCTTTCCTTGTCTTAAGTTCTAAATAGCTTATGACTATGTGTAATGCTTTGATTGGTTTTCCCTTCATATTTTGCTTAATCTTTGCATTACATGTCTTTCAATGCTCTTTGTTTTTATACTTTGTTCTTGAACAAAAGGGTTTTTTTAACGAACAAGTGCATTGAATAAAAAAGGGCTTCACGTTCATTCACTCCAAATTAAGTTTTCTTGGATTATCAACTTGATTCCATATTCATAATCTTGAAGACACTTCATTTAGAGGAGTTGATTAATTGAGCATTGGTAAAGTTGACTTTAATTGCACCCTTTCACGCATTTAGAAATCTATTATGCTTTTGACATCATAATATTTCGATGTTGCAATGATCATTTATGTTAATTAATTCATCTTTTAAGTGATCAAAGTCAATTTCTCTCTCAATGATCTCTTGGTATAGTCATTATCTTATTTGACTATTTAGTCAAGTATGAATGCAGGATCAATTTTTGGTTGAATACCTTATATATTAAATAATTGATAGCCAATTGAGGGGGAGTCAAAGAAATGTAATATGCTCAAAAGATGTGGAAAGAGTTACATCCCAATGAGGAGTGTGAAAACTACCACCACATGGAGGAAAAAGAAAAAGAAAAAGATACCCCATGAATGCAAAGCAAATTTTTGTGTTTAAAAATGTTGATGAAATGCATAATGAAATACATGACTCAGTCATATTTCATGGTTGGTATAAGGTGGGATTTTTGATAAAAGATGCTCGAAGAGCCACTCCTTCAACAGATTGTCTAGATATATTATCTAACTTATCTGGAATTTCAAACATCTATTGATCTTTGTGTCACGCCCCGGGTGTAAACCAGAACCCGGGTCCGTCTACAGATCCGCCGTGCACACGGTATTTTCCGTGTACACGAAGCGTCAACAACCTGCTCAGATATAAAAGATCTAATAAAAGAGCAATAAAACAGAGCTGAACTAAACTAATACATCTCAGACTGAAGCTGGAAATAAAATACAATACAACTGTATAAATGATACATCAGTCTCTCCCAGCTCACAAATAATAAATACAACTTGCTGGCATAAGCCAGTCCCAAAAGTGAAAGTACAACCGTCTGAGGAAGACATGGGTACACCAACAGTCCAGCTAGCACGCTCATCCTGCCTCGAGATCTATCTACTCAGCCGTCCTCTCTCCTCGACCCGCCACTGGAAGCCCAGTAGCACCCGCAGAAGACACTGCAAAATAAGGGACAAGAAAAAGAGGAAAGAAGAATGGGGGGTGAGAACTACTAGTAAACCAGTAGCCTCCCCTAGTGGGTAAAACCTCAACTCTGACAAGCCCACTAGGTCTACCAGAGGCAAAAGAAAATAAAGGTGGTATGCTAAAAAAAGAATAAGACTCCTGATGAAAAGCTACCACTCGAATGCCTCTAAAAATGCCAAGCTAATAGAATAGCTAAATGTATGCATCAGAAAATAAATGTCTGCCAGAATAACCCAATCTGACCACCAGTAAACACTGGTACTGCCTGCTCTGCCGCGACGGGTATGCCAGCCTACGCATAACACCGAAGCAAAGGAGTCCCCAGGACTCAAAACCCAACATGGTGCCCGGCGCTCTGCACCGTGGAAAGCCTACTCCGGAGTGGCACTCGTGGGGAGCGACCCACACGAGGAAAAGTATCTCAGTAACCCAAGTATCATAAATCAGCAGGACTAGATCATGACTCTGATCAAAGTGGGAAAACCCATCCACCAAAGAAAGACCCGATCTCAACCCGATGCAAGATAGACAAACCGTGAGAAATCCATCCACAAGAGACCTGATACCCAATCTGATGCATAAGAAACCTCCGGTCAACTGCCCAATGTCCGCGGTTGCCGCAATACCCTGCCTGTCCCAAAACCGAGAACCTGACTACACTATCCTATCCACCTGCTCGCGCACGAGCTGCAAATACCCTGAGCCTCAAATGAAAGGAGAAAAGAATAACAAAAAGGGTTTCTCCTATGTCAATTCCAGCATGATAGTGTAGCAGAAAAAGGTGGCCTATCTAGGTGACCATACAAGCATGCAAATGTCTTAAGATGATAAACATAAAATAAAGCAGATATCGATATGTTTTTACCTTACTAAAGCATGCTGATAAAAGTATGAGAGTAGTAAATAAAAGATAGCCTGTGCCTGTCTAAAATGCATGCCCAAAGCCCACAATTTATTAATCAGCCTTCTAATCATAGAAGCTACTCCAATGCCTAGAGGGTAATCAAAAGTAGGGTTCACAACAACACCCATGATCACAAACATGTCCCACAATGATATCTGGTCCACCGCCTACTATCCGCGGCAGCCATAATACCCCAGAAGCTAAAATCTAGGCCCCGGCTACACAATGCCAATCCCCTGCTCAAACTCGAGCAACACATAGTCACCTGACTAAAGAATAGGGGGAGAAGAAGCAAATAGGGTTTCTTCTAAATCAAATCCCAACATAAAGTGTAGCGATAAGGAATGGCCCTACAAAATGTCCAAGTAAGCCAGCCTATGTCCTCAGGAGAGAAAGGAGAAAAAGTGACAAATAGTGGTTCGACCAGAGTATCAATTAATAGCTTCACCTGGGTATAATCATCATGCTAAAATCATAATCCGACCACACCTGTCCATAATCTGCTAATCATCCTCATATAAACCATCCCCTATGCCTGTCCAAAAAAAATATCCTCAAGTGGTACCCTTCCGCAAGACACCTCACAGTATCACCATATGAAAGTACATTTCCCCCCCCTTTATGCAAGGTTAAATGCTAAAACGATGTCCATAAAGCATGTATAAGTTCCAACATATCAAGTTCTCAATATAACATATTTTCCATAAGATAGGCTCACAATTATTTAGTTAAGCATGCATGTTCATTAGGTGACCATTCAACATGTCCAATAAAGGGGATCACTCTAATATTCCTAGTGGGTATATCAGAAAAGAGGAGTAAAGCAACCACCCACCTGAAGTGCGAACTGTCCGGTCCCGTACAGCTGAAAATACCAGAAACTCCAAACCCTTGCTCCAACAAGTTCAGCACACCCGCAACACTCCTGGTATAATACAAAATCCACTAAATACACTTAGGCTCCCAAATAATGCTCTTATAATCACATACAATATCTGTCCCAAAACTGCTAAATTTCCACCTGCAGAAAGTGCCTAGAAAATTCCCAGAAAAATACCACGGCGATCCTCGCGTCGATAGCTTCGCAACGGTAGCTTGCACGTCCAAATCTGAGTTCGGTAAGACAAGTTATAAATTCGGCAAGGTGGTAATCCAAACAACAAACTGCGGAAAAAGACTGCACACAGTACACTGAGAAAACAGTGATTTTCACCTCGAAATAAATCTCATAAAATTCCAATAAAAATACGAGCGCGTTCCTTGCGATCTGTAGATGAAAAAGTTGTATAAGCTCGTCTCCGTCTGATGCTCGTGCGCGAAGATATGGCCAAAATACTCCGATGCTGTCCTCACAATCCTCACAGAAAAGGGGGACCATTAATGCCTCGAGATCCATGCCAAGGAGTTAAAATAAGATTGCGCGATCAAAATCAAAGTTGAAGCTCTACCTGTTAGGAGTATGTCGGCGCAAGAATCACAGAAGAAGGAGCTCGGGGTAGACCAGGGGAGCTAAAACACCGCAGCTGCGCCGAAGAAGAACACAGGAAATGCAACGTCGCGCCGCGCCGTAAAATCGAAATCTCGAAATCCGTGCCACTCAAAAATCTGAAACTTGGTAGGTACAAGCTCCTCTTCATGGAGAAGAATTCTTCTTCTCACCACCCTTCGAGATGAGAGCTCGAAGGGGTCCAAAATCCCCCTTGAAGAGCCCTCGGATTGCACTTAAAGGAAAAACCAAAAAAATCTTTTCAGAAAATACCCAACGTGTCCTAAAAAAAATTTCACTGCGCCCGTGCACGTGCGCCCGCCAATGGAGGCGCGCCACGTGGCCACACCCACCGTGCACCGCGCCGTGGACCGCGCACGTCGCACCTGCCCGCACGTCGCGTACGGCACCTGCTCCACCCCTTGCGTGGACCGGGAGCACAACACCGCACCAATCACGTAACGCCACGTGTCCACTGACCGGTTCACCGTGTGTTGGGTTTAGGTTAATAAGGATCTAATAGGGGAAAAAACACCTAGAGGGGGGTGAATAGGTGTAAACAATAAACACTCAAAAAATCATTGTGCGATAAAACCCAATGCGGAAAAATAAAAGAACACACAAGATTTTTACGTGGAAAACTCCAAACCGGAGTAAAAAACCACGGGACCGATAACACGGCGAAATCCACTAGAGTTAACACACGTACAAGGTGATATAACGTACTCACAGACGACTCAACCTTTTACCATACGCCCCTAGTCGATCTTCCCGCTCGCTCCACGACGCTTCTCGAATCCACGATCCGCGCCCAACGCTGAATCCACAGCGTCCAACGTCGAGTCCACGACGTCCAACCGAATCCACGGTCTTCACCCAATGGTACGCTTCGAATCCACGAACGCACCTCGCTCCGAATCCACGAAAGCGATAACACCTTGAATCCACAAGGCCACGCGAGTCCACGCGCCGATTTTGGGGTAAATCGTTGTTTGTTTGGGTGGTGATGATCCGCCGAATACTTAGATCAAGAGTAGATCGGAAATACCATCTAAGTATTCATTAGTTTGATTCAACTCAAGATGTGAGTATGAAAACCTAGAATCAAACTAATCAATATAGATGAAGAAACATAGAATCATTTCTATTGATTTCCTTTCTTCTCTATATGTGGATCTAAGGCCGTATAAAATGATATGTGAAAATGACGGCTCTATTTGGATTCGCCCTAGAGAAATGACCATAGGGTTATTTATAGGTTAGAAACCCTAGGAAGAATATTCGGATCAAAAACAAACTTTTCTGGAAAGTTTTACCGACGGCGATCCGGATTGTATAAGCCACGATCCGGATCGCAGACGCACAGAATGCAGTTTCCAGAAAATCACCTGTTCGGGATCCGGATCATAATCCACGATCCGGATCGTTCATACATTTTCACAAAACATCCCATTCGGGATCCGGATTGTACAAGCTGTGATCCGGATTGCAGCAATGTATGAACGAACACCTTTCGGGATCCGGATTGAAAGTCCACGATCCGGATCCTGAACATGTCCCATGTCCAGTTTTTGATGAATAAGCAATTAAAACCTCTTCCAGGTGTTTCTACACTATAAGAAGTATTCGGATCATCAAAATTATTTAGTTAAACGTACCTGATCCTTTTGAATTCTTCTTTCTTGAGATTGAGGTATACGATCCGAAGTTTCTTCATCTTCAATCTTCAAGACTTAATACAATCACGAAATACGCCAACTCAAATTCCGTAACAATCTCCCCCTTTGGCGGTTTCGTGACAAAACACAGATCCACAAAGAAAATTCAAAAAGATATTTTTGTTGCTATCACCATACAACAAAAATTTACAAAAGAGTTCCAGAAATTAAATACATGAGATAAACTCCTAAAACAGACTCTAGACTTAGACATCTGTAACCTCTGCACACAGAAAACATTCTTGACAAACAAAATCGTTAGATACCTCAAGAATTGGAACATAGAGAAACCAAGTGCAGAGATAGAGTTTGATCTCACCATGACATTTAAAAGAATCAGATATGTGAAAGAAACGTAGTTAAAACCAACATATCTTCTAAGCAGTTGAAAAACCAAATGTCAAAGTATGTTAGTCCAACACCAACTTGTTAGTCATATTACATGCCCAAATAGTTAGTCGAATAGTTAGTATAGAAGCATGTCACAAATCACAAAAGAAAACCAAAGTTGAGTTGAGATTCATACTTACCTTGATATCATCGATATTCACAATCACTGTTCAAAGTTCATTCATCATTGTTCTCGCTAACTCTCTCCCCCTTTTTGTCACAAAAACAAGCCAAAACGTAGCATGAGCTACAATATGTAAGGAGAGTAACAAAAAAAATAGAGTTCTAGAAATATGCACAAACTGAGAACTAAACTAAAGGAGTAAAGAAAAACAATGTTCTGAGAACTAAGAACCCAAACTAAGGTGACCAATTCTGTTGCTCAATCTGAAGAGTCAGAACTAGTACAGCTCAGCTTGCTTAAAATCCCTTTAAGCAAGTTCTTAAGGTTTGAATATTTTTTCTTGATCTTCTTGTGTTCAGAGGAGATTTGCTGAAGCTCTCTCGATATTCTTTCATGTGTAGCAGAGATTCTTTGTTGTTCCTGACGAATCGATTCCAATATCTCTGTCTCAGTTGTCCGTGTCTTTGAATAAGATGAACGCTGTCTGGATGCAGATGGCGCATCAGGTCCTGCAGTCCATGGTGATCCAGTTTGCAAAATTCCTGAAAGTGAGCGTGCTCTGGTTAGAGGCCCACTCTGCTGGCTTGTACTTCTTTGAACACTTTTCCTTCTTGTATATTGTATGGTCGTGGAGGCAGATTTCATAAGTCTCTCCCTTTGGTGAACTTCCTTTCTTCTTCATCAATTTTTCTTTGAACATCCTTAAGAATT
This sequence comes from Tillandsia fasciculata, assembly GCA_029168755.2. Classification (NCBI taxonomy): domain Eukaryota; kingdom Viridiplantae; phylum Streptophyta; class Magnoliopsida; order Poales; family Bromeliaceae; genus Tillandsia; species Tillandsia fasciculata. The sequence continues at coordinate 275,212 of JAQOTM010000037.1, read as the reverse complement.
CGTCCCATTCTTCACTATTGTAATCCGAGCTGTCTTCATTGGCTCCTTCCGGTTTGTCTCCAGTTGAGACGCCTGGTTCTTCTTTAACCGATGATGACCCCCAGGCAGCATTGCGACCAGCAAGATGATCAACCAGGAGAATGCCATTGATTCTAGTGCTTTGAGTTTTTTAGAAAATGTCCTGTGAAAACCAACTCAAGAACATATGAAAAATGTCAATTTTGAAAATTTTGAAAACATTGTACCTAGACAATCATAATCATATAGAGAAGCCAAGAATCAAATTAGTTTTCCAAAAAGAAGTTTAAAAATTCATCAAATCCATGATTTACAGAAATTCCTCTTTTATGCCCTAAAACCGAATTTTTAGAAATCGAAGCCTAAAAATACGTTAATCAAGTGAAATCCCAGCATAAAAGTAAAACTAATTGACCCAGACTTCTTATTTCAAAAGAAATTTGATCAAAAACCATTCACAAACGAAAAAATTCCAACTTTTCAACTCACGTTTGGTGAAAAAACAGAAAAACTGTGAAAAACCGAGTTTTGATCATGTAAACTTACTTGAATCCGAAGAACTTTGAGTTTTGAAGCACCAGGAAGCAAGAAATCTAGAGAGAGAAACTCTAGAAGCTTGAAAACCAGAAATTAGGGTAAAGAAATCTCGAATCTGAAAGTTTCTATATAGAACCCTAGCCGTGATCCGGATCGGCCGCGAATGTGATCCGGATCGGCCACACGCAGGAAAAATCCTGCGTTCGGGATCCGGATCACTTGCCACGATCCGGATCGGCTACACCTTTTTCTTCAGAAAAATTAAGAAAAATACAATAAAATCCAGAAAAAGTATGTAAGCACATTATCATGTCAACTTTAAACAAATGACATCGTTTCACACAACAAGAAATAGATTATGAAAAATCTATCAATAATATCCAAAAATGAAACGAAGATTTACGAAAGTTAAAACACTTAAAGTTGAACAACTTCAATTACATCTATCTGATCCTATGTGTAATGTCTTTATCAAATCATCAATTTCAGTAAAGAAAATGAAGTACCAAGATCAATAGATGTTTGAAATCCCAGATAAGTTAAATAATATATCTAGACAATCTGTTGAAGGAGTGGCTCTTTGAGCATCTTAAATCAAAAATCCCACCTTATACCAACCATGAAATACGACTGAGTCAAGTATTTCAATATGAGTTTTATCAACAATTTTTCAAACAAAAGTTTGCTTTTCATTCATGGAGTATCTTTTTCTTTCATTTTCTCCATGTGGTGGTAGTTTTCACACTCCTCATTGGGATGTAACTCTTTCCACATCTTTTGAGCATTTCACATTTCATTGACTCCCCCTCAATTGGCTATCAATTATTTAATATATAAAGTATTCAACCAAACCATTGATCTCGAATTCATACTCGACTAAGCAATCAAATATGATAATGACTATACCAAGAGATCATTGAGAGAGAAATTGACTTTGATCACAGAAAGATGGTTTAATTAACGTAAATGATCATTGCAACATTGAAACATTATGACATCAAAAACATAATAAATTTCTAAATGCATAAAAGGATGCAATTAAAGTCAATTATGATATATGCTCAATTAGTGTGCTATGTACAGAACATAGATAAAGAACAAAACAAAAACAAGAACAAAAACAAAACCTAATCTAAGCAAAGGTTTCAAAAGAGTTTATTTCAAGGAAAGCATGCCAATTGCTTTTCGCAAGTGAATGAAACGTTTTTGATCCAAAGGTTTTGTTAAGATGTCGGCTAATTGATCTTCAGTTGAAATATATGACAGTTGAAGAATGTTTGATTCAACTAGCTCTCTAAGAAAATGATATCTAAGTTCAATATGTTTTGTTCTAGAGTGCAACACAGGGTTTTTAGAAATGTTAATGGCACTAGTGTTGTCACATAAAATGGTTACCGAAGATGTTGAAATTCCGAAATCACTCAACACGCTCTTCATCCAAATCAATTGGGTTGAGCAACTTCCTGCAGAAATGTACTCCGCTTCGGCAGTCGAGAGTGCTATGCAGTTCTGTTTCTTACTGTGCCATGCAACAAGGCAGTGGCCGAGATAGAAGCATGCACCACTCGTGCTTTTCCGGTCATCCACCGATCCAGCCCAATCGGCATCTGAGTATCCAACAATATCCAAAGTCGTTCCCATAGGATACCAAATTCCGAAATTGATTGTACCTTTGATATACCGGATGATCCGTTTCACCGCTTTCAGGTGAACCTCCTTCGGTGCTGATTGATATCTCGCACAAATCCCAACACTGAAGGATATATCCGGGCGACTAGCCGTGAGATATAGTAGACTTCCAATCATACTGCGGTACAGTTTCTCGTCTACATTCTCACTTTGTGATTCACTTCCAAGTCCCTTATGGCTAGTTCCCATTGGAGTTGGAAAATCTTTAGAATTTTCAAGATCAAACTTTTTGACCAACTCCAGTGCATACTTGGATTGACACAAGTGAATTCCTTCATCGTTCTTTAACTTGTAATCCAAGAAAATAATTCAATTCGCCCATCATGGACATCTCAAATTCGCTTTCCATGGTCTCCGCGAATTTAGAAGCATCATTATTTCTCGTTGCTCCAAAAACAATGTCATCAACATAGATTTGAGCAACTATGAAATTGTTTTGATAATGCTTCACAAAGAGAGTCCTGTCAGCTCCCCCTCGAGTGTAGCCCTTTTCCAAAAGGTGCTTTGTCAACCTTTCGTACCATGCTCGCGGTGCTTGTTTCAGACCGTAAAGAGCCTTTTTCAGTCGAAAAACATGGTTAGGTAGTTTATGATCCACAAAACCTTTCGGTTGAGCTACATAAACTTCCTCATTTAAAAATCCATTTAAAAAGGCGCTCTTAACGTCCATTTGAAATAATCTGATTTTAAATGACAAGCGATCGCAAACAATATACGAATGGACTCGAGTCTAGCTACAGGGGCGAAGGTTTCATCAAAGTCTATACCTTCTACTTGAGAATAGCCTTGAGCAACTAACCTTGCTTTGTTCCTGATGATAGTACCTTCTTCGTTTTTCTTGTTCTTGAAGATCCATTTGGTACCTATCACATTGTGTTGCTTCGGAGGCTTCGTCAGTTCCCAGACTTTGTTTCGCTCGAATTGATGGAGCTCTTCCTGCATTGCTTTAATCCAATAATCATCTTGGAGAGCTTCATCAACATTCCTTGGTTCGATTTGAGATACATAGCATGCAAATCCGCAAACCAATTGTCTCCGTGTTCTAACTCCTTCTTGTGGATCTCCAATTATGTTCGATTCAGGGTGATCCTTGGAGATGCGTAACGTTTGAGGTAGAGGAGTAGGCGGAGGTACACGAGATGATTCCTGCACATCAGATAAGCTTGAAGAACCGTTAGATGCATCAACATTATTATCGAAAGAATTGTTAGAAGAAGATGCATTAGCAGGTGTATCATCATCAAGAGAGATATCGAGGGTAGATTTTTCAGATTCAAAATGAAAAGCTTCATCTACCTTAACATTTATCGATTCTACAATCGTCTTAGATTCTAAGTTAAAAACTCGATATGCTCTACTGTTTGTAGAATAACCTAAGAAAATCCCTTCGTCACTTCGAGAGTCAAATTTTCCAAGATTTTCGCGATCACGCAAAATAAAACACCGACTCCCAAAGAATGCGAAAATATTTGATGTTAGGTTTTCTACTAAACCATAGTTCATATGGTGTATTCAAAGTCCCCGGGCGCAAATACACTCGATTGATAACATAGACAGCAGTGTTCACCGCTTCAGCCCAAAAATATAAAGGAAGTTCCGGCTATGAAGCATAACACGTGCCATCTCCTGTACGACCCTGTTTTTGCGCTCGACTACACCATTTTGTTGAGGTGTGTAAGGTGCAGAGAAATTCATGTTTAATGCCGTTAGAAGAGCAAAAATCAATGAATTTGGAATTTATGAATTCCCCACCTCTATCACTCCTAACTCGAGTAATCCTTTCATTCTTTTCAATCATAATACGATTGCAAATTTCGAGAAAAGAATCAAAAGTATCAGCTTTTTCTTTTAGAAAGGCTACCCAAGTATATCTAGAAAAATCATCAACCAACAAAAAATATACCATTTACCTCCCAGAGATGGTTGACGAGTTGGCCCCATTAAGTCCATATGCAAAAGTTCCAAAGGCCGTTTTGTACCTATGTGGTTCAAATTCTTGTGTGCAGTCCTAGACTGTTTTCCCTTTTGGCAACCGCCACACACAAGGTTTTGTTCAAAAGAAAGTTTCGGAACCCCCTTGACCACATCTTTATTTGAAATTCTAGCAAGTTCCTTAAAGTTTATGTGACCTAGCCTTTCATGCCAAAGTGTTTCATTTTTCAAAGATGCTAGGTTACATTTTTCAGAAATCTTAGAAGGAACTACATAACAGTTGTTTTCTGATCTAACCCCCTTTAAAAAGAAAGCATGGTTCATGTCAGTTACAGTGCATTTATCAGATGAAAAATTAACTGAATAACCATTATCACACAGTTGACTTATGCTTATGAGGTTAGTCTTAAGGCCATGAACAAATAATACATTATCTAGAACCGGGCCATCTGGAATAGCTACCGTTCCCTTTCCAACAATTTTGGAAGACCGACCATCTCCGAAAACAACAAGTCCTCCGGAGTTTTTCTCAAATGTTTGAAAACAGTTTTTATCGCCGGTCATATGACGGGAACACCCGCTATCCAGGTACCAAGACGAACTATCATATGCATGCAAAGAAACATTGGTAGCAAGACAGGGAAAGATTTCACCTTTGCGCACCCAAACCTTTTTGGAGTGCGTCGGTAATGGTCGTGAAGTTGATTTCCTAGGTGAGAGCGTCTTGCTTGAAGAATTGCTGCTCCTTGATGATGTCGTCTTGAGGTGTACTACCAAGGCTCTTTTCCTTCAATTTGATTGGAGTTGTTTCCCGAGGAATAGCCCTTTTGGTAGTCATTGCAAGATGTTCTTGAGGTGTGCGTTTGGCTCCAGTCTTGCAATTTCTTCTTATGTGCCCTGAAATGCCACAACGAAAACATACCTTGGATCTTGTCGATTCCGAAGAAGATGTAGTAGGTTCGTTGTCGTTGCTTGTCGTGAACACCGGTGTCGGAGGAGGAGATACCGACTGAGGCACAAATACTGTACCACTCGAACTTGGAATGTCTCCAGTTTGAGTGTATCCGAGGCCGAACTTATTTCTTTGACCGAGACCAAGAAGTCTGTCCAACTTACTCCTTCCAGAAGAAAATCTCTGTAAGTCATCCTTTAGTTGGCGTATGGTCTCCGTCATTTCCAATTTTTCCTGTCGAGCCTCGCCGTTGAGCTTCAAGAAGTAATTCGCTTTGTTCACCATATCTATATAATTCTTCTCGAAATGCTCATTGGACTCTTGAAGGGAAACATTTGTCTTAATCAGATTGTCCCTTTCCACTTCAAGATCGGTTGAGAGAGAGGTTACTCTTTTTACTTCATCTTCAAGATCCTGTAATCTCTCTTTCAACCCCTTGTTTTGCTTAGCCAGTTTCTTTGAATCCCTCAAAAGCTTATGGTAGGCTAAAACAAAATCTTCACCTTCCGAATCATCTGATTCATCGTCCGTTGCAATCTTTTCAACAGTGGAGTTGGACAATGAGTCGGATGTACTTGCCATTAAGCACATGAAGGGAGAAGATGTAGTGGACGCGTGGAAAGCTGTCGCGTTGTCTTCTTCATCACTTGACGATGACTCATTTGACGTGGAGTTGTCATCCCAAGTAACTACTTGCATCGCCTCTTCTTTGCCGGATTCTTGTTGGGACATTCCGTTGCTATGTGGCCGTAGCCTCGACATTTGAAACACTGAACTTGTCCCTCAGAACTTTTCTTATCCTTTGAGAAGTTCTCTTGGCTTCTTGACTTGTAACTTGAAGGACCCTTGCCTTTCTTCGACTTTCCGAAGGATGGAGTTTTGCTTGAATTTCCCCTTCGAAAGTTGCGGCGAAACTTCCTTGTCAAGAGAGCGAGCTGCTTCTCAAAGTCCTCCATAGAAATGTTCTCGTCGTCGTCCGAGGAGGATGAATCCGCGTCTTCTTCTTTAGTTGATTTCAATGCGTAACCTGAAGACTTAGAAGAGGATGCCTTTCCAGAAGAATAGTTAGTAGGAAAAGTCATTTCATAAGTTTGTAAAGCCCTACTAACGCTTTTCGTCCGGGTGTTTCCATTGTTTAATGGCTGCGATGGGCGACCTGGGCGAAATCGTCAGGAAGA